>CM075994.1:2727838-2766919 GCA_038087875.1 Malacoraja senta
GCCACAGAAGGCAGTGGAGGCCAATTCACTGGATGTTTTCAGGAGTGTTAGATTTAGCTCTTAGAATAAAGGAATCAAGGGATATGGGGGGGAAAGCAGGAATGGGGTACTGATTTTGGATGACCAGCCATGATCATATTGAATGGCGGCGCTGGCTCGAAGGACAGAATGGCCTACTCCAGCACCTATTTCCTATGTTTCTATGAGACAGGTGCAAAGTAAGGAGAGAAGGGGTGGAAGAGAAAAAATGAATTTCTCAATGTCAATTGAAACAAAACCAAACATCTGAAGAAATTATTATTACAACCTTCAAGATAATCTCTCGTTCTTTAAATTTAGAGGTTTAAAGATACAGCATTCACCAGTTATTGTCAAGGGAGTTCATCTCAGCTTCAATCCTGTCATACCTCTGTCGAATTTGGTCTAATTTTTCAGGGTCAGTGATGACAATTTGAACGCCGAGCTTCATTTTTGTCTTTTGCAAGCTGAAGTCCAAACATGCAATCTTAGCATTGAGTATTCTTTTGACCATTCCTAAACACAAGAACGTTTCAGTTAATCTTATTTAATTTAAAGTAATACAAGAGCCCAAGTAGCAATAGGCTACATGACCCTCTTCATGCACAGAATGGTCAACATCACCTACGTGCCTTTGTTCCTCTTTATAGACAGACACACAGCCCACAATGTATGATGCCAAGATAAACTAATATCCTCTGCCTGTATGTAATCCATATCCTTGCATTCTATGCCTATCGAAAAGCCTCAAATGCCACCATCCTTCTTAATAAGCCATGAGTCACATCCTTCCCAATTATACTATATCACTAATCAATTTCTATAAAATTAAAAATAACTTGAAAGTATATCCTCGCCATCCTGGAGCCAATGCCTATACAGGTCAAGAAACACAACTTGCGCTTCAAAATATGGATAGGAAAGGTTTTGAGGGATATAGGCCAAAGGCAGGCGGGACTAGTGCCGATGGGACATCTTGATGCTACGAGCAAGTTGGGTCAAGGGGCCTGTTTCTGTGCAGTATGACTTTATGAATGTAGGAAGTAAATTAGTGGAAAGGAAAATACTTTAGCTCATAGGCAGAGGAATATAAACTAGAACTGGCAAAGGTTTTCTCAGTTACTTAATGGACGGAGTTGCAAATAGTTACCATGCACACAGATCACATCAATTTCTATAAGCCAGTTCGGTATTCCGACTGCGCATGCACAAGTCATGGGTCGCTCGGGATAAACACTTTCGGCGGCTGTGCCGCTGCATGGGTGCAGACCTGTGTTTCGTCCCTAACCAGCCGCCGCTGGGCCGTACCCGTCCCCTCCCGAGTGTCCCGTCCAGGGGCGGCCGAGGATGTCCGGGGCGGACGGGAGCAGCGCCGCTCCAGCTCGGCTCTGCCCGTCCCGGGCCCGCAGACGGCGCGGAAAAGAAGCACCAACTACAGCTCAACCCCGCCCGTCCCGCTGGCAGGACAGGCAGAGTCGAGTTGGGGCCAGCGCCTCCCCTCCTCACAGGCTGCGGGCCTGGGCCGACACTCCCGTCCGCGGACCTCTGGTTAGCAGACCCTCCTTCAGACTTCCTACACAGTAGACTTTTGCGCCGTGATTGGGATGAATGGGAGCGGGGATTTCCACGGGCACAAGGAACAAATTACCTAAAGTTTGCGTTGAGTGAACTGAGTGTTTTTAACGTCCTCGCCGTACACAGGGCTCTCACTTAACTTTTTTTTCCCTGTTGCCAGCCGGGCAACCTAGGCAGCTTTTTAGGTTGCCAAATGACAGTTTAGGTGGTCATTTAAGACGGCTTGCATGACGCTTGCGATAATGTGCTCGGACGAAGTGCGTAGTTACCAGTCGGAATTATGCTCAATGAAGCATTCACATATTATTTCTGCTTCAAATACTCACAAACTAAACATATTCACCAATCAAGGCATGATATATACCACAATGACATGCAGCAAAATTATAATACAGCATCTCAACTCTTTTTACACGTTGCAATGAATGCAATTTCTGTAATTTCTTTCCACTTCCAAACAAAAATGTGGTTGGATTATTCAGCGTATGATCAACTTGTGTCAATAAACTCTGGACCATGGTAACATATATGCTTAACCATGCACACTACAGATTGATGCAAGCATGTTTTCTGTTAAGGACCAAAAATTATCATGACATGGCCATAGCATGGGTCGTTATTGCTATTGGGACATAAACACTCTCGCTTCCCACATAATTTATCCACAACAAAATATACAGGTTGCAAGGAAATTTTTAAAGGCATTTTATGATAATAGCTATTAAAACCGACTATACCCATCTGACAAGAGATGGCCAAAGGACATCTGCAGCAAATGTTCTTTTGGCAGTCTGTTTAAAGATGTCAAAACGCCACATTGCCGGTCATTCAGATTAGATGTATGTGTTGTGAACAGCAATAAAGATACCCAGTTTGTACGCACCAGATTTAAAAAAAATTATTGATAAATGCCGTTTCCATCATTCCCACGTCAGAATTAACGTTAAAATTTCAACTGAAATATCTCCTGACCAAATTTGTGATGTATATGACCGACTGTATAAGTAAAATCTGGATAAATCCAACGTATAGTCGTGAATGTTGCTCATTAAATAACTACAGGACTGATACTCCATATTAAGAGCATTGATTTGCCGTTAAAATGAATTCTGTAATAATGTGACAATCGAACACTGCGGTTTTAATGTTTCACATGTTCACAATTTAATTAATCCATCTTTATGGATTAAAACAAATAATAACATTGGAAATTAAAACACATTTGATTGCTTTCCATTATCAAACATAGTCAATGTTCGCTCTGAAGATATTTCCAGCACAGTAGGGTAAGGGGGGGGGGGTGAATCAGTGCGGGATGGATAGATGGCGGGGGGGGGGGGGGGGGTGGTGAGAAGGCAATCGGTGCGGAATGGATGGATTGAGGCAGGGGAATTAGTGCGTGTTGGTTGGAGTAGGTAAAATAGTGAGGGGAGAGCGCGGGGGATGTCAGCAGGGGTTGAATGGGGGGGGGGGGGTCAGTACAGGATGGATGGGGGGGATCAGTGCAGGATGAATGGGGGGTGGATCAGTGCAGGATGAATGGGGGGTATCAGTACAGGATGGATGGGGGAAATCAATGCAGGATGAATGAGGGGGGGGCAGTATAGTGTGGATCGGGGGTCTGTGCAGGATAAATGGGAGAATCACTACAGCATGGATGGAGGATCAGTGCAGGATGGATGCAGGGATCAGTATAGGATGAATGGGGAGGGATCAGTACAGGATAAATCTGGAGGGATCAGTACAGGATGAATGGGGGGGGGGATCAGTAACAGATGAATGGGGAGATCACTACAGGATGGATGGGGGGGGTCGGTGCAGAATAAATGGAGCGGGGGGGTCAGTACAGGATGGATCGGGAGTTCAGTGCAGGATGAATGGGGGGTATCGGTACAGCATGAATGGGGGGAGCAGTGCAGGATGGATGGGAAGGGGGGGTCAGTACAGGATGAATTGGGGGTCCAGTGTAGGATGGTTGGGGGGTGGCAGGAGAATCAATGCGAGGTGGATAGGGAGATCAGTGCAGGATGAATAGATGGGGAGGGGAGCACAGGGGATGTCAGTGAAGACTGAATAGAGGCGGGAATGGGGATCAGTGCGGGAGGGGGCGGGGGAGAGGGAGGTAGGTGGGGAGGAAGAAAGATCAGCGCTCCTCAGACAACACTGACGTAAACGCCCCTCTGCCTTGGCCGTCCCTGTCCACCGCCAAAGGGGGAGGCAGTTGGGAACTCCTCGCCACAGCCTCCCCTCCTCCGCCAGCCAACAGGAAGGTGCGGGCCAAGCGGTGCAGGTGCTTCAGAAGGGGGAAGGGGACTTCCCGCTCCCTCCCTGGCGTGAGGGTTTGTTTTGAAAGCGGTTATCGCCGTAGGCGGAGTGGCACGCAGCCCGCTATAAGGGCGGGCGGGGTGCTGGAGGTGGAGCCCGTCATTCGCTCCGACCCTCCCTCACCCCGCACTACAGCCGTCGCCGACACGAAACGTCGCTTATTCCTTTTCTCCAGAGATGCTGCCTTACCCGCTGAGTTACACCGTTTTTTTGTGTCTATCTTCGGTATAAACCAGTATTTGCAGTGTCAAGCCGGGCAAAATGACACCAGTTTTAGGTTGCCCGGCGGGACTTTAGGTGGCCATTGGCAACCGTTAATTTTGAGCCCTGCATCGGCATTTTGTGAGTGGGTTGGACCCCAGCTTCAGCTCAATCAACATTGGTCACATTATCCGGACAGGCGGCAGGGGATCAGGAGCTGATGTGAGGCATCGGCGATGCTCTGGAATCCTAGTCAGCCACCGCTGAGCAGCGGGCCGAGGAGGCAGCGCCCAACCCGCGGAGTAGAGGTGTCAGTTCTTCCAGCGGCGAGGCTCCAGCTACCGCGGGCCGCTCACCTGTCGGGCGCCGACTCCTCGATCCCGGGATTCAACCACTCACAAAACGCCGGTGTACGACGAGGACAGTAAGAACACTCAGTTCACTCAACGCAAACTTTAGATCATTTGTTCCTTGCGCCCGCGGAACTCTCCAGCACGGTCGAGACGAGGGGGTTCTGAAGTTGCATTCTCTCGATTGAGGACATTTTCTCGACTCTCCTAGAAGCAACGAGCCATGGCTTTACCAATGGTTGTCTGTCTAACTGAAACCTCTCTCCCCAACCTCTCACCCTGTCCCCCACTTGCATCTGCCCCTTCTCTCTCGCTGTTACACCCTGCACTCCCTTGCTACCAGGCACCGCGTTCGCTTTTTTAATTCTCAAATGACCTTTGACAAATCCCATGATTCCTTGCTTTTTTCAGAATACCGAACTGGCTTATTCTCGGTCACTAATGTTAAACAGCCTTAATCAAGGAATATAAAACACAGAAGCAGAAATAGGCCATTCAGCCTCAACCTCATTCTGGCATTCAATAATAACATATTTTACCCCTGCACACTTTTCTTCACTAACCAAATATCTCAATTACCTCAATCTCTCAAAATGTGTTGATCTCTATCCTGAATATATTCAAGAACTCAAATGGGATTGAACATGCATTAGTCCACAGTTGATGGGACAGATAATACCCACAGCTCTAGGATGTAATGGGATGAACATACAATTGTGCTTGCAACACCTGACACCCTTGGAATACCACAAAACCATCAACTGGTTCCTGAAGCGCTTGATAGATTGATATCGAACACAGTTCCATTCTTTGACTAAGGTGAAACATTCAGCTGTAAATACTGGAGGATAAAAGAAAAAAAAACTTGTATACTACCTTGTGAACCAACAGTAGAGTTAATTGCATATCCATTCACCAAAATGCTCTCCCTTTGGCTGCGTCCATGTGCCTTTAGCACGTTAACAGATTTGATCGGGTATCGAGCTTGGCCCTTGGCATCTGTGAATTTTACTGCCTGAACAGCATCCACCACCATATTGGCAAAGAAGTCTGCATCGCTGTATGTCAGGTCAAGGTTTGTAAGGATTGAGTTTAAAAAATAATAATAATACACCAAATTCAAAATTTATATAAATTATGGAAATATGTATTAAATATACTATTCCTCAATACCAGGTCAGATATGAACATGTTAGGCATAAAATGGCTGTGGATATTTGCATCATTTCTAACCCACACAAACCAAGCTGCCAACTTTTAGGGCTGCACAGTGGCGCAGGTGCTGGAACTGCTGCCTCAGTGCCAGGGATCAAGTTTCGATCCTGCCCTTGGGCGTGGAGTTTGCACGTTCTCCCTGTGACCATGTGGATTTTCTCCGGGTGCTCCGGTTTCTTCCCACGTCCTAGAGGATGTGCGGGTTTGTAGGTTAATTGCCACTAGTGAGTCGGGACAGTATGAAAAAGAGAGGATAACATAGAACTATTGTGAATAGGTGATTGATGACTGATGTGGACTTGGTGGGCTGAGGGCCTGCATCTCTAAACCAAACTAAACTGCTGGAGTTGTGGGAATCAACAGGCATACACGATATGTTGAAACATTACAGCAAATAGGTATTGGTTACTAACAATAAGGACAAGCTACTTTGTAAAAATCAGTCAAAATAAAAATAGAGCCACAATGCAACCTATAACAGAACCATTTTGCACAGTGTGAAATCAACTGGGAATAAAAGTTACATAAAATGGCTCAGCCACTTTCATTAGAAAGATACACTCCAATTATCTTTGAGGACATAGATGTTTTAGCAGCATTGATCAGACACTCTCTGCCCAGCTCATCTGTATTAATAGTCAGATTTTCCTGGATGTAACGGACAGCCTCCCTGTAAAACAAATATATATACACATTTTACCTCAACTTTATTCAAAAGCATTTACAAAAGCAAAGAAGAAAACACCAATATATTTTTTTTTAAATCCAAATCTCAACATGTGGCTGCACAGGTGAATTGTTTAGCCAAGGCGCAAAACATAAAACCAAGGATGTTGTGGTGCGATTTTATAAAACATTAGCTACATCTAACGCTCTGATGCCATGTACAGGTCTGGTCGGCAAAGTAGGCAGGATATATTTCGACTGGGGATGGAGCGGCTGAGATTCACGAGGACATTTCAGTTACAAATAGGGATAGGCTGGGGCCGTCTCCATTGCCGTAGGGGTGGCTGAGGAGACCCAAAAGGGGCATATATAATTATGAGGCAGGCGGGGGGGTCGATAGAAGATAAAACGGTGCAACCACAGGAACAGACCGCCTCTGAACCATATACCTATAACCTTAAATCTATGACTTCTTCTCTTAGACACCCTTCGGTCAACATTTTTTGGTATTGATCTTATCGAAAGAGCCACGATGCGTCCGTTTGGTTGGGCATTTGATTTGCCAGCGTACCCTTTGCCCATGATGTCTGTGCTGACCATAATGCCAAACTAAACTAATCCCATGTGCAGGAAGGAACTGCAGATGCTGGTTTAAATCGAAGAGACACAAAATGCTGGAGTAACTCAGCGGGATAGGCAGCATCTCCGGAGAGAAGGAATGGGTGGCTGGGTCTGCTTAGTTAAGACATAGTAAAAATCTTTGTCCCACCTGTGTCTAAGATAAGAGGTCATAGATTTAAGAAGGGAGGTGCATGGTTTGTAGGGGACTCAGAGTTGGAGGTATTTCCACATAGGTGTTGGACTGTGGAATGTACCACCTGAATAGGTGGAGGAGACAGGAACACTTACAACATTCAAGCAGCATTTAAAGTAGTTGAATCTTCAAGGCATGGAAGGCTAAGAAGGCTAGGAAGGCAAATGAGATTAGCATAGATAGATAAAACTGACAGGAAGACAAAGTGGGCTGAAAGTCCCGTTTCTATGCTGTACAACTGCTACTGAAATGTTCATCAGGTCCAGGGTTTCCTCGTTTCCTCTCTCCTTTCTTAAATAGTGGGGTTCTATCTGCTCCCTTTTGCACTCGAACAATCCCACAGTTTAGAGTTAACTACATAAACATCTGTATTGCCATATAATTCCTTGCAGAAATAAATTCAGCACAATATTGTGAATGGCAATATTTCTCTCCCCACAAACAATAACTAGCAAGTCACCACACAAGTCGAGCTAGCCAAACGAAGTGGGTTTAATAATTTTCAATTATTTATCAAATTTTTCAAGTGGACATGATTCAGCAATACAAATGTCCAGATAAAAATTCAGCTATATTTGGTTTAGAATCACGAATAAAAACTGAGGCTATATAAAGTGCCCTCCATAATGTTTGGGACAAAGACCCGTAATTTATTTATTTGCCTCTGTACTCCACAATTTGAGATTTGTAATAGAAAAAAAATCACATGTGGTTAAAGTGCACATAGTCAGATTTTATTAAAGGGTATTTTTTATACATTTTGGTCTCACCGTGTAGATATTAACGGCCATGGAGGCGCAGCGGTAGAGTTGCTGCCTTACTGTGCTGGAGACCAGGGTTCAATCCCAACTACGGGTGCTGTCTGTACGGAGTTTGTAAGTTTTCCCTGTGGGTTTTCTCCGAGATTTTCCGTTTCATTCCACACTCCAAAGACGTACAGGTATGTAGGTTAATTGGCTTGGAGTATGTATAATTTGTCCCTAGTCTGTGTAGGATAGTGTTAATGTGCGGGGATGGTTGGTCGGTGCAGACTCGGTGGGCCAAAGGGCCTGTTTCCGCACTGTATCTCTAAACTAAACTAGTTGGTCCGAAGGCCTGTTTCCATGCTGTATAATTCTTGACTCAGGAATAGGGCCAGCAATTATTTTAACAGCTTGCAAATTATAGAGCTTGTTAATAGCTAGTTAAAATCTACGTATACTGTAAGCTACATAAATTACACAGCCTGCATCTGATCGACTAATTTATTACCTCTTCAGTCAGAACTTACTTGCAAGCAAGACGATAACCACTAATGATTGATGTTGGATGAATTTTCTGTTTGACCAATTCATCTGCACCCTTCAAAAGCTCTGCAGCAATAATAACCTGCATTAAGAACAATGGATTGTAAATCGTAAGTAACGACGATTCTCCCCATGGTCAAAAACAAACAGCAAATTCAAAGACAGACATATCTAACCCACATACAAAATTAAGATCCTGGAAATGCTTTTAAGTACAGTGTGTACAATAAAGGCAGGGTTAAGTCCAGAAATGTGCTCTACCATCAATTACACAGCTGATTATTTACTTGGACACCACCTTCTCGCATTAATATTTCTTGAACCTCTTAATATCTAAAAATGTACCAGTCTCTCTTGAAAAAAATACAGTAGCTGTGACCCCACTGTGCTCTTCAGCGGACAATTCCAGAGAATCACTATTCTCCCAGTGAAGAAATGTTTCTTTCCTGAAAGGCCAGATCCCTATTTCAGAGTAATGAAGCATTGAAAGAGGCCCCTCGACCCATAATGCCCATGCAAAATGAGTAAGCACCCACACAAATCCCAATTACCAGCACTTGCTCAGCAGATTTCTCTGCCCTGGTAATTTAAATAATTAAATAGATACTTCCCAAATGTTGAGAGATCCCACTTTCAACAACCACAGATGTTCCAGATTTTAACTACTGCTCCCTCAGATCATCTTTACACCTCTTACCCCAAACATAGATCCTCTATTTCTTAACACCTCCACCTCCTCTGTTCCATAGAAAACACGTACAGCAGAGTCCATTTGTTCATCAATACTCCCCAGGGGCCTACCATTCCTGATGCATTTTCTCACCCTCATTCATTATCCCCAAGTGCTTCACCTTGCATTGATCAGGATTAAATTCTATCTGCCATTGTTCTGCCCATTTTGCCAAATGTTCCTGTAACCCAACTCCACCCTCCTCACTATCGACATCCCAGCTTCGATCCCTGCAGTACATACTGGTCATAGACTACAATCACAAACAATCCGCTACCATCACATTCACCCTCCCATCACCCACTTTGCATCCATTTTGCCTTGGATCTCATTCTCTATTGGACCAATCTCCATGGGCGACCTCGATTTTCCCACAAATACATGCTGACCATCTTTGATTAATCCCCAATTTTCCAAATGGAGATTAATCACATATCTCAGGATTTTTTCCAATATTTTCTCTGCCACTGATGTTGCGACTCAGTTACTAGGTCCATCCCTGCTGGCTTTCTAGAATAAATGGTAATTAATTTCATTTTCCTAAAATAAATAAGTTAGCATTTATGTGTAACTTACTTTTTATTAGACTCAAGGTCCAGATAAAAGACAAGACATAACATAGAATAAATAGCATACAAAAGCACAATAAATTACATACAAAAGCACAGTAAATTTACAAAAGCACACTAAATTACACACAAAAGCACAATACATGGTTTAAGATCAAGAATTAAAATTAAAAAAACAGTGTCCTACAATGAGACAACTATACCAATGTCTCCACAACTGGGATTGGTAGCGAGTAGTGCTAAACCTTATGTTTGATAAGGCCAAGATGATTTCATTTTCAGCCATTAATCTGGCAAATAAATGTATACATAAGATTTCTTAAGACAGTTTGTAAAGTATTGACTCCTGCAGCCACAAACATTTCACTTGCACTACACCATCTAGGTCTCTTAAGTAATATTTTCATGGCATCATTATAAGCTACTTTAAGTCTCTGTAAGCTTGCTTTTCTGTTGTTTGACCATAGGTGTGCAGTATAGAGTGGTGTACAATATGCTCTGAACAGAGACCTCTTCACTCCATCTGTACACGCACTAAACTTGCCTAAGAGAATGTTTGCTTGTGCATACAGCGTTGCTTTAAATATCCTCATCATCTGTTCTATAATACAATGTCCGATATTCTACCTTATTACAGACACTAAGATCATTATCAGACAATTTAAAATCATCTTTTCACATTTATCCTCTTTGTCCTACAGATCATAACAGCACTCTTACCAGCATTACATTCAATATCATGTTCCACACCATACACAGAACATATAGTATGGAGCTGCTGGAGACCAGCGCTAGATGGATTAAAGACCACAAGATCTGCATACATAACATGGTTCACTAGAGTATTACCAATCATGCACCCAGTATTACAGGCTTTCAATTGCTTGCACAGATCATCAATAAAGAGATTAAAAAGAACTGGGGGCAACTGGGGGCAAAATTCCCCCTTGTCTGACACCATTGCTAACTCAAAATGGGGCTGAGACCCTTTTGCCCCATTTTACTTGCAGTCTGGTGGGCATTGCGTAATTCTCATATTCTCACAAATTCATCATGTAATATATTACATTCACAAGAATATAACCATATAAGCACGGAAACAGGCCATTTTTTTTTAATTTTTTTTTTTATAATTAAAAATAAATACTTCCCCCTAGTCCCATCTACCTGCACTCAGACCATAACCCTTTCCCATCCATATACCCATCCAATCTATTTTTAAAGGATAACATCGAACCTGCCTCCACCACTTCCACTGGAAGCTCATTCCACACAGCTACCACTCTCTGAGTAAAGAAGTTCCCCCTAATGTTCCCCCTAAACTTCTGTCCCTTAATTCTCAAGTCATGTCCCCTTGTTTGAATCTTCCCTACTCTCAATGGGAAAAGCTTATCCACGTCCACTCTGTCTAACCCACTCATAATTTTAAAGACCTCTATCAAGTCCCCTCTTAACCTTCTGCGCTCCAAAGAATAAAGACCTAACTTGTTCAACCTTTCTCTGTAACTTAGTTGCTGAAACCCAGGCAACATTCTAGTAAATCTCCTCTGTACTCTCTATTTTGTTGACATCCTTCCTATAATTAGGTGACCAAAATTGTACTCCATACTCCAGAATTGGCCTCACCAATGCCTTGTACAATTTTAACATTACATCCCAACTTCTATATTCAATGCTCTGATTTATAAAGGCCAGCACACCAAAAGCTTTCTTTACCACCCTATCTACATGAGATTCCACCTTCAGGGAACTATGCACAGTTATTCCTAGATCCCTCTGTTCAACTGCATTCCTCAATTCGCTACCATTTACCGTGTACGTCCTATTTTGATTTGTCCTGCCGAGATGTAGCACCTCACATTTGTCAGCATTAAACTCCATCTGCCATCTTTCAGCCCACTCTTCCAAATGGCCTAAATCTCTCTGTAGACTTTGAAAATCTACTTCATTATCCACAACACCACCTATCTTAGTATCATCTGCATACTTACTAATCCAATTTTCCACACCATCATCCAGATCATTGATGTACATGACAAACAACAGTGGACCCAACACAGACCCCTGAGGCACGCCACTAGTCACCGGCCTCCAACCTGACAAACAGCCATCCACCATTACTCTCTGGCATCTCCCATTCAGCCACTGTTGAATCCATCTTGCTACTCCACCATTAATACCCAACAATTGAATCTTCTTAACCAACCTTCCATGAGGAACCTTGTCAAAGGCCTTACTGAAGTCCTTATAGACAGCATCCAGTGCTTTACCCTCATCAATTTCCCTAGTAACCTCTTCGAAAAATTCAAGAAGTTTAGTCAAGCATGACCTTCCAGGCACAAATCCATGTTGACTGTTCCTAATCAGACCCTGCTTATCCAGATGCTTATATTATCTTTAAGTATCCTTTCCATTAATTTGCCCACCACTGACGTCAAACTAACAGGTCTATAATTGCTAGGTTTACTCCTCGAACCCTTTTTAAACAACGGAACAACATGCGCAGTACGCCAATCCTCCGGCACTATTCCCGTTTCTAATGACATTTGAAATATTTCTGTCATAGCCCCTGCTATTTCTACACTAACTTCCCTCAATGTCCTAGGGAATATCCTGTCAGGACCTGGAGACTTATCCGTTTTCATATTTTTCAAAAGTGTTCGCACCTCCTCTTCTTTGAATCTCAGTTTCCATTGCTACTCTGCTTGTTTCCCTTACCTCACATAATTCCATATCCTTCTCCTTGGTGAATACCGAAGAAAATAAATTGTTCAATATCTCCCCCATCTCTTTTGGCTCTGCAGATAGCTGTCCACTCTGACTCTCTAATGGACCAATTTTATTCCTTGGTATCCTTTTGCTATTAATATAGCTGTAGAAACCCTTTGGATTTACTTTCACCTTACTTGCCAAAGCAACCTCATATCTTCTTTTAGCTTTTCTAATTTCTTTCTTAATATTCTTTTTACATTCTTTATACTCCTCAAGCACCTAATTTACTCCATGCTGCCTATAATTATTGTAGATCTCTCTCTTTTTCCGAACCAATTGTCCAATTTCCCTTGAAAACCATGGCTCTTTCCATTTTTTACTATTTCCTTTCAACCGAACAGGGACATAAAGATTCTGTACTCTTAAAATTTCACCCTTAAATGTCCTCCATTTTTCTTCTACATCCTTCCCATAAAACAACATGTCCCAATTCACTCCTTTTAAATCCTTTCGCATCTCCTCAAAGTTAGCCTTTCTCCAAACAAAAATCTCAACCCTAGGTCCAGTTCTGACCCTCTCCATAATTATATTGAAACTAATGGTATTGTGATCACTGGACCCGAAGTGCTCCCCGACGCATACCTCCGCCACCTGCCCCGTCTCATTTCCTAACAGGAGGTCCAGCACTGCCCCTTCTCTAGTAGGTACCTCTATGTATTGCTGCAAAAAACTATCTTGCACACATTTTACAAACTCCAAACCATCCAGCCCTTTTACAGAATGTGTTTCCCAGTCTATGTGTGGAAAATTGAAATCTCCCACAATCACTACCTTGTGCGTACTACTAATATCTGCTATCTCCTTACATATTTGCTCTTCCAATTCTCACTCCCCATTTGGCGGTCTATAATACACCCCTATAAGTGTTGCTACACCTTTCCGATTTCTCAGTTCCACCCAAATAGCCTCCCTAGACGAGCCCTCTAATCTATCCTGCCAAAGCACTGCTGTAATATCTTCCTTGACAAGCAATGCAACACCCCCACCTCTTGCCCCTCCAATTCTATCACTAATGTACTAATTTCCCAGAATTAGTTAAATCTCTGAATCTTGGAACTTACTGATAACCTATCCCACAGCAACCCCTACCCCAGTTCAAAGTAAAATAGCCAAATCAAACATATTTCAGAAAAATTAACATATTTCAGACTTTGTTGAATGTTTAAACAGATCAACACCTGATAAAAAACACTCACCACTGATGTTGTGCCATCTCCTACTTCATTGTCCTGAAGATCAGCTAGTTCACATAATACCTTGGCAGCTGGATGCTCTACCTCAAGCAGCTTCAGAATTGTGGCTCCATCATTGGTGATGGTGACATCCTGCACAGGATCAGAAATATATACAATTTGGAAATATGCCCAAAAATTCAATATTTCATTCCCTGAGATACTTTTAAAAACTTATTTTCATTGCTATCATAAACATTTTTAAGGGCAGCACAGCCAATAGAACTGCCGTCCTACAGCAGAGACTTTTGCGTGGAGTTTGCATGTTCTCCGTGTGCGTGTTTGTAGGTTAAATGACTTCCACAAAAAGCCTCTAATGCGTAGGGATTAGATGAGAAAGTGGGACAGCATAGAACAGGTGTGAATGGGTGTTAAATAGTCAGCATGTACCATCTGTTTCCATGCTGAATCTTTCAATCAGTCACTAATCACAGAATCAATTTAATTTACATAGTGCTGCTACTGAAAGCAATTAAACATTTACTTTCTCTCAGAATTTTGCATATATTCTGAAACAACCCCGTCAAAGGGCCCTGTCCCAAAACATTGCACCCCCCCCCCCCAAGACGCGCCTGACCCAGAGTTCCTGCGGCTGCTTTTGCTCAAGATTCCAGCCTCTGCAGGCACAATCTCATCAGATGCCAAAGATCAGGATGTTATACTGACCAAAGAGCTATAGGATCTTTGATTCTGACCAACAAGTCGTAAAGCACACGTTTCCCCAATTTTCTCTCTTCCAGTTATGTCCAACGGTGCTATTAAGCACACCAATTCCTAATGCATGTATTTTAGTTCATTGAGTTTAAAAAATCAAGCAAAATCCACACGGTCACTGGGAGAACGTGCAAATTCCACACAGACAGCACACAAGGAACTTGGGTCTCTGGCACTGAGGCAGCAGCTCTACTAGCTGCGCCACTATGTTACTTTCATCAATAATTACAGTATTACAGTTACATTTAATAAGAAGCTTCAAAAATCTGAAAAGACTTGGCAGCAGTCTGCATCTGCAAGAAGAGAAACATTTCAGTTGTTGATCCATGATCAGAACAGAAAGGGAACTGATAAAAGTGTAACATATCCTCCTTGTGATTACTCAACCTAGGTAAAATCTGAAATCTTCGGATTTAACTACCAGAAACAGATCCCCGGGGAAAATGAACTTTGTAAATATTTTATTTTAAAGAAAACAAGGCACAGAAAACCAGAGATCTTTAAAAATTAAACCTTGGACTCTCACCATCAATGCTCTTCCCAACAACGTTCTGCAAATCAACCTAAAAATAGGGGCATAACCTCTCCGCAGCTCAGCCTTGGCCACCGTGATACTCTCCACCCTTCCCCTGCCCAGCCCTCAAGCATCCATCCTCTTCCCTCGCCCCAACTGTAGCCATCCCTCCTCCAACCTATACACTTTCTCCCTTCCTCATTCAATCCCTTTGCCAATTAGACTATACAAAAAGATAATATATTCTACTTACACCAATATCATCCACCAACATTTTATCCAAACCAACTGGCCCCAAGGAGCTTTTCACAATGTTGGCAATAGAAGCTGCTGCCATCACTAAAATAAAACATAAATAACAGTGCAAAATAGCAAATTAGAATAAACTTTCAAATGATAATCATCATCACTTCAGCATTACTGCCCATTCAACTGTTCCATACCAGTACAACAAATAAAACGCAGAAAAGAAAAAAGTGCTGGAGTAACTAAAGGGGCTGTCCCACTTGGGCGACTTAATTGGCTAGTTTAGAAGAGTTTAGGAGAGTTTGAAAAAATGTCATGTTGAAGACCTTCTTCGACTATGTAGAAGACCTCCTTCGACTGTTGAAGACTAGCTTCGACTAACTTCGGGAAAATTGGACACCGAATAGTGGAGAGTGAAGACGACCTCCTTCGATCTCCTTTAACCTCCATTAGACCATGATGAAGACTATCTACGACTACCCTCGATTACCTACGACTAACATGCAGACCTGCTATGACTAAACCTACGAGTAAAAAAAGTATCGATTTTTTCCATGGCGACCTTTTTTTACTCGCGGGCATTTCTTAACATGTTGAAAAATACGCCGCGACCTAGCTGAGGCCTCGAGTACACGGGAACTACTCTCGAGCATGAAGGAGAGTTACAAAGGCCTCCTACGACCTCGTGTCGACCATGCTGCGAGTATCAGTCGAGGGCAAACTCGCCAGAACTCGTGGATTAGGTCGCCCAAGTGGGACAGGCCCTTAAGCAGGTCAGGCGGCATCCCATGAGAAAATGGATAGGTGATTTTCAGGCAGAGACCCTTTTTTAAACTAATTGGGGGAAGGGCGGAGAGAAGAAAACTGGAAGGGGGTGTGTGGCAGGACAAAGCGTGGAAGGTTTGGGCAGACAGTGGCTTTGTCCCTGCCTCTCCTCAAGCTTTTTTCCCCCGCACCCCATCCCTATAATGTCTGAAGAAGTCCCGACCCAAAACGTCTCCAATCTATGTTCACCAGGGATGCTGTTTGACCTGCTGTTACTCCAGCACTTATTGTGCTTTTTTCTGTATTAATTCAAGTGTTCAGATTTCAGCTGCAGTGGCGAAATTCTAGAGCACATTAAGATTAAAAAGGCAACATTAGATAACTCAGCATGAATAAAGATGGAAAAATGATTAGATTAATGGATAAATGGAGGGGTTTATATATATATATTTTTTACATTTGTATATAAACTGAATTTATGATATATATATAAATAAATCAATATACAAAACATAAATTAAAACCCTTCAACATATCCATTAAGTTGATTTATCCATCTTTATTCATACCAAGGTATCTAATTTCACCTTTTGTATGTGTATATATATTATAGAGATGCACGTGCTCTCATAAATTAAGGGTTTTAAAATATATATATATAAACACAATTTATCTATTAATCAAATTATCCACCTTTATTCATGCCGACTTATCTAATGCCACCTTTTGAATCATAATAATACGGGCCAGTGCAGTTTGTGCCCGTCAGTGGGGCTCCACGAGGAAGGCGGCTCTGGGCAATGGCCCGGAGATGGCCGGTCGCTGCTGCGAGTGGCAGCGCATCCACCGCAGCCGCGTGGTAGAGGCTGTCACCCTCGCTCGTTCCCCCGGCCCCGAGACAGGGAGCGACCCGATCGTCTCGGCCCGCCGCCCGGCCCACCGCCACGCCGGCCGCACCGAGAACAACGGAGAAGGTTCTGGAACATTCCCGGGCGGGCGGGCGGGCCGGCGCCCGTGTCTGTATCTGTGTCCCCCACCTCCCGCAGGCTATCACCCCGGGATGGGGAGTTCGCGGGCTGTCATGTCTTGTCCTGCGCCACCTCCGGCCCTCACCATTCTGAGTGCGGATGGAGTCTCCCGAGGTGCGCTGTCCCAGCACGCTTAACGCACCCTCCATGGCGGCCATCTTCAAGCGCAGAGGAAGTGGAGGCCCCGGAGAACTCTGGGACGTTCCCTCTCACTCTTGTCGGGTGGTAAATTAAACACATTTATCACATCCACCTCTTACTTTAGAAATGTTTTGTCCGGCAATTGGCAATGATATTTTCATTTGTGGTTCTCTTCCCCCCCCCCCTTTTTTGCCGTTCCTCCGTTGCCTGGGTGATGACGCCCGGGTCACGTGTCAGGGATGCAGCTGCAAGCAAAGCTGGCTGCAAGGCCGCCCACAGGTACCACAGTTGGAACAAACGCCAACAGCAGGCCAGTCCACTCCACTCCACTCCTACACGGTTCACTTAAAACCAGCGAGAGGCACGAGGAGAAAAACAAAAAATAGCAAAATTGGTGTTTATACAGTACTCATGTCGAGTTTTGTCATGTGCGCAAGTACAGTGAGGTACAGGTAACAATGTTACAAAGAGATTTTAAAAATCAAGTCTGCAATTTATCCCATCAGATAAAGCATAAAAATAAGTTTAATTTGACACATAATTCACTTTCATATCTTCAGTATTAAAAAAGTTATGGCCATTTTCATACTCTGAAATTAGCATCTTGTTCCCTATTGCTTTTCCATTGATTTAACTCAAAAGCTGTGATCGAGGACAGTAAAAAGCCCATAACTTTCTTAAAAATTAAGAGAACTGAATAAAATGTTCAGTTATTATAGATTGAAGCATTCTGAAACAAATATGAAACAATCTTACTTGGATGACCTGAAATTAAAGCATATAATTAGTTAGTTACCTTCTTCTTTTGTGTGGCGTGCACAGCCTAAAGTTTTTGGACAACTTGTTCTATTTGATCTTCCGTTTGTGCACGTCGAGTTGATTGCATTAGTCGAAACAGGGCGGACCACGTGAAGGTTGCAATCTTCCACCCTGTTAGTTACCTAATTGTTGCTAATTACAAAACTCAATTACTAGATCTAAACATCTATCCATTTCTTAAGAAAAGATTAACATTTTTAAACAGCCTGTGTCCAAATAACATTCACACAAGAATTCACAATATAACATGATTTTTAAATCTCATTGTCATGAATTTATAGGCCAAATGGAAGAAATTTAGTGTTTAATTCCCATAAATTAATGGCCATTTAAATCATCTTGCGAGTGGGATTTTGTGAAACGCGATCGATTGGAACGTTGCATTTGCGGTGAATTTAAACCCCATATTGGCAGGAAAAATACTGCCGGTTCGTATGGAGCCTAAATCACCTTTTCGCAACGTAAAATTTTGTTTAAAGGCATCCTAAGAAGCACGTTTATATGTAAAAATAAACGGCTTACCTTGCTTTGTCCCATACGTGAGATCCGTCCCGTTGTCGGCGTTGACGGCTTTAGAAGACAATTTTTATTTTACTCCTGCTATTAAATTAAACAGCGCTGTTTTTAAAAAACTTGATAAAACGCAAGTCGGATCGATTTTTCTTTAGCAGCTAAACAGCCTGACAAAGATCGACTTCAACAGGCTGTAGAAAACGGCATTTTAAACCCGCCCCCCCTCTCAAAGACGCCAAAGTCGCGCGCACGGTCAGTGGCAGAACTGCAGCGCCGCTGAGGGTACGTTTTGTAGCATACCTGGTACAGGTCCAATGAAAATCTTGCTTGCAGCAGACATAGACTCAGACAACACCCAACATCATAAATTATCCACAATTATGCGTAAATTCTGCAAGACAGTGAAATAAAAAGACATCAAAGAAACAATTTGTGAGTGCAAAAATATACAGTTACAGAGCAAGACATTTGGTAGACACAAAGTGCTGCAGCGGGTCAGGCAGCATCTCTGGAGAAAAGGGATGGGTGACGTTTCACGTCAGGCCCCTTCAAACTGAAAGTAGGGGTGGGTGTAGAGCTGGCGGGAAAAAAATACCAGGACCAATCAGGGCTGGCCACAAATGGCCTCAGGCAGGGTGTTGCCTGGTAGGTCCATTGTTGGCTAGGGAAGGTGTGATCTCAAGAGAAACAATGTGAAGACATGTGGAACTGGTAAAACAACTAGGGTGGAGGAAGAAGGCAAGAAGGGAGGGGAAGGGAGTGTAAAGTGAAGTTACTTAAAATCAGAGAATTCAATGTTCATTGTAAGCAAGAGCAGAACAATGAAATTCTTACTTGCAGAAACATAACCAGTCTGTAAACACAAAACACATATATAATATTCGATAAACAAGAAAACCCATAAATTAATAACCACAATTCTAGTGCAAAAAATCTCAGAAGTGCTTAATGCAACCAAAGACAGTCCCTAGTTGAGGTTAGTGGTGAGCAGTGTCCAAGAGCCTGATGGTTGTCGGGAAGAAGTTATTCTTAAACTTGCTGGTGACATTTTTCAGACTCCAGTCTTTTGACTTCCTGATTGTAGTAGCGAAATGGGAGTGTGGTCAATGTTGTGTGGGGCTTTCATGATACAGGATGCCTTTTTGAGACAGCACCTCCTGTAGATCCCTTCGATGGTGGGGTCAGTCCCTGTGTTGGACCAGGCAGTGTCCATCACTCTCTGTAATCTCCATGGTTCCTGAACATTTGAGTTGCCAAACCAGCCCATAATACAACCTGTCAATACTCTTTCTCTATGCCTGTGATTCTGTTACAAATAAGATTTTCATTGTACCTGTATCTCACTGTACTTCTGAAAATTACAATAAACCTGACTATTAAATATAAATGTTTGTCTTAAATACCAGCTCAGTACACTGCAGTTACAGGCCATATTACATAGAAAATAGGTGCAGGAGTAGGCCATTCGTCCCTTCGAGCCTGATCATCCAACTCAGTATCCTGTACCTGCCTTCTCTCCATACCCCCTGATCCCTTTAGCCACAAGGGCCACATCTAACTCCCTCTTAAATATAGCCAATGAACTGGCCTCAACTAGTCAAGTCAAGTCAAGTGGGTTTATTGTCATGTGTCCCTGATAGGACAATGAAATTCTTGCTTTGCTTCAGCACAACAGAACATAGTAGGTATTGACTACAAGGCATTCTATAAATATATACACACATGAATCAATATACTGATAAAGTGCAAATAACAGTTAATTGGCTAATAAAGTTCAGTGTTTTGTCCGAGCCAGGTTTAATAGCCTGATGGCTGTGGGGAAGTAGCTATTCCTGAACCTGGTCGTTGCAGTCTTCAGGCTCCTGTACCTTCTACCTGAAGGTAGTAGGGAGATGAGTGTGTGGCCAGGATGGTGTGGGTCCTTGATGATACTGCCAGCCTTTTTGAGGCAGCGACTGTGATAGATCCCCTTGGAAGGGAGGTCAGAGCCGATGATGGACTGGGCAGTGTTTACTACCTTCTGCGGCAGAGAATTCCACAGATTCACCACTCTCTGTGTAAAAAATGATTTTCTCAACTCGGTCCTAAAAGACTTCCCCCTTATCCTTAAACTGTGACCGCTTGTTCTGGACTTCCCCAACATCGGGAATAATCTTCCTGCATCTAGCCTGTCCAACCCCTTAAGAATTTTGTACGTTTCTATAAGATCCCCCCTCAATCTTCTAAATTCTAGCGAGTACAAGCCGAGTCTATCCAGTCTTTCTACATATGAAAGTCCTGCCATCCCAGGAATCAGTTTGGTGAACCTTCTCTGTACTCCCTCTATGGCAAGAATGTCTTTCCTCAGATTAGGAAACCCAAACTGTACGCATTACTCCAGGTGTGGTCTCACTAAGACCCTGTACGACTGCAGTAGAACCTCCCTGCCAGGGCCGGCCTTAAGCCAATTGGACCAATTGCTTCCAATTGGGCCCCGCGCAAGGCTGGTGGGCAACACACTCTATCCCCTCAGCAGCGACCTCAGTAGTGAAATTCCTCACCAACAACAACAGAGCCCGGCGGTTAACTCTCAATACTGTCACCACTTTCCGGGATACCATCCCCGTATCCCTTTTTGCACCCACACTTACCGGTATTTAACACCCGGTGCACGGGGGAGCCGTTACTACAACTTTACTTCAGACAGTTACGATGAGCCCACCAGTGGATGTGTACACACGCATGATGTTACCAGGATAGTCACCGAGCAGCTGACTCTTATCTGGAATTAATCAGTCAAGGTGCATCTGAAGCAAACAGCGCCGTCCTCTTCCAAAAGCAGTAGTTACCAAATGGAATAGCGTTTGTTGTATGCCACACACTCACACGCATAAATGTGTGGACACAATAGTTCCTTCATTGTCGCGTCTACCAAGGTGCAGTGAAATTATTTTGAATAGAGATCAGTGAGATTATTGCCGTACCCAAGTACACTGCCCTGTTAGCACATAATGCACAGAAACAGGCACTGAGTCTTTATGCAATAGTCGGCAGGTGTTGGCGTAATTTCACGGTTCAAACTGCAGGTGCCTATGAAGGCCTGTTGTAGCCGTCGTATCAACAGAAACATCACGTCCCCTTCTCCCCCCATTCGGACACAAAACGTGTGTGTGTGTGCATAATACAGGACCCAGTGGTAAGCCACGGCTGCCCTTGGTACGTGTAGTAACTAACAAGTGTGTCGGAAAAAAAGTGGTCAATATCAGCTTCACAAGGCAGCCTTGAAGGCTGAAGCTTGAGATGCTGCCGGGAGCAGTCGTGCGGTGAAAACATTGCGGCAGTGACAGCATTCCCCGCTCCCTCCCATCATCAACCTCGGGGCCTTCCGATTCCCGTCCTTCATTCCCACCCATCGGGAGGGAGCTGTGCAGGGATGACATTCTCCCTGACCACAGATTGAAACATTGATTGCAAGGAGCAGGTTGCAACCGCAGAGCCCATACAGAATATTAGTAAACCTTCATTAAATCACGTGGAATAATGCAGTTTAATGGTAATTAGCAGCTACGGTAAAGGTTGGAAGCCAGCGGAGGTACTGACAGTCAGACGAGAGCCGGAGAGATTAAGACAGTGTATAATCCATAGCACCTCAGTGCACAATTTCATAATATATACTAAATAACAGGGCTGACAGACCTTGGCTGGGAACCTGGGGCTCTATAAGATCCCCTCTCAATCTCCTAAATTCTAGCGAGTATAAGCCAAGTCTATCCAGTCTTTCTTCATATGAAAGTCCTGACATCCCAGGAATCAGTCTGGTGAACCTTCTCTGCACTCCCTCTATGGCTATAATGTCCTTCCTCAGATTTGGAGACCAAAACTGTACGCAATACTCCAGGTGTGGTCTCACCAAGACCCTGTACAACTGCAGTAGAACCTCCCTGCTCCTATACTCAAATCCTTTTGCTATGAAAGCTAACATACCATTCGCTTTCTTCACTGCCTGCTGCACCTGCATGCCTACTTTCAATGACTGGTGTACCATGACACCCAGGTCTCGCTGCATCTCCCCATTTCCTAATCGGCCACCATTTAGATAATAGTCTGCTTTCCTGTTTTTGCCACCAAAGTGGATAACCTCACATTTATCCACATTATACTGCATCTGCCAAACATTTGCCCACTCACCCAGCCTATCCAAGTCACCTTGCAGTCTCCTAGCATCCTCCTCACAGCTAACACTGCCCCCTAGCTTAGTGTCATCCGCAAACTTGGAGATGTTGCCTTCAATTCCCTCATCCAGTTCATTAATATAAATTGTAAATAGCTGGGGTCCCAGCACTGAGCCTTGTGGTACCCCACTAGTCACTGCCTGCCATTGTGAAAAGGACCCGTTTACTCCTACTCTTTGCTTCCTATTTGCCAGCCAGTTCTCTATCCACATCAATATTGAACCCCCAATACCGTGTGCTTTAAGTTTGTATACTAATCTCTTATGTGGTACCTTGTCGAAAGCCTTCTGAAAGTCCAGATACAACACCTCCACTGGTTCTCCCCTATCCACTCTACTAGTTACATCCTCGAAAAATTCTATAAGATTCGTCAGACACGATTTACCTTTCGTAAATCTATGCTGACTTTGTCCAATGATTTCACCACTTTCCAAATGTGCTGCTATCCCATCTTTAATAACTGACTCTAGCAGTTTCCCCACTACCGATGTTAGACTAACTGGTCTGTAATTCCCCATTTTCTCTCTCCCTCCCTTCTTAAAAAGTGGGGTTACGTTTGCTACCCTCCAATCCTCAGGAACTACTCCAGACACTGAGCCTTGTGGTACCCCACTAGTCACTGCCTGCCCAGACAAACAACCCAGACAAGGATATGAATGGATTAACAAACAACTTAAAAGTGCTCAGGCCAGCCACGCGATGGACCGTCGAACCTGAGACTCTAAACCTGCCTAAAAGAAAGCTATCCCTGAAACAAAATACCGATAACTTCTAAGGACTGCCCAATTCAATATTTGGTACAACGTAATGTTGAAATTGCACGAAGTTCTATGCCATGTGGTCAGGCCTTCCACAGCTCACAACAGCAATCAGCCCACGAGACAGGGTCGTCGAAGAGAGAGCGAGAATTCTGGGAACTCTGCTATTTATACTTCAGATGAGTCACCCGTCACCTGACGCAGCTTGGCCAATCGGGTACAGGAGCCTTTTAGCCTGCACTCTGGAAAGAAACAGAGAAAGGTTAATACATAACATTGACCAGGAGGGGGAGCGCCTAACACCCCCACCCAAAGATACTGAATCAGTTTCGGAAGAAGAGAGAAAAAACACCACCAAATCCCCGAAACTATTCAGGAGCTAAACTCCACTGGCGCGACAAGGCGTCAGCCAAGACATTATCCTTGCCACGGATATGCCTGACCTCCAGGTTGTAGTCTTGCAGCTGCAAACTCCAGCTCATTAATCGACGGTTCTTATTCTTCATATTATGCAAAAATACCAACGGATTATGATCCGTGAGTACGATGACAGGGATATTCGAGGAGCCAACATAAACCTCGAAATGACTCAGAGACATCAACATAGCAAGGGCCTCTTTCTCAATGGTGGAGTACCACTTCTGATGTCGATTAAACTTCTTAGAGAAGTACGAAACTGGATGCTCCACCCCATCTGAATCATCCTGTAGAAGAACTCCCCAACCCCACGATCACTAGCATCCACTGCCAGCTTAAATGGAAGCTCAAAATCAGGTGCCAGAAGCAAAGGCTTGTTGACACTCTGCGGACCACACAAAAGCTACCTTTGGACTCAGCAAATCCGTCAAAGGGGCAGCCACTGCAGAGAAGTTTGGACAAAATCCCCTATAGTACCCAACCATAGCCAGATACCTACGGAGTTCAGTCCTCGAGGTTGGAGCAGGAAATGCAACAATATGCTCCACCTTCTCCTTGAGAGTGCGAACCTGACCCCGGCCCACCACCTTACCCAGATACGTTACCGTGGCCTGGCCAAATTCACACTTCCCCAGATTGATAGTTACCTTTGCCTCCGCTAGACGATGGAATACCTCCTTCAGATGACCGATGTGTTCGATCCACGACCTGGAGCACACAACCAAATCATCAAGGTATGCCTCACAGAAGGTCAAACCAGACAATACAATGTTCACCAACCGTTGGAAAGTTGCCGGCGCATTGCGCATCCCAAATGCCATCACTGTATACTGCAGAAAGTTATCAGGCGTAATGAACGCAGAGATCTCCCTCGCCCGCCCAGTCAAGGGAACTTGCCCATAGCCCTTTAACAAGTCCAATTTGGATACACAAGATGCACTTCCCACACGATCCACGCAATCCTCCATTCGTGGGAGAGGATAGCAATCCGGGTTAGTTACCGCATTGACTTTCCGAAAGTCCGTGCAAAACCTGTCCTCCCCATTAGCCTTCATAGCCAGTAGACACGGAGAACTCCACGGACTACAACTAGGTTTAGCAATGCTATGCCGCAGCATATAGTCAACCTGACTCCCTAGACGATGACACTTGTCAGGGTTGACCCGATACGGATGCTGTTTAATTGGCGCAGCACTGGCCACGTCAATGTCATGCTGCAGCACAGACGTCTGAGAAGGCACATCCGAGAACAGTGACCCATTTGACTTCACCAAAGCAAGCAGATCATCCCGCTGACTTTCAGTCAAATGCGACAACCGCAAGGGAAGCGACTCCAAAGCCTCAGAGTTACACAGCCTTCCCTGCGTCACTGCCACTGACAACCTTGCCTCACCCACATCACCACCAGTGTCATGGGGCAGCACCACTGCAGTCAAAACAGGCTTAGACGAAACCGAAGAACACAGCACCTCCCCATCCACCTCCCCAGGCTCCTGCTCATGGTACTGCTTCATCATGTTGACATGACAGAGCTGAGTCTTTCGCCTTCGATCAGGGGTACCAATAACATAATCCCTTTCACCAACCTTCTTAACTACCTGATAGGGACCGCTATACCGAGCCTGTAGACTGGAACCAGGAATAGGCAACAACACCAGGACCTTGTCACCTGGAGAAAAATTCCTACTAGAAGCCTTCCTGTCGAACCACCCCTTCATCCTAGACTGAGCAGAAGCAAGATTACCCCTTGCCAGATCGCATGCCCTCCTCAGTCTAGTCCGAAAGGCACAGACGTGGTCCAACACACTACATGTAGTATCCTCCTGCAACCACTTCTCCTTTAGGACCCTCAACGGGCGAACACCAGGTCAGCAGGACTGAACCCTAAAGACTCCTGCACGACCTCACGCACTGCAAACATAACTAGATGAATCCCCTCATCCCAGTCTTTTTCAAACTCCAGGCAGTAAGACCTCAACATCGATTTCAAAGTCTGGTGAAACCTCTCGAGAGCTCCCTGGCTCTCAGGGTGATACGCACTGGAGTAACAATGCTTAATATCCAAGATCCTCATTACCTGACCAAAAACCTTCGACATGAAGTTGGAACCTTGGTCACTCTGCACCACCTTGGGCAAACCGAACAACGAAAAAAACGTAGTGAGCGACTTCACAATGGTAGGGGCAGTAATTCTACGCAAAGGGACCACCTCCGGAAAGCAGGTAGACGCACACATAATTGTCAATAAAAACTTGTTGCCCACCTTTGTCCGAGGTAGAGGGCCCACACAATCAACTAGAATCCGCTCAAACGGCTCACCGACCACAGGGATTGGATATAAAGGCGCAGGAACAATTGATTGGTTCGGCTTTCCTGCCACCTTGCAAATGTGACAACACCTGCACTGCTGTTTCACATCCCTTTTCGTGATATAAATTTTTATTAGAAGCAAACATATTACAATGTAGAGTAACATATTATAATAGAAGAAAAAACTTTTCATATACATCAATCACTCATACATTATTAAATTTGTCAATTGTCAGTTAATTCTGCTTCTAGTGTTTTTTTTTAAATATAGATAGAAAAAGAAAAATAGAGAGAAAGAAGAAGAGAGAGAAAGAAGAATTACAATATCAAAAAAGAAAAAGAGGTGGAATGAATAACTTATAATACGTCATAGGAGATAAGTTCGTAGGTTATGAAATATAATTACATCTAATCCTGAGTTCAAGCTTCAGTCGGGCTTTCGCGCTGGGCCACTCTATCCCTTCAAATAGGCAATGAATGGAGCCAATATTTTAACAAAAAGTTCTTGCTTGTCCATTAAGACAAGTCTAATTCTTTCTAGATGTAGGGTCTCCGACATTTCCACAATCCACATTTTAATTGTGGGGGTTGTAGGGCCTTTCCAGAATTTTAATATTAATTTTTTCCCTGTTATTATGCTGTAGTCAAGGAAGTTTCTTTGGCTTGTTGTGAGTGTTAAACTTTGTTCTGATATCCCAAGTATTATTAATTTTGAGTCTGGAGCCAATTTGGTATTAACAACTTCAGAGATTATTTGAAAAATATCAGTCCAGTAATTTTTAATTTTTATACAATTTGCAAAGGTATGTGTTAAATTGGCCTCTAGGTGCAGGCATTTATCACATATAGGAGAAATATGTGGGAAAATTCTATTTAGTTTTATTTTGGAGTAATGTAATCTGTGTAAGACTTTAAATTGTATTAAAGCATGTCTGGCATTTAACGAACATTGATGTATATGTTGTAAACTTTCATCCCAAATATCTTTCGTAATAGGATAACCTAACTCATTTTCCCATTTATGTCTATATAGTTCCATCGGCAGTACCTCATTATTTAGGAGAATGTTATAAATATAAGCTATTAATTTTTCAGTGTTAGGATGCTTATTCAAACATTCATCAAGAATTTCTGGTTCCCTAGTCCTATAAACTTGTGTATTGGATTTAACATAATCTCTAATTTGTAAATATCTGAAAAAGTTATTTGAGTGTAGTCCATGATTCTGTTGTAACTCTTGAAATGACAGAAAGATGCCTTCCCTATAAAGATGTCCAATCCTTTTAATTCCATGATTTTTCCATTGTTTAAAACCTCTATCCAATATGGATGGCTTGAATAGAGGATTATTTATAATGGGAAGACATAGTGGTATATTATTCAGTTTTAAAGCCTTTTTTAATTGTTTCCAAATTCGTATTCCACTATGTATTATAGGGTTTTCCTTATAGGTTTTTTTATGCAATTTTGTGGTAGCAAATATAATCTAACCTATTTCAAAAGGTAAACAGTCTTCCTTTTCCATCCTTAACCATTCTGGTTGTTGGTCCATTTCTTCCAGCCAGAAATTCCTGTTTTTAATATGGACTGCCCAAAAATAAAATAAGAAATTTGGCAAGGCCAAACCTCCGTTGCTCTTTGACTTACATAAATGTTTTTTACTTATTCTATGATTCTTATAATCCCAAATAAAGCTTGTAACAATGGAGTCGACTTTTTTGAAAACGTTTTTTGGAATATATATCGGAATTAATTGAAATAAATATAGTAGTTGCGGTAAGAAAATCATTTTTATAGCATTCATTCTACCAAGCATTGAAATAGGAAGTGTTTTCCAGTACTGAATATGTTTGTGTAATTTATTAAGTAAGGATGGAAAATTTTGTTTAAATAAAGAGGTATATGTCTTAGTTACATAGATTCCTAAATATTTAAGTTTATCTTTAACTATTTTAAAAGGGGTTTGTTGTATTGTATTTAAGTTGAATTTTGTTATTGGCATAATTTCACTTTTATTCCAATTAATCCTATATCCTGAGAACTGACCAAATTGTGTTATTAGATTTAATAGATTTGGAATACTAGTTTCTAACTTTGTAATATATATTAATACATCATCTGCAT
The DNA here is from genome assembly GCA_038087875.1 of Malacoraja senta. Classification (NCBI taxonomy): domain Eukaryota; kingdom Metazoa; phylum Chordata; class Chondrichthyes; order Rajiformes; family Rajidae; genus Malacoraja; species Malacoraja senta. The sequence continues at coordinate 2,756,152 of CM075994.1, forward strand.
ATAAGGACATTTTATTCCTTGTATCTCTAGTGTTGTATCCATGTATTCCTGGATGGTTTCTAACGCTTTCTGCTAATGGTTCAATTGCAAGAGCAAATAATAGTGGGGATAGTGAACATCCTTGTCTACAACCTCTAGAAAGATTAAATTTGGCTGATAACATTTGATTTGTTAATATTCTAGCCGTTGGATTAGAGTATAACAATTTAACCCATGTACAGTACTTCTCTCCCAATTGAAATTTTTTCATTACCGAAAATAAATATGTCCATTCTACCTGGTCAAATGCCTTTTCAGCATCTAACGAAATAATTGCTAGATCTGCATTTGGAATTCTATTTGTATATATAATATTGAATAGTCTTCTCAAATTATAAAATGAGTAACGTTTTGGAATAAAACCTGTTTGGTCCGGGTGTATTAATTTGTTAATCACTAAGCTCAATCTATGAGATAGGATTTTGGTTAATATTTTCTGATCAGTATTTAAGGGAGCTATTGCTCTATATGAACCTGGGTCTTCAGGGTCCTTATCCGGTTTCGGTATAAGTATGATTGTAGATTCATTTAGAGTTTCTGGAAGTTTCTGTTGAGTATAAGCTTGTTTGTAAAGTCTCTGTAGACGTGGAGAAATCAGATCGTAATTTTTAAAATAAAATTCAGAGCTTAGACCATCAGGACCTGCGGCCTTTCCATTTTTTAAAGATCTAATTGACTCCTCGATGTCTTTTACCGTAATTTCTACATCTAGTGATTCTCTCTCTTTCTGATCTAGACCTGTAAGATTACATTTCTGTAGAAATGTTTCCATTCCTACTGGTTGTTCTGTTGTTTTAGATGAATACAATTTTTGATAATATTGTAAAAATCTATCATTAATATCTTTAGGTAGTGTTAATGTTTCTCCCTTATCTGATCTAATTTTGTAAATTGTTTTTTCCCCGTCCTGTTTACGAAGTTGACGCGCTAATAGTTTTTGTGGTTTATCTCCAAATTCAAAATGTAATTGTTTTGTACGTTGATATCGTTTTATTACTTGGTCTGAGTATATCTTGTTTAACTTATATTTCAGTACTGCAATTTTATTGTGTTTTACCATAGATGGTGCTATTGCATTTTCTATGTCTAATTGCCTTATTTCTGTTTCCAAAGACTGTTGTTTGGCCCTATTCTCTTTGTTAATAAATGATTGGGAGGAGATTAATGCTCCTCGCACAAATGCTTTAAATGTTTCCCAAAGAAGGGAGGCGGAGATTCCAGGGCTGTCATTAGCCTCGAAAAACATATTAATCTGTTTTACGAGGTATTCATTACATAGCTTTTCTTTCAAGATTTGGGGGTTAAGTCTCCATTGTGTCTTTGTCTCGGTCATTCCATTTAGTTTAATCATAAATGTTAGTGGAGCATGGTCTGATATTATAATATTATGATATTGCGAATTATAGGTAAATGGGATAAGTTTAGAGTCTACTAAGAAATAGTCTATCCTTGAGTAAGTTTTATGCACGGGTGAGTAGAATGAGTATTTTCGACCAGATGGGTTTTCAATTCTCCAAACATCCTTAATGTTGGTAGTATTAATATATGAATTTAGGAATTCACTTGACTGAGATTTTAATTTTCTTTGACTTGATGATCTATCCAAGTAAGCATCCAGTGTACAATTTAAGTCTCCACCGATAATTAAATTATGTTGTGTACATTCCGGGATAATGTTAAGTATTCTCTTAAAGAACAGGGGGCTATCAAAATTTGGTCCATACACATTAAGGAGAGTCACTTTTTTTGAGTATAACTCCCCTACTAATACAATATATCTGCCTTCAATATCTTCTGTCGTTGATATATGTTTAAAGGGTATACCTTTACGAATTAATATTGCAACCCCTCTAGATTTATGTGAAAATGAAGAATGATACGTTTTAGCAATCCATTTGGCTTTCAATCTATGTTGTGCTTCCTTTTTAAGATGTGTTTCCTGGAGAAATATTACATCTGCTTTAAGTGATTTTAAATAGGCTAATACTTTACCTCTCTTGATTGGTTCATTAATTCCCTTAACATTCCAGCTACAGTATTTAATTCCTTCACCCCTAATTTTCATATTAACGTCTTGCATCTTGTGATTAAAGTGGTCTATGTTGGAGCAGATGGCTCAGCGCACTAAACCCTACCTTATACTTGAACCTCAGGTAGATGAATTCTAAGTCTCGTCGGTTTTTCATCCGGACATATCTCCCTAAATAAAACATATAATTCCATTCCAAATACAAAATATAATATAACATAAGATAGAAAAGGTAATAAAATGTTGTATTAGTAACGTGTAAAAAATAGAAAAAGAAGAAAACTACAACTATGATTAGTGCAGTTAGTGATAGCCACCCTAGTGTGGCTAAACATCTAAAGACTTCCGTAGCTTTTGTTAAAAAAAAAAATATTACTAGCTCCGTACTTTCCTTAAAAGAAAAGTTTCAATTACAATGAAAACAATTTATGGGATGGAGGGAAACAATAGTTTTATTCCATAATTGAAGTATTTGTTAGTCTCCAATTAAAATGTTAGTATCATATAGCAAGCTATCCCTTTTCAACCCTGGCCAAAAAAAATTCCGTAAGATACGGTCATACGTCTTATTGACCCCCAAATGTCCTCCCAGAGGACTATCATGAGCCAAACCGAGTATCTCGTCCCTATACCGACGAGGTATCACAATCTGATCAATCATGCTCCAATCATCATGCCCAGATATATCTAAGAGAGACCACTTTCGCATTAGTAAGCCCTCCCTTAGAAAAAAACCCTTTGCTGTGGAATCCATATCCCCCTCAGGCACCGCGCAGTCGAACAGCTCAGATATACCTGGATCACTCTTTTGCTCCTCAACCAGCCGGTCACGTGACAGCGACACCGGCACATTACCAGACAGTATCCCATCTTGAGATGTAGAAACACCCTTCACAACACAGGATCCATCATCCTGATCCCCAAAAATGCTCTCACTCAGGTCCACTACATCCTCAAACTTCGCCTGGCTCTTAGCCATAGTCCTTGTGACAGCACAAGCTGCGAAGACCCTCGGACGCTGCATAGCCAATCTATCAGGACTCTGCACCATTGGAACAGCTGTCACCTCAGAAGTAACCAAAACTCCATCTCCTGCCAAGTCATTCCCCAAAATTACTGAAACTCCCTCAACGGGAAAACACGGCCATAACCCAACAGTTACCCGGCCTGAAACCAACTCGGACTCGAGACTCACGGTATGCAAAGGCACTACCATGTCATCCATCCCGAATCCTACCACAGGGACACTTGACCCAACCGATGATTCACCAGAAAACAGCAGTACACTCTCCAATATAAAAGACTGAGTAGCACCAGTATCACGCAAGATGGATACTGGAACTCTCTGACCCCCATCCTCCAGAGAAACAAACCCATTATTGATGAACGCAGAAAAATCCCCACATTCCTCAGACTCAGGCACTTCAGGTACCGCAGGTGCCTTCTGTGTACCCACCAAAACCACAGTCTTTGCATTTCTCTGCTTCAGAACGGGACACGCCTTTAAAATGTGCCCTTTCCCTTTACAATAGAAGCACACAGTACCTTCGTTAGTCCTCCAATTTGCGTCAACCTTATCAGCTTGTGAATGGAAATCCTGAATCAACGCTGTAAGATTGTTCTGTAAAGGTAAAATGGTTGGCCAGGTAGACTGGATTAAAACATTAAAATGTCTGCTGACCAAAGTTGCTGAGTATGTAGCTGCAGGGGTCAGGAAGTTGTGGACAGGAGGAATTCACATTGTCCTGCTGTTACTGCATAGTTGCAACTATGGTATTAACTGTACCCGTCTGACTGAGATAGCTGGCTCTCAGAAGTCTAAGGAATATACAAACCGTGGCTCCCAGAAGTCTGAGGAATGTACCTTACTGATCTCTAGTATTGTTCCACTAAATAACACCTCCCAATATGTACTTGCCTGAGATCTTGACCAGTACTTTCATGTCTGTTGCTTTGTATCAGTAATATGGGAGGCATAACCTGTAGCCTTTAAGTATATAAGGCATTACAAATTAAGGCATTGAGCTTGACTCTTTGCTAGGTTGTTAACCTGTGTGAAGACTCAGTGCTGATTAAACGTACGTTTAAAGCAACCCCGGTGTCCGGTCGATTATTGTCGAAACAACCGATGTGAGAGAAAGACGTGAATCAACATTTGGTGTCAGGAGTGGGATGTCAACCAGCAGCTGATCGAGCCGGCGAGTGAATCCACTGGGCGACGGGATCGATGTGAAGGGTGCGCAGCCAAGTGAGTAGATTTAGTTAAATCACCTCTTGGTCCTTCCTCGTATCCCGGCGTAGCAGGGTAATTCGCTGGCTTGCGTCAGTCGGTGGGACGACATCCGAACTTTCCGGTTGTGGGCACGGGGATAGGATGGGAATGTAATGGTTATTGAATCGTCATTTTGACAAGTATTGAGACGTTAACCGAGACCAAGGTACCCCCGTATCTCACAGAAAGTCCGCCTTAGACTGGTTGTTAAGAGAGGAAATCCTCCACGCGAAGGTCAGGAATTAAAGTGACCGAGTGAGATACGGCTGAACCAAGGACTCACGGTTAACCCTGAACTATTGGTGTGTAATAAAATAAGTATATATTGAATCGTCATTTTGACAAGTATTGAGACGTTAACCGAGACCAAGGTACCCCCGTATCTCACAGAAAGTCCGCCTTAGACTGGTTGTTAAGAGAGGAAATCCTCCACGCGAAGGTCAGGAATTAAAGTGACCGAGTGAGATACGGCTGAACCAAGGACTCACGGTTAACCCTGAACTATTGGTGTGTAATAAAATAAGTATATATTGAATCGTCATTTTGACAAGTATTGAGACGTTAACCGAGACCAAGGTACCCCCGTATCTCACAGAAAGTCCGCCTTAGACTGGTTGTTAAGAGAGGAAATCCTCCACGCGAAGGTCAGGAATTAAAGTGACCGAGTGAGATACGGCTGAACCAAGGACTCACGGTTAACCCTGAACTATTGGTGTGTAATAAAATAAGTATATATTGAATCGTCATTTTGACAAGTATTGAGACGTTAATCGAGACCAAGGTACCCCCGTATCTCACAGAAAGTCCGCCTTAGACTGGTTGTTAAGAGAGGAAATCCTCCACGCGAAGGTCAGGAATTAAAGTGACCGAGTGAGATACGGCTGAACCAAGGACTCACGGTTAACCCTGAACTATTGGTGTGTAATAAAATAAGTATATATTGAATCGTCATTTTGACAAGTATTGAGACGTTAACCGAGACCAAAGTACCCCCGTATCTCACAGAAAGTCCGCCTTAGACTGGTTGTTAAGAGAGGAAATCCTCCACGCGAAGGTCAGGAATTAAAGTGACCGAGTGAGATACGGCTGAACCAAGGACTCACGGTTAACCCTGAACTATTGGTGTGTAATAATATAAGTATTAAAAATGGGTAATGGTATGGACACCAGTTGTCACCCGGACCGGCCATTACATCAGCTATGTTTCTTGCATCCAGAAATGGAGGAGACCTTCAGGCGTATGTCGGGAGGACTCATTCATAAACTGGGGAAGGATGAATGGCCTGAAGGGGGTTCCAAGGATATGGGTGTGTTATCAAGTGCCCAGAGTGTAATATGGAAAAAGGATAAAAAAAGAAATTATAAAAAGGCCATTCAGTTGTGGATCGATCATTGTAACGGAGAAAAGGCACGGTCTTTAACGGCCAGTTGGCAGAGTAATGCCTTGAAACTAGGAATACCCCTGACCGAGGGAGGTCAGGAGAAGTCAGTGACTGTATTAAAACAGGAATGTAGGCATGCTAAGGAAAGTAAGGATCATCAGGAGAGAGAGAGACAAAATAAGGCCGAGGTAGATAAAGACTTACGTAAGTCGGTGGCTGGCATAGATTTGGGAGGTGACGACAAGGAGGAGGTAGAGGATTATCATTGGGGAGTCCGTGGAGCACCCCCGCTGAATCAGTCTGCCCCCGTTGCCAGTCCCTCTGCCCCCGTTGCCAGTCCCCTGTCCGCTCCTCCAATTCCAGCTACCCGATCCAAGATTAAAACTCGCCCTTCACAAATACCAGTTTCCAAATCTCCCGTACCCTCGCTGAACCCCAGAAGACGGTCCCATTCAGGGGGGACCACAGGGAAGACAGTTGCCCCTAGTGCCCCTCCAGCAGACCGACCTCCTCCGTATTCTCCTGCTGCCCTACAATCTACCGACTCCGTGGGAGGCAGAACTAAGCTGAACCCCCGGACCAAAACCAGAAAGAATATGGCACAGCGGCGAACTCAATCCCTTCCCTACAGTATACATGGACCAGATTGCCACAGGGCTTTGTAAACTCGCCGACCCTATTTTCTCGTTGTCTGCAACAGCAATTACAAAACCTGCAGTTACCTGAGGGGTCTGCATTGATCCAGTACATCGATGAACTTTTAGTGGCCAGTGAAACGGAGGAGCAGAATAGGGAAGCTATAATTTTGTTGTTGAACTTTGTAAAGGCATTGGGGAACGTTGTGTCCCCCTCCAAAGTACATGTCGGACAAAAGGAGGTGAAATTCCTCGGAGTCATAATCTCAGCAGATGGCCGTCGGTTGGACGAGAGCCGCACGGACCCCATTTACAGGACACCACCCCCCACGACAGCCAGGGGAATGCGACAGTGGTTGGGAATGATCAACTACTGCCGTCAGTGGATTCCAAATGTGGCCCTGGACATAAAGCACCTGACCCCTTACACCAGCCAGGAAGGTACCTTTGTATTGTCAGATGAAGCCTTGACCGCCTTCAATAATCTACGAGAGGCCCTGCAGAAGGCTCCTGCGCCGGGGCGACCCCTGTATGATAGACCTTTTCAGCTCTATTGTACCATCCTGGGCGAATGTGCCACTGCGGTTTTGACCCAGCTGCATGGGGATAAGCACCGACCAGTGGCGTATTATTCATCCAAGTTAGACCCTGTGGCACTGGGGTATCCCCATTGTACACAAATTTTGACAGCGGTATACAATAGTCTTCAGTCGGCCGCCAACCTGACTCTCCAGCAGGACATTACCGTATATTCCTCCCACTCCGTGACCGCCCTACTGGGACAGCTCCAGACCCAGCATTTGACTTCAGCCAGACAAAATAGGTATGAGATCTACCTGTTGAATAATCCCAAGCTACAGTTCCGGCACTGCACCACTATCAACCCTGCTGCGTTTCTCTGCTCTCCTCCTGATCCCCTCGCTCCATGCGACCATAATTGCTTGGAGGCTATTCTCGCGGATACCAGTCCGCGCCCTGACCTTAGCGATCAACCTCTAGCCTCCCCAGATTTGATCCTCTATACCGATGGAAGTTCGTCCATCGACGAGCAGGGACGCCGTCTGTCAGGCTTTGCGGTAGTTAAACAAGATGGAACCTTGCTGGATTGTGGCAGTTTTGACCCACCGATTTCAGCTCAGCAGGCCGAGTTGTTTGCCCTCACCCGAGCCTGTGTCCTCGCCGAGGGGCTCTCCGTCAATATTTACACCGACTCCCGATACGCATTCGGAGTCGTTCACGATTTCGGACAGTTATGGAAAAATAGGGGATTCCTCACCTCGACGGGCCATAAGATTGCCAATCAGATCCTGGTCTCTGACCTGTTGAATGCTATCCTTCTGCCCTCTGCGGTAGCCGTAATCAAATGTGCGGCCCACACGACAGGAGATTCCCTGGTCCAAATCGGTAACAGGTTGGCTGACGAAGCGGCTAAGTGTGCTTCACGTGGTAGATTTAAAGTGGTGGGTAGTATGATGAGGCAGGTGAAAAGCCTTTATATGGGCTCGTCTGAATCTGAGAAACCTATGCCAACCATGAATGATGTATTGCACTTACAGGGGGACGCCTCTGTCGATGTTATAATGGAATGGGAGCAGCTGGGCTGTCGGAAGGCTGACTCCGGACTGTGGCTCACGCCGGCCGGACAGACCTGTATGACAGACCAGTTAGCGACCTGGGTTGTTGATTGCCTACATCTAGCCACTCACTGTGGGGCCACCTTGCTAGTAGACGCTCTCTTACAGGCATGGTGGCATCCTCGACTTAAGGTTTTGGCAGCCCAAACTAGTGCACGGTGCCTCACCTGTGCTACACACAACCCTGGTAAAGGAGTTGTCTGCCAGACGGGTCGTACTCCATTACCTACTGCTCCGTTTGAAACCTTACAGATGGATTTTATTGATTTGCCTAAGTGTCAGTGTTATAAACATGTGCTTGTTATTGTTGATGTGTTTTCTAGGTGGATTGAAGCCTTTCCAACCACTGATTGCACTGCTTCTACGGTGGTGTCTATTTTATTACGGCAGTTTGTTCCTCGCTTTGGGGTTCCAAACACCATCAGTTCGGATAACGGCCCTCACTTTATTGCCGCTATCAATAAAGAATTGTACCGACAGCTGGGTGTAACCCAGTGGCTACATTGTGCTTATCGCCCACAGGCTGCAGGAATGGTGGAACGCTTGAACCAGACCCTGAAGACCAAGCTTGCCAAGCTGGTGGACCAATCGGGCTCCACCTGGGTTAAAATGTTACCTGTTGCCTTGTTTCAGATCAGAGTCCTTCCAGCAGGGAAGACAAGGTTGTCTCCTGCAGAGATCATCTATGGCCGACCCCTGCGCACCCCCTGGACAGACATTATCCCAGCCACAACGACATTGCATCATATGACGGAGGAGATGGTCTCTTACGTCCTTGCCCTTACAAGGGCCCTGCATGAGATTCATGGGGAGGTCAAGGCTGCTTATGTGGGCGACATAGATTTTCCCGTTGATGGACGGATCACCCCAGGTTCTTATGTGTTGATTAAAAATTGGGTTCGTAAGGACACCCTTTCTCCTCGATGGTTGGGCCCCTTCCAGGTTCTCCTCACCACCTCCACCGCGGTAAAGGTAGAAGGACGATCGGCATGGGTGCATTTGCACCATTGTAAAGTGGTTGGTGACACCAAGCAAAGGGGGGAGGTCGAGGTCAGAGAGGGGGATCCGGTCCACGAAAAGCAGGGTACGAATTAATTTTGCTTTGGAATTGCACGTTCCTTTCTTTTTCCCTCCCTTGTGTTCGCAGATACGAAATAAATCGCTAAGATGAGGGTCTCCGTGGCATTAATATGTGTGGCGACCACAGCAGGGTTAATCGGTTTCGGTTGGAAATGGACAAAGCCTGAATACGGACGGAACAAACGAGGAAAGAGAGGGGAACGAGAAAACTCCAATTTATTCATCCAGGCACACAACGAGTTATTCGGGAAGGGGCAGGTGGTTTGTTATCCACGAATGACATCAGTTACCTCCCTGTTTACCCCATCCCCGGCATGGGGCAGAACTGAACAACTGGTCAAGTGCCAGGACAAAGAAATGGTCCCTGTCAAGCCCGTTATCATCAGCTATGATAGGCTTCTCGCTCCACCGGCCAACTGCTTACCGCTCCCTAAGAACAACAACCACTCCTACGACATTTGCTATAATGGATCTAGGACAGCGTCAAGAGCACCGGCTAGGCCATGTAACTTCACCACCAATAACGACAACAGGCAATATGAAAATTGTTTTAGTAACCAAGGACACGGGTGTATAGTCATAAATGTTAAAAATAACCTCACTTGCGCTCTGCAAGGGCCCGTTCACGGCTCCGCATGTAACCTTACCTATAAAGGAGTCCAATGTAAGGTGTCTAAGGATTGTATCCCTGTAAATGCTGGATTTCAGCTGTTGTGTGGATGGGCTAACGGGACCCATCTGACGGTAGGATCCCATCACCTGCCAATCCCCAGTTATAGCAATGGGATCAGTGAAGCGTGGAGGGACTGGTCTGGAGGGGGAGAAGTCATTAATACCCGAAGGGGCTGTAATGGATCATTATATACGGAGGAAGGATATTACTTCTTCTTTAATGGGAAAGGAACCAATGTCCTAAAACCCCCTTTCCCCAAGAACGTGGCAGTTGGAGCATTGGTGCCAACCACGGTACCTTGTCCCGAGCAATGGACTAAACCCATGGCTCGGGTTCATCGAAGGGCGGTGTCGGCCGAGTTTTGCGCGCAATGGAGAAATCCAGGGGTCAGGGGAGCTACCCACGGACATGCCATCGGATGGGGATTATTAAGCTTGCTAACCCTGGGAGGAGTGGGTGGAGGTGAAGCAGCCAAAAACCGAAATTACCTTGTTTGTGGCCTGACAATTTTGGGCAATGCAACAACTGGAGCCTTGGAGGCAGTAAAAACCCAGATGGCCGAAATGAGGATGTTTTCCCTACAAAATAGATATGCGCTCGATTACATATTGGCTAGAGAAGGGGGGACCTGTACCGTCATAAAAGGGAAATGTATGATGGGGGTTCAAGACAGGACTAGCAACATCACCCATCACCAGAAAGAGATTACCACCTTTTTGGATGGAATAAATGAAAACCAGGGATGGGGGAATTGGGGATTTGGGGGATTATACAACTGGATTATCAGCATGGCCATCTATGCTGCTATAGTAATTACTTGTTTATTTGTGGGGATTGCCATTGTGAAATGTATCATAACCCGATTACTGGCGGCTTTTTCAGGTTTGGGGACCACCCCCGAGGAAACTAAACAGTCTGTACGAATGATGATCTTACAGCGTGAGCAGGAGAGACTGTTACCATTCCCCAATGACAGCGAAAACGATGAAGTGAGTGAGGAAGGAGAATTGGGGGACCAGGGTCG
>CM075994.1:2767119-2853923 GCA_038087875.1 Malacoraja senta
TCCACCCCGGTCCCGCTCCACCCCGGCCCCGCTCCACCCTGGCCCCGGCCCCCGCTCCACCCCGGCCCCGCTCCACCCCGGCCCCGCCCCGCTCCACCCCGGCCCCGGCCCCGCTCCACCCCGGCCCCGCTCCACCCCGGCCCCGCTCCACCCCGGCCCCGGCCCCGCTCCACCCCGGCCCCGCTCCACCCCGGCCCTGCTCCACCCCGGCCCCGGCCCCGCTCCACCCCGGCCCCGGCCCCGGCCCCGGCCCCGGCCCCGCTCCACCCCGGCCCCGCTCCACCCCGGCCCCGGCCCCGCTCCACCCCGGCCCCGGCCCCGGCCCCGCTCCACCCCGGCCCCGGCCCTGCTCCACCCCGGCCCCGGCCCTGGCCCCGCTCCACCCCGGCCCCGGCTCCAGCCCCGGCCCCGCTCCACCCCAGCCCCTGCTCCACCCGGTCCCGCTCCACCCCGGACCCACTCCACCCCGGCCCCGCTCCGACCTCGGCCCCGGCCCCACTCCACCCCGGCCCCGCTCCACCCCGGCCCAGCTCCGACCTCAGCCCTGGCCCCGCTCCACCCCGGCCCCGCTCCGACCCCGGCCCTACCACTCCAACCTCGGCCCCGGCCCCGCTCCGACCTCGGCCCTGGGCCCCCGCTCCACCCCGGTCCCGCTCCGACCTCCGGCCCCGGCCCCGCTCCGACCTCGGCCCCGCTCCATCCGGCCCCGCTCCGACCTTGGCCCCGCTCCACCCTGGCCCCGCTCCACCCCGGCCCCGCTCCACCCCAGCCCCGTGTGTGGGCGGTGCCGACCCACAGCCCTGTGACAGTGCGGCCCACAGAGGAAGACGAGGCGGAGGGCAGCCGTGGCCGGACTGCGCTGACCCGGGGGGGAGAGTGGGGGCTGTCCTGAGGGATGTGCTCTTTTGGCCGCTTACACCTTGGTGCTCGGGTTCAGAGCAAACCTTCCCGCTTTCAATGACAGCACCCACAAATATTTATAGCACAAAAAATGACAATTTTGGTGGTTTTTAACGTAAGAAAGTACGCGTTCCGTTTGGTAACAGTGCGTGCCGGAAGCTGCCATGTCCTCCCACATGGATTGAGCTGCCCCGTGCGTCACGCCCTTTGACCCTATGACCTTACGTGCAACCCCCCTATTACATTTGTATCTATTACAAAATTCCATTATGACTTGTATTATGCAAGTGCATAAAAATGTCTGGAATTATAATCATTCAAACTATTTGTTCGAGATGAATTTGTGATCTGAATCGCACAAAAATGTGAAATATTTTCAGAGAATGAGGGCAGGTTATTGTTCCTCTGTTTCCTTTAATCTAGGAGTTACTGAGTTTAAGGAGACACCCTGTGTCACAGAGGGTGTGTTCGTCCACTAAATGTCTCTCAGTCAGTAGCAACAGGATCACGGTGCTATAGAGGGCGCATTAAATCTAGCCTCCCTTATGCTCTCTGCACTTCCACCTACTTAACCATGGCAACTCTAAAATACAATGATAATTTATGGAGAAACTCTTCTCAATTATGTCAAAGTAAGGAATTTGCTCATAAGACATAGAACCATACAGTACAGCACAGGAACAGGCCCTTCGGCCCACAAGTTACATGCCAAACATGATGCCAAGTTAAACTAAATCAAACCTGTCCACCGAACTGGGAAAGAGATTAAATAGCAGGTCCTCACAGCTTGTAATCTCAGAATTAGTCCCGATAATACTTTCAGAAAAGCAGAAGGATAAAGCAGATACAGGTACAGCTGGAAAGATGGCGAATCAAGCAAGATGGCAATGGAGCATAGTGACTCTTTGCATGCTGGTCCCAGAATTGGATCTACTGTCATTGGATACATTCGCTCCACTCTTTTAAATCTCTGCTTATTGTACTTGAGTATGGCTTGATTATATTAATCTATATTATTATCTGATTTAATTGGATAGCAGGCAAACAGCAGCTTTTCACTGAATGTTGGTACATGTGACAATAATATACCAATACCAAAGAAATCTGCAGAAGAAAGGGGTTTAGATTTCTGATGGTGGAAGCACATTGAGGTTGCTGCACAGATTAGATGTATTTTACCTCAGCATGGCTGATATTAATTTATTTGTAGGGACATTTGCTCGCACTATTAGAGAGGGATTAAACAAGTTTAGTCTGGCGATGGGGATGGCCTCTTCAGTGAGAATTGAGGAAGGAGAGAGGTAAAGCAAGAAGGGAAAGTTAGAAAATCAGCAAGTTGTAAAAAATATATTTCGCTCTTTCATCTTTAGGACGTGATATATTCAATAGTCTTACTTTGATGAGATGTAATTCTGCTGAGGGCTATTTTCAATAAATGACTGGACATAGACCATAGAAATGTAGAGCACAGGGTCAGGCCCTTTGGTCCACAATGTCCGTGCCGAACATGATGCCAAGTTTAAATAATCACCACTGCCTGCACGTGACCCATATCCCTCCATTTCCTGCATATCCATCTGCCTATCTAAAAGCCTCTTAAATGCCACTATCATATCCACCTCTACCACCACCGCTGGCAGCGGGTTCCAGGCACTCGCCACTCTCTGTGTAAAAAAACGTGCCCCGCACATCTCCTTTAAACTCTGCCCCTCTCACCTTAAACATGCATTTACGGAGGATGATGAACAGTGAATAAGGTAAATAAAGGTTATTTTTTTACTTCAGACTTGCTCAAGCTTCCTGTTTTTAAATCCAAACTAAACAAGAGTGGTGTTACACCCAGCACACGTGATCTGATGTGACATAGCTGGCCTTTTTAAGAGTTAAGTATCACTCTGAATCTCTCCTGTGCTTGGGGCTAGTAGAAGCTATATAAGCATCACAGCCTTGATGCTTCCCTCCAGGTTCAGAGATAATTAAATCTAATTATGAAAAGGACACAATGTGTTGGAGTATCTCAGTGGGTCAGGCAGCATCTCTGGAGAACATGGATAGGTGACATCTCGGGTCGGGACCCTTCTTCAGACTGATTATAGCTGTGGGGGAGACAAAGTCTGCCAAGTGAGACATCTATCCACGTCATCCAGAGATGCGACCTGACTCGCTGAGTTACTCCAGCACTTTGTGTCTTTTTTGTAAACTAGCATCTACAGTTTCCTTCTGTCTAAACCTAATTGAAACTTAGGCACGGTCGTCTGTCCATTCCCTCCGCAGATGCTGACTGATCCGCTGAGTTCCTCCAGCACTTTGTGTTTTGCTCCAGATTCCAGCATCTGCAGCTCCTTGTGTCTTCAAACCAAATTGATTATTTGGCTCGAGTCTTGACGACAAAGGTTTGGGAAAGATCAGAATTCCTTCGTGACTGATGCCTTTGACTATATTCTCTTGTTTTGGACTGTGGTTAAAGCAGTGCAGAGAGAAAACAATACTTTTATATTTTTGATGAGCTGCTTTCTTGAACCACCAGTCCTCCTAGTGAAGGGACAAGGAAGTGCAATTGGCCAGGAGGTTCCAGGATATCTGGGCTGGCAGGTTTGAGTTATAAGAAGTTGGATAGGCTAGGTCTATTTTCTCTAGAGTGTAGGAGGCTGAAGGAAGACCTTATCAAGGTGTATGACCATGAGGAGCACGGATAAAGTGAACGCTCACAGTCTTTTTCTCCAGGGTGGAAGATTCTAAAACTAGAGGCTGAAGAGGGTTAAAAGTGAGAGGGGAGATATATAAGAGGAACCACAGGGAAACATTTTTACTCAGAGTGTAGTTTGTATTTAGAACAAGCTGCCAGAGGAAGGTAGAACTCCTCCCTAAGTTTGTTTTTGGCTTCAGATTACTGCATCTGTAATCTGTTCTGTCTTCATACAAATGCACACACATTTCCTCATTGGCACCATGCACACTTGTACACACCACCCACACTCACACCACACTCATCCTCCCTCCCATTTGCTCTATCTAGAGTGATTGAGTTTGACCTGATTATATCTGTTTGGATAACATGCAGAACAAAGCTTTTCACTACCTCGGTACAAGTGACAGTAATAAATGATTTATTAGGGAAGCTTAGGGGTAACATTGGAGTGGTTTATAAAATTATGAGGGCAATAGATGGGATGGATAGAGTCTTTATCCCATGGTAAGAGGAGTCTACAAATAGAGGGTGCAGGTTTAAGGTTTGAGTGGAGAAATTTAAAGATCTGAGGCTAGGTTTTACACACAGAGGGTGATGATGATCTGGAACCAGCCGCCAGAAGAGATGGCAAAAGCAGATACAATTACAAAATGTAAAAGGTACTTGGATAGAAAATGCTTAAGTATATGAACCTAACGTAGGGATTAGTATAGATGGGCATTAGGGTTTGCAAAGCTGAGATGGGCTGAAAGGGCCCATTTCTGTGCTGCACAATTCTATGACACATTAGGTTTAAGGAGTGTTTGTGAGTTCTGGATTCATGACTTGGTTTTAATTTGTGTTGACAAATGCTCGACAGTAAATGGGTGTGGACTGAAGAGATTTAAAGGCTGCTCTCAGATGAATATGTTTTGAAGAGACCTACTTGTGAGATAGACATAAAAAGCTGGAGTAATTCAGCGGGGCAGGCAGCATCTCTGGAGAGAAGGAATGGGTGACGGTTTCAGCTCGAGACCCTTCTTCAGACTCGTCTCGACCCGAAACATCACCCATTCCTTATCTCCAAAGATGCTGCCTGTCCCGCTGAGTTATTCTAGCTTTTTGTGTCTGTCTTCGGTTTAAACCAGCATCTGCAGTTCCTTCTTACATACTTCTCGTGAGTTTTGCTGTGTTCCCCTGTGACTATATTACTGATAACAACCGCATAAATATTGCTCATGCCAAAATTCTTTCATTATTTTAGCGTTGATTGGCCTGGCGGTAAGATCTCTGTGGTTGCGATCTCAGGTGACTAAATGTTTAAGGCGTCTCCTTTAGTTACCAGAGAGAACAAAAGCATTTCTGGCATCCACCAGTGCACCACTCCCAGAAACTCTCTGTGGAATGAGAAACTTTGTAAGAATTGTATCAAATGCATGAATCACTTTGTCCAAAAATTAAATACCTTACTATCTCATTGGCTTCCCTGGGGGAGCAAAGGCGGACGGGCGAGGAGAGGACTCGGTTGCTAGGCGACCCTGGAAGGTGACAGCTGAAGCCTGGGGCTTGCCTGAATCGGGCACCGCTCTTAACAACTGGAGCATGGACTGGACTTGGAAAATGGAGCCAAACATGGCGTATGTGAGCTCAGTAGACAGATCTTTACAACTGCTAATCGGGGTGGTATGATGATACTCTACTTGACTGTTTCTCAGAAAAGAACACATGTGACAATAAAACACCATTGGGCCAACTTGCTGGTTTCAGTGACAATATCTATCTCAAGCCCACTCTAATGAAGATTGCACTAGGGCCTGTATAAATGTAATAGCTGCTGATTAATACAGCAAAGGATTCAGTAGCTGCTACATTGCCCAGATAGTGGCTGGAATGTGCAATTTGTTACCAGTTAGTATATTGTATTCAGTTTCTGTCACCCTGTTATAGGTAAGATGTTGTTAAGATGGAAAGTGTGCAGAGAAGATTTGCGAGGATGTTGCCAGGATTTGAGGGCCTGAGCTACCAGGAGAGGTTGAGCAGTCTGGGACTTTATTCCTTGCAGCGCAGGGAGGATGAGGGGTGACCTCAATAGGAACTTCTACAGATGCGTCATAGAAAGCATTTTGTCGGGATGCATCACAGCATGGTTTGGGAACAGCTCCATCCAAAACCACAAGAAATTGCAGAGAATTGTGGACGCAGCCCATCACACAAACCAACCTCCCTTCTATTGACTCCATTTACAGTTCACACTTCCTCAGCAAGGTCACCAGCATAATCAAGGATGAGTCTCACCCCGTTCACTCCCTCTTCTCCCCGCTCCCATCAGGCAAGAGGTACAGAAGTGTGAAAACACACATCTTCCGTTTCTTTCCAGCTGTTATCAGGCAAATGAACCATTTTACTAACAACCAGAGAGTGGTCCAGAGCCACTATCTACCTCAATGGAGACCCACGGACTATCTTTAATCGGACTTAACGGAACTTTATTTTGCACTAAACATTATTCCCGCTATCCTGTGGATAGGTCGATTGTAATCATGCATTGTCTTACCATCGACTGGTTAGCATGCAACAAAAGCTTTTCACTGCACCTCGGTACACGTGACTATAAACTAAACTAGCTAACTAAACTGAGGGCAACTTTTTTACACAAAAGGTGGTAGGCATATGGAACGAGCTGCCGGAGGAGGTAGTTGAGGCAAGCACTATCATAACATTTAAAATACCATTTGGACAGGTACCTGATTGAAAGGTTAGAGGGATATGGGCCAAAAACAGGTGGGAGGGACTCGTGCATATGGGACATGTTGGTCAACATGGGCAAGTTGGGCCTGTTTCCACAAGTGAGCAGAGAGGTAAAATACTGTAAAGCTCTCTCAGCTAAAATTTTCTAGAGCCCCAGTGAAAGGAGGCTTCTATACAGCAGAGGTGTTGACACAAAGGGGTGCCAGTAGTGCAACTGGTAGAGCTTCTGCCCTTACTGTACCAGAAACCCGGGTTCCATCTTGACATCGGATGCTGTCTGTGTGAAGTTTGCACGTTCTCCCTGCGACCGCATGGGTTTTCACCAGGTGCTCCCAAAGGCATGCGTGTTTGTAGTTTATTGCCCCTCGTGTGTAGGGATTGGATGAGAAAGTGGGATAACATAGAACCAGTGTGAATGGATGATTAATGGGCCGACATGCCTCTTTGCATGCTCTGCATCTTTTACGCGTTCAAGCAACAAAAAACAATGTTGTTGGGCTCACTGCTCTTATTCCATTTAGTTGCAAGTGAGTGGTGTTGCGGCTAGTGAAGATGGTTGCGAAAGATTGCAGCAGGATCGGGATCGATTGGCCAGGTGGGCGGAGGAATGGTTGATGGAATTTAATACAGAGAAGTGTAAGGTGTTGCATTTTGGGACGTTGAACAAGGGCAGGACCTACACAGTAAATGGTAGGCCTCTGGGTAGTGTTGTAGAGCAGAGGGACCTAGTACAGGTGCATGGTACCTTGAAAGGTGAGTCGCAGGTAGATAAGGTGTTCAAAATGGCTTTTGGCATTTTGGCCTTCATCGGTCAGAGTATTGCGTATAGAAGTTGCAGTTTTATAAGACGTTGGTGAGACTGCATTTAGAATATTGTGTTCAGTTCTGGACACCATGAAATAGGAAAGATATTGTCAAGCTTGAAAGGGCTCAGAAAAAGATTTGCAAGGATGTTGCCAGGACTAGAGGGTGCGAGCTATAGGGAGGGAGAGATGACTAGGCTGGGTCTATTCCATGGAGCATAGGAGGATGAGGGGGCATCTTATAGAGGTGTACAAAATCATGAGAGGAATAGATTGGGTAGATGCACAGAGTCTCTTGCCCAGAGTAGGGGAATCGAGGACCAGAACACATAGGTTCAAGGTGAAGGGGAAACGATTGAGTAGGAATCCGAGGGGTAACATTTTCACACAAAGGGTGGTGGGTATATTGAACAAGCTGCCTGAGGAGGTATTGAGGCTGAGACAATCCCGTTGTTTAAGAGACAGTTATACAGGTACATGGATAGGACAGGTTTGGAAGGATATGGACCAAGCGCAGGCAAGTGGGACTAGTGTAGCAGTGACATTGTTGGCCGGCGTGGACAAGTTGGGCCGAAGGGCCTGTTTCCACACTGTATCACTCTATGACTAAGTAAAAGGGACTGGATTTAGTTCTGCAGATGATCAGGTAGCTGAGCCAAAGAATGCAGTCGAGTTTTTTACACATGACTCATAATGTATGTGAAAGACAGTAGGACTCAGGGGCCTTTAGGGAACACCCATACCCATTAGGCAGTAATCTAGTCAGTCTTTGGACTGCAGCCTCCCATTCCTCAGCAATTCCAGTGCACGTCGAGATACCTGTCAAACATTGTGAGAATGTCTGCCTTCACCACTTCCTCAGACAATTTATTCACGAGAGTCAGGAGTGTTTAATTATTACATGTACTGAAACAGAACAATGAAATTATTACTTGCCGCAGTATAACAGGTTTGCAAACACTGAATAGATAACATAATAAACAAAATAAACCCAATATAGTGCAAAACAAAACAAAGCTTGAAGTCCCGAATGCAACCGAAGCAGTTTGTAGTTCGGCCTGTAGTTGAAGTTGATTGTGTTCAATAGCCTGGTAGTCGTTGAGAAGAAGCTGTTCCTGAAGCTGGACATTACAATTTTCAAACATCTACACCTTCTTCCCGATGGCAGAAGTGAAATGAGAACGTGGCCAGGGTGATGTGGGTCCTTGATGATGTTGGCTTCCTTTTGGAGGCAGCTCCTCCTATAGATCCCTTCGATGTTGGGGACATCAGTACCCATGATGGACTGGGTAGTGTGCACCACATTTTCGAATCTCCTTCATTCCTAGTAATTTGCATTGCCAACCACTTCCCATAGAACAGCACAGCACAGGAACAGATCCTTTGGGCCACAATGTCTGTGCCAAACACGATGTCTGGTTAAACTAATCTCCTCTGCCTGCAAGTGTTCTGTATCCGTAAGATCATTAGGTTCCATAGAGACAGGTCTTTGGGGTTTAATGCACAGATACTTTTATGAATGCACAGAGTCTATTACCCAGAATAGGGTGAATCAAGAACCAGAGGACAGTAGTTTAAGGTGAAAGGGGAAAGATTTATTAGGAAACCAACAGGTAACTTTTTACACCCAGGGTGGTAGGTATATGGAACAAGCTGCCAGAGGAGGTAGTTGCGGCATGTACTATAAAGCATGTAAACACTATTTGGATGGGTACATGGGGAGGAAAGGTGTGGAGGGATATGGGCCACATGCGGGCAGGTGGGACTAGCATAGATGAGACATCTTGGTCGGCATGGATGGGCTGAAGAATCTGTGCTGTTTGACTCTATGACTCCAACTCAGCGTTCATAATTAAAATTCATTACAAGAAGAGAATCCTACTGGGACTTAGAGGCCCAATCATTCATGGTGTTTTTTTTGGAACGTAAGCACACTTGTTTTGTTTCTTGCATGATCTACCTATGAAAATAAATTGACAATGTCAGGAATGGTTGCATAAATGTTTTTATTAGCAAACTTATGTCAATAGCACACATTTGTTTCTCGGTCTGAAGAGTTTGGGCTCAAGTATCCCACTAAAGATATGAGAATAACAATCAAGACTGATCAAAATGAAGAGGAGTAGACCATGCAATTTGTTTAGCCAATGCAATTGTTTGCCTTTTGGGCGAATGTTAGGATTATATGGCATTATTTTTAAAAACGGAAGAGAGTTACCCCAGTCTCATGACAAATATTATCCTGAATCAACACTGCAAAATAAAAATCTAGACATTATCACTTTGCCTTTCAGATAAGGTTTTGTGCAAATTGGATGTTGCCTGCAACAATGACAAACGTTTAAAAGCTACTTCAGGGAACAAGGATAGATGCTATTTCAGGTCAGGATTCTTCTTCAGACTGGGTCCCAACCTGAAATGTTACCTATCTATGTTCTCCAGAGATGCGGCCTGACCCGCTGAGTTACTCCAGCAATTTGTTTCTTATTTTGTAAACCAGCGTCTGCACTCCCTTGTGTCTCCATTTAAGAGCTTCTTCATTCACTGAGCATGATTAGGGGTTGCCTCGGAAAGGCCAGCAGCATAATCAAGGACCAGTCTGATATTTCCTTTATCTGTATCTGTACACTGATTGATTGTAATCATTTATAGTCATTTCGTTGACTGGATAGCACACAAAAAAAAAGCTTTTTGCTATATCTCGGTACACGTGACAATAATAAACGAAACTAAACAAGCCAAAACTTGGAAAGCTTCTGGATATAATAGAATACTTCCCTTGTTTGTTCACAACTCACACTTGAGGTATGTTTGACAGTGATTTGCAAGCACATTGGATTCATTCTTGCCCAATTGATTGAAAAATACAGCAGGGAAACAGGCCCTTCGGCCAACCAAGTCCATGCCCACCATTGATCTCCCGTTCACACGAGTTCTATGTTATCCCACTTTTGCATCTACTCCCTACACACCAGGGGCAATTTCAGTTCAGTTCAGTTTATTGTCACGTGTACCGAGGTACGGTGCCAGTCTGCGGAAAGACAATACATGATTACAATCGAGCTATTTACAGTGTATAGACACATGATAAGGGAACGTTTAGTGCAAGATAAAGCCAGTAAAGTATGAACAAAGATAGTCTGTGGGTCATCAATGGGGTAGATAGTAGTGCAGGACTGCTCTCTGGTTGTGGTAGGATGATTCAGTTGCCTGATAACAGCTGGGAAAAAACTGTCCCTGAATCTGGAGGTGTGCGTATTCACACTTCTATAGCTTTTGCCCGAAGGAAGAGGGGAGAAGAGGGAGTGGCCTGGGTGCGACTAGTCCTTGATTATGCTGCCGGCGGATCCCCCTTTGTTCTTGATGGCTCCCCGCCAGGTCTCTAAACTAAACTGAACTGAACTATTGTTCTGCCTTTGACAATTTGGTCATCTGCTCTCCGGTTATAGTGAGAAAGCACCTGCGGATATTTTCTCTCCTTTCAGAGAGGGACTGGGTCTTCCAGCAAGGTACAATACCTTGCTGTGCTCCCCCCCCCCCCCCCCCCCAGACACCTGCACTGTGGTTATTATGAGCTTTATTCCCATGACCTCCCTATATCCAAAACCTGCATGTAACCTGCTGCCTGTTCAAGTGCCCCTCCCTCTTCCTGCATTTCCTCACCTTAGCACTGGATGGAACTAAGACATCACTACGCAACAAATGGTCAACAAAGGACAAAGGACATTTATTATCACATACACCAATTGGTGTAGTGAAATTTGACTTGCCATGCAGCACACAGATAAAGATAAGACACAACATTAAAGAATTTATCAAATAAACATAAAAACATCCCCCACAATCGTTCCCACTGTGAGGGAAGACACAAAGTCCAGTCCCCATCCGCTTGTCCACCCATAGTCGGGCCTATTGAGGCCTCCACAGTCGCTGCTACGGCGGCCCGATGTTCCTGGCCGTTCTCGCCGGGTGATGGTGCTCCGGCAGCTTGGGACTGGAGCGGCCGCTTCCTTACTGGAGACCGCGGCTTCCGAAGCCGACAGGCCGCGCTGGATGGAGCTCCACCACTGCCGATCTCGGCGAGAGATCCCAGGCTCCCGGTGTAATGTTCAGCGCCGTCGCCAGCAGCTGGCCGCTCCACAGACCCGCAGCTCCGCGATGTTTTTCTCGGCGGTCTCAGCTCACCGTAGTTCCAGCGCGGCGACCCAGGCAAGGCATCGCCCGCTCCGCTCTGCGATAGCGCTCGCGCTGTGCCGCCGTCGAAGCCCGAGTTTCTGGCCTGTCCCGACAGGAAACGCCTCTCCAGGCCCGATGATAGGCCGCGAGGACGGGTCGAAGACGCTGCTCGGTGAAAAGCTGCCTCTCTGACCAGGTAGGGACCAGGAAAAGTAGTTTCCCCCTCCCCCCCCCCCCCCCCACATAAAAAAGACTAAAGCTCCAAAAACAAAACACTAAAACTCACTAAAAATAAAACAAAGAGGTGAAACAAACAGACAGCTGCAGGCTGGTCAGCCATACCATACAGGACGGCGTCCCCTAAGCATGGGAAAAGCTCAAGAATAACACTAAAAGCTGTAGCACATATTCCTTTGGATAGCAAGGTGATGATACAACTGCTGATGGTAGTAGCATAATGAATAGTAAGATTAAACGAGAACTTACCAGTTTGAAGTTTGATCTTTATTTTATGAGGAGTTACGTTGAGGGACTATGTGAAGAAGAGCCCGTCCAGCCGCACATGCATCAATCTTCAAAGCAGCGGAGTGAAATCACAGACAACAATTACTGAAGTATGATAGTAAGATACGTAAAGACTAGAACTACCAGCTCGATCTTTGTGAGGGTGGGAGCGGAGGGCACGTAGTCCCTCAACGTAACTCCTCATAAAATAAAGATCAAACTTCAAACTGGTAAGTTCTCATTTAATCTTACTATTTTACTTCGGAGTCACGTGAGTGACTACGTGAAGATTTCAAAGCTCTGTGATTTCACGCCGTAGATTCAAATCCAGGCGTCTCACTGCATTGATTGACTCTAAATGAGTAAAGCAATCAACAATGCATAACCACAACATAGATGTAATCAGTTAATGGTTTTATTCATCACAACAATAGTAACCGCTTTGTCATAATGGGGACTTAATACTGAATCCCAAACAGCACCACCAAATAACCCAGGATCTTTAATCTCCTTATGGTAATACTTGTGAAACATCCATTCACTTGCCCATCCTGCTGCCGCGAGGATAAGGTCTATTGGAACGTCCAAATCCTTGGCCGCCGATATTGATGCCGCCCTGGTGGAATGAGATTTAAATTTGTCAGTATCAATACCTGCATCAACCAACACCTGCTTCAGCCATCTTGAAATAGTCTGTACCAACACTTTCTTATGCGTTTTTTTATAGCTGACAAAAAATGCTGATTCTGCACCTCTTAAGGTTCTGGTTGCTTCAATGTAACATCGTAAATGTGCTACTACACATAGACGTGGATCCGTAGGATATGCTGCAAAAACCAACTTACATCCTGTGAACCCAGGTCTACTCTGTTTAAGCAAATCATAGACATAGAATGTAATGGCATCTGCTGCTATTTTCATCCTGTCTATTCGTAATTTCTGCAATGTTTGCACTCTCTGTGCTGAAACTAGTGCCATGAGCATAACTAACTTCATGGTGATTTTAGCCAATGACAGAGCTTCAATAGGCGTCCATTGGCGAAGGAGCATAAGCACATCTCTTACATTCCAGATTTCTGTATACCTGGGTCTAGGAGGATTGGAATTAAAAATTCCCTTCATAAACCTACAGACCCAAGGGTGTGATCCTATAGGATTTTGTTCTGATTCCCTGCATAGATATGCAGAAAGCGCACTCCTTGCAGTATTGATCGCACTATAGCTCAAATGCAAATCAAAATATAGAGTTGACAGAAACTAACACATCTGAAATATCTGCAGTGTGATATGTAATATTCTTTTGTAAACAAAACACCTCCCATTTCCTTATATAAGAAATGTACTGCTTCTGGGTAATAATAATAATAATACATTTTATTTATGGGCACCTTTCAAATCTCAAGGACACCTTACAGATTTTACAGTAAACGGAATGAAATAAATAGTAAAGACATCACAAGTACACAAATTAATACAGAATTTTTAAAAAATCACAAAAATCAAAAAACACAGTATGGAAGAGAGAGCAGCGGCTGCTAATACGCGCCTGGGTCCACTCCCCCTTCCGGGTACTATTCCTCCAGGCTGCCGCCATAACATCCACAGTACGCTCTGATAATCCTCTTCCGAGATACGGCCTTCTTAGAATCTGCAAATCAATAAACCAATATGATCATGTAAAGGATGTGACTCGCCAGTTACAGGGTGCACAAGCAGGTTTTCTGCTTAGGAATAATCATAAGGGGCCTTGTGATCATTTTTAACACCAGAGGATACCATGGCTGTGTAGGCCAGTCTGGTACCACTAAAACCCCTGAGGCCGTCCTGTTTAATTTTCTGTATACACCGATTAATGAGGCAAAATGGAGGAAATGCATACAGAAACATACTACCCCAATGTAGCGAGAAAGCATCCACCGCTACTGCACCAGGATCAGGTTCCCATGACACATATTTAGGCAATTGGTGGTTAAGTCTTGATGCAAACAAGTCAATCTCTGGCATCCCAAACCGTGCAATAGTTTTATTAAATTTTCCACGATCCAACATCCACTCTGTATTGTCGTTGAATTTACGTGACCTTGTGTCTGCAACTATGTTGAGTCTACCTGGTAGGTAGATTACCGAAAGCCAAATGTTTCTGGTAATACACCAGGTCCAGATCACGTTTGCCAATCTATCACAAGATTCTGACTTGATACCACCCATATGATTAACATACGCTACAGTAGTATTGTCAATCTGTACCTGAACATGCAAATTTTCCATATTAGAACAATAAGCTTTAAGCCCATAAAATGTTCCTAAAAGCTCTAGGTAATTGATATCTTGTTCTTGGAGCAAAGGTACTTCCTCCACATTCCATCTACCTCCACAGATGGAATCAGTATTAGTAGCGCCCCAACCTAGAGCACTTACATCAGTCTGTAGAATAATGGAAGGTGTTTCAACCAGAATTTGTCTGGAAACATTAGAGACACTGTTAATCCACCACTCTAATTCCGTAATACAATACAAAACAATACAATACAATTTATTTGTCATTTGGACCCCGTTGAGGTCCAAACGAAATGTCGTTTCTGCAGCCATACATTACAAAACGAAGAAGACCCGAGACACAAACACAATTTACACATACATCCATCACAGCGCTGTGATGGAAGGCAAAAAAAAACTTATCTCTCCACTGCACTCCCCCCCCGATGTCAGAGTCAAAGTCAAAGCCCCCGGCGGGCGATGGTGATTATCCCGTGGCCATTAAAGCCACGTCGGGCGATGCAAGGTCGCGCACCGGGTCTTGGTGTTAGAGCCCCGGCGTGCGCTCGCAAAGTCCCGCAGCCATTCCAAGCCGCGCGGGGTGGTGATGTAAAGCCCCGCTCCAGGTGCTCTTCAACCCCGCAGCTCGGGCGGGAGAAGTCGCCGCTGCGGAAGCCCCGAAAAGCGGTCTCCCACCAGGGACCCGCGGGCTTCTGTTGTTGCCGTCCGCCAGACCCGCGGTTGTAGCCTCCGAATCTCCGGGGGTCGGGTCGCAGCAGCGCTCCACCACAGCTCCACCCGCTCCAGACTCAGCCAGCCCCGCGACGGTGAGTAGTCCGCAGCTCCGCAACTGGAGCCCCAGGTCGTTCCTGCTGGAGGCCGCTCCACGTTGCCCAGCCCCAACGACAAAGAAAAGGTCGGGTCTCCCGTGCAGAGGAAAGATTTTAAAGTTCCCCCCCCACCCCACCCCCACACACATACCCCGACAAAAAAATAAATAAAAACTACATAAAAACGAGACAAAAATAATAAAAAGACAGACGGACTGCAGAGGCCGCTGCTGACGAGAGTCGCGCCGCCCACCGAAAGAGCCGCAATTGGCAATTGCATGGGCCTGTCAAAATGCCCTGCATTTATCCTTAATGCGTGTACCTTTGCTCGCTGCAAATGTTGATAATGCATTGGTCCAAACTGTACAGCTGGAAAAGAAGCAATTAATTTGCCCAGCAAGCTTGCTACCTGCCTAATTGAGGGTTGGTGCTCTGTAATGAGCTTAATACAACCTTCAATTAACTGCATCATTTTATCTTTAGGCAAAGTGACTACCATGTGTTCTGAGTTAATGGTAAAACCCAAGTAATCAATTTCTGTGCTTGGTAATAGTTTGGATTTATGTGGGTGAATAATGAATCCCAGCCTCTCGAAAATGAGCTTAATTCTTGACACTGATGCTTCTGTTGTAGCCAAAGTGTCTCCCACAATCAGAATATCATCCAAATAGGCCATTAGCACATGGCCCTGAGCTCTTAGTAGTGCTAAAATTGGTTTTATTAATTTTGTAAATAGTCTTGAAGCTGAAGTTAAACCATTAGGTAATGCTTTAAATTGCCATAATTAACATCCATCTAAATTTTAGGTATCTCCAATCATTACCATGCACAGCCACAGAATAATATGCATCTTGCAAATCTATGCTCGCCATATAGCATTCTTTTGAAACAAGCTGAATGGCATTTGTAAATGTCTCCATTTAAAAATGTTTATACTGTACAAAAGGGTTAAGACTTGTCAGATCTAGAATAATTCTACACCCACCATCCTGTTTTGGTCTAGGAAAAATACTTGACACAAATTGATGGTGTTGATCAACTGACTTCTCTATTACACCTTTTTTGCACAATATTTGCAGTTCTGCCTGAATCTGCGTATTCTCTACTTTCGAGAAAATACGTGTCCGGCATGAAATATGCTGAGTAGGAGGATCCAAATGTGGATAGAATTTAATTCTAAATCCCACAATACTGCACAGTATAAACACATCATTTGTAATTTGTTGCCATTCTTTTAGGAAGAATTGTAATCTTACTCCGACTTGTGAGTGTGAAACATTTAATATGTCTCTTACCGGACCAGACCCACCTACCTCGGGGTTTGCCGATGGCAAATGTTGTCCCCTACTCTTAGTGGGGATACTGTAACCTCCACGCATCCCAGGAGCAGTGCACCAATAACGCGTATATGGGAAAGATCGACTTGTTCCTTCTCCAGCCAAAGACATCCGTCGGTAGGGATACTGCCTTCGAATTGATCTGCTAAGCACCGGTGGGTTTCATCATTCTCATGGTTTTTGCTTCTTCATTCAGGTCTTTTACCCTTTTGGCTAGATTCTCTCCAAAAAGCAGATTAGGCAATTGAATATTAGATGGCTTACAGAGCCCCGCAAACTTAGGGTGAATATTAGGTCTTATGGCACTTTTATGAATACAGTTTATTTCAAAGTGTGCACTACACATGAGTGCTAAGGCATCCTGTTGTGAAGCAGGCACATGCTCCTCATCCAAACCTCTGGCGAAAGCCGTAATGCCTGACCCCAGTAATTTCAACACTCGTTGCAATTTCAATTCTTGTGATCGAACTCCAATGCCCAAATAGCCCCATATCACATTATTCACCGCTGGGACTGCTAGCAGAGCACAATTCTGCAGGGTTTCATATTTTTTGACAGTCTCATCCATGGTTAATTCCTGGAGCTGATGGGAGAGCAATTAATTTATAGTCATTGCTAATTCATCTCCCAAAGGTTCCCCTGTTAATCTGGGAACAGCAAACTTTTGTGCCAGACCTGGTATTTTAGGCTCTGTTATTGGGCTCTGGTCCTCATATGATTCATCATCTGAATCTTGATGTTCCCCCTCATGATGGGGGAGATCTGGCATCCCTGTTTCAGGTGATTCTAGCACTGGCTCTTCCATAGGCCTACGCATAGTAAATTCTTTACCAGATTCTCCCCGTGCGGGCTCTCCTGTAGGCCCACGCATAGGCAGCCCCTATTTCAGATGCTGCTGGCGCTGGCTCCCCTGTAGGCCAACGCTTATACTGTCTTCCTTCAGACATTGTTGGCACTGGCACTCCTATAGACCAACGCTTATACTGCCTTTTTTCTGGCATTTCTGGCACTGGCTCTCCTGTATGCCAACACATATATTGTCTTTTTTCAGACATCTCTGGCGATGGCTCTCCTTTAGGCCAACGCTGTGCCCGACCCATCCAAGGCACTCCCTGTGCTGGCTCTCCCATAGGCCAACGCGGACTATATTCCTCCTGATGAGGTTCTTGATATATCATTTTCCCCATGAGAAATTCTAGGCTAGCGACCCTAGCAGCCATAACCTCTGACTGAGGAGGGTTAACCTCTGGGTCTGACTCCTCAGAGTCTACTGGTCGCACGGAATTTTGCCCAGCCTTGCGCCCCAATGGCGCTGTAACGGTACTTTCTACCGCATCTGGAGTTGATGGCCTCGCTGCCACCGACTCCTCTAACGGACGCCCGCTACCCTCAAACCCGCGGTCTTCTTGAGGTTTACCTGCGGCACGTCTCCTCCCTCTACGCCCTCTCTCCATACTAACTTGTGTGGAACTCCACTACAAGTCTAACGAGGAAGGCGACCAGAAAGCGAAAGTGAAAGCACTTACCTTCAGGCTTTTACTTACTCACCACTCCTCCACACACGGTCGCTGCGCTATGCGTCTGACGATATGCCGCGTGTGCGGCTGGACGGGCTATTCTTCACGTAGTCACTCACGTGACTCCGAAGTAAAATTCTGAAGTGTATAGACACATCCTATCTGCTCAAGTTCAAACAAATTCTTCAAAACTCATTGGCCGGCGGTTTATTCT
This sequence comes from Malacoraja senta, assembly GCA_038087875.1. Classification (NCBI taxonomy): domain Eukaryota; kingdom Metazoa; phylum Chordata; class Chondrichthyes; order Rajiformes; family Rajidae; genus Malacoraja; species Malacoraja senta. Next base: position 2,785,073 of record CM075994.1, read on the forward strand.
ACAGCAAGACAATGATCACAAACATACTGCTAAAGCAACAAAGGAGTTTTTCAAAGCTAAAAAATGGTCAATTCTTGAGTGGCCAAGTCAATCACCCGATCTGAACCCAATTGAGCATGCCTTTTATATGCTGAAGAGAAAACTGAAGGTGACTAGCCCCCAAAACAAGCATAAGCTAAAGATGGCTGCAATACAGGCCTGGCAGAGCATCACCAGAGAAGACACCCAGCAACTGATGATGTCCATAAATCGCAGACTTCAAGCAGTCATTGCATGCAAAGGATATGCAGCAAAATACTAAACATGACTACTTTCATTTACATGACATTGCTGTCCCAAACATTATGGTGCCCTGAAATGGGGGGGACTATGTATAAATACTGCTGTAATTTCTACATGGTGAAACCAAAATGTACAAAAATGGCCTTTATTAAAATCTGACAATGTGCACTTTAAACACATGTGATTTTTTCTATTACAAATCTCAAATTGTGGAGTACAGAGGCAAATAAATAAATGATGGGTCTTTGTCCCAAACATTATGAAGGGCATTGTAACCCTTGTTTACCCTCTCTCTCCATCCACCCCCCTTCCTAGTTCTCCGACCAGTCTTTGACTGTCCCCCTGATTAAAAGTTATCTCTGCATGCTTCATTGTCTACTTCTAACTAACAATGATATATTCTACATTTTCCTTGAGCTTCATCCCCTTTGATGTGTCATTTTCACACCTTACGCTTCCTGACCTCTGTGTCACCCTCTCCCCTGACTCTCAGTCTGAAGAAGGGTCTTCACCCATTCCTTCTATCCAGAGATGCTGCCTGTCCCGCTGGCTGAGTTACTCCAGCTTTTTGTGTCTATGTTCGGTGTAAACCAGCATCTGCAGTTCCTTCCTACCCAACACTTATCTGCCTGCACCTAACCCATATTCCTCCATTCCCTGGATATCCATGTGCCTATCCAAGGTGAAGCTGGAAGATGGTCTGGGAAGTGATGGATGGATACAGGTGCGGGTGGGGTTGATTGGCAGAAAAATGTGAGGTGTTGCATTTTGGGAAGTCTAACATAGGCTGGACCTGCACAGTGAATAGTCAGGCTCTGGGTAGTGTTGTAGAGCAGAGGGATCTAGGAGTGCAGATACATGGTTCCTTGAAGGTGGAGTCGCAGGTAAACAGGGTGGTCAAAAAGGCTTTTGGCACATTGGCCTTCATCAGTCAGAATATTGAGTATAGAAGTTGGGCGGTCATGTTGCAGTTGTATAAGACATTGGTAAGGCCGCATTTAGAGTATTGTGTATAGTTCTGGGCACCATGTAATAGGTAAGATGTTGTCAAGCTGGAAAGGGTACAGAAAAGACTTAGGTGGATGTTGCCAGGACTAGAGGGTCTGACCTTTAGGGAGAGGTTAGGCTGGGACTCTATTCCTTGGAGCGCAGGAGGATGAGGGGTGATCTTATAGAGGTGTGTAAAATCATGAGAGGAATAGATCAGGTAGATGCACAGAGTCTCTTGCCCAGAGTAGGTGAATCGAGGACCAGAGGACATGGGTTTAAGGTGAAGGTGAAAATATTTGATAGGAATCTGAGGGGTAACCTTTACATACAAAAGTTGGTGAGTGTATAGAACAAGCTGCCAGAGGAGGTAGTTGAGGCTGGGACTATCCTAACGTTTAAAAAACAGTTAGACAGGTACATGGATAGGACAGGTTTGGAGGGATATGGACCAAACGCGGGCAGGGGAGACTCGTGTAGCTGGGAGATGTTGGCTGGTGTGGGCAAATTGGGCCGAAGTGCCTGTTTCCACACTGTATCACTCTATGACTATGAGATGGGAAGAGAAGTGTGAGGTAAGGACATAACAAAAAAAAAGCTAACTTTATTGTGTCAGGATTCCAAGCGCCTTTACCAATGCAGTTTGTTTGTTGTAGTGGAATTCTACTGTCTCAATAGACAATAGACAATGGACAATAGACAATAGGGGTAGGAGTAAGCCATTCGTCCCTTCGAGCCAGCACCGCCATTCACTGTGATCATGGCTGATCATCCACAATCCGTTCCTGCCTTCTCCCCATACCCCTTGACTCTGCTATCTTTAAACAGCTCTGGGTAACATTTCTGTCATTGCAGATTTGTCGTGCAACTTCTTCTTCTGTCGTGTGTCTTTTAGACCTGCAGCTCCGTTGAGGCGAGCCAGGCCAACGTGTCGTCGTCCAGGTCAATCAGACCTCGTTCACCATTCAGTGGCCGGTGTTTGGGGCAACTGGTGACTATGTGCTCCACTGTCTGTGTTGGGTCCCCACACTCGCAGGAGGCGCTGTCCACGAGGCCCCACCTCTTCATCGCTACTCCATAGCGTCCGATGCCTGTCCTCAAGCGGTTGAGGGTTGTCCACTACTTTCGGGGCAGGTCCTGGCCAGGGACGTCCATGGGGTCATTGATGTACTGGTGTAGCCTAGATGGTTCCGCTGACTTCCACTGGTCTCTCCATCTCGTCTTGACCCAGGCAGCCTTAGAAGCGTCAGCCGGTGTTGTGCAGAGCAGCTCTTGGACTTGCGTGGCAAAGGGCTGCCGTGACTTGAGGCGCACTCGTCGTGGTGTCTCTGTGACGATCTGATGGAGGAGGTGGGATTCACTGGTCTGTGCCTTTCGAGAGAGGGCCGGCGTGGCTGCTTCTCGTCTGATGTTGGCTGGGGCGATGCCAGCGAGGACTGGCAGTTGGTTTACTGGGGTGGCTCGTAGGCATCCGGCCTGTTGAGGGCAGCATCCAGCTTCTTGGCGTGAGGGCTACGGCACCAGACCGGGGCGCAGTACTCGGCGGCTGAGAACACCAGGGCCACAGTGGACATGCGCAGTGTCTTCGTCGTGGCTCCCCATGTGGTGCCGGCTAGGCGGCGAATCAGTGCGGCACGGGGGCTTGTCTTTGCCTTGGCACCTTCCAGGTGTTGTTTGAATGACAACGTTCTGTCGAGCTTCACACCGAGGTACATGGGGACAGGCTGGGACCGTAACCGGGCGTTATCCACCATGACGTTCATCTCGCGGGACGCTTCCCTGTTGTTGAGGTGGAACATTGAAGATGTTGTCATACCCATGCTGAGCTTGAGGCGCCAGTTCCTCAGGTATGAAGACAGGATGTTCATGTCTTCAGAGAGGCCCTCTTCTGCTGATTCCCAGGATGGCTTACTGAGTAGGATGGCCAGGTCATCAGCATAGCCATACTTCTTTGACTGGGTTGCAGGCAGGTTATGGATGTAGATGTTGAACAGCATTGGTCGTCGTTGGGACGCCGTTCTTAAGTTTCCTCACCCTGCTGCATTTCCCGTTGCTGGTGTGTAGCCTGAAGCTGCGGTTACTCAGCATCTCCATGATGAAGCTCACCATGTGCTTGTCTGGGATGGTTTCCAGAAGCTTCATGTGTAGTCCACGCAGCCAGACAGTATCATATTCAGCTGTGAGGTCCAAGAAGACAGTACCAGCCTTCTCCCCCGCCTGGAAGCTGTCCTCTATGTTTTGGCACAGGAGGGTCACCTGGTCCGCCGCTGACCTACCGCTTCGGAAGCCAGCCTGTTCTTTAGGCAGCTGGGGGTCGATCACAGGATTGAGACGTGTGTGGGGGAGATGTTCCAGGAGCTTGTATGGAACACACAGCATTGAGATGGGTTGGTATCCCTTGGGGTCATCGCTAGGCTTGTTTGGCTTCGGTAGAGCGATCACCTTGGCACGGCGCCAGATCTTTGGCTGCTTCAGGCAGCGGAAACACGTGGAGAGGAAGGAGCACAACCAGTCATTTGCCTTCTTGCCTTGGTGTTTTATGTCGGTGCCTGGTGCCTTGCCAGTTTTCAGCCGTCGGATGGCCTGCTCGATTTCTTGTGTTGTGAAATCGTGGGATAGGTTGGAGTCGCAGCTCGGGGCCTGTGCAGCTCGTGGACTCTCGCCAATGTTGTTCTGGTGAAGTCCTTGTCCGCGTTGGGGAAACGGCCGTTGCTGAGCAGTAGCGACGCGATGGAATTTGCAGTGATGGGACACTGTGCTGGGGTCGTCGACCTGCCCATCAGCTTATTCATGGTCTGCCACGCCTGACGGCTGGAGTATGTGAAACCAATTGATTCCACTGTCTCCGTCCATCTTTGCCTGCGTTTCTCATTTAGTCTGCAGATTAGTTCATTCGCTGCTTTGTCCCTGTCTTCGCTGGTTTGTGATTCTGTGTGGGCGCGAAGTAGGTCTTCACATTCATCATCCCAACAGGGAACATAGGCTTTACGTACACTGCGGGGGATGTTCTTCTTGGCGGCGGCCAGCAGCATCTTGCAGTATTAGTTGTAGGCATTGTTCAGGTTGGTGGGGCGTGTCGTGCAACAATACAACTTAAAATTATCTCTAGGACGAGGTGGTGTGTTCAGGATTCTCTACTGAGTTGCCGTTGCTGGGTGTGGCATTAGTTTGCATTATTATTTACAATATAGTAACATGATGTGGTTGAATGAATGTCTGCCCTATTTGTTTTGGAGAATTACAGAATCTTTTAATTTAAAGAGTCATAGAGTGATACAGTGTGGAAACAGGCCCTTTGGTCCAACTTTCCCACACTGGCCAACAATGACCCAGCTACACTAGTCCCACTTGCCTGTGCTTGGTCCATATCCTCATCGACCTCCTCTGGCAGCTTGTTCCATACAACCACCAGCCTTTGTGTGAAAAAGTTACCCCTCGGATTCCTATTCAATCTTTTCCCCTTCACCTTGAACCTATGTCCTCTGGTCCTCGATTCCCCTACTCGGGCAAGAGACTCTGTGCATCTACCCGATCTATTCCTCTCATGATTTTGTACACCTCTATAAGATCCCCCCTCATCCTCCTGCGCTCCATGGAATAGAGACCCAGCCTACTCAACCTCTGTCTGTAGCCCACACCCTCTAGTCCTGGCAACATCCTCGTAAATCTTTTCTTAACCCTTTCAAGCTTGACAATATCTTTCCTATAACATGGTGCCCAGAACTGAATACAATATTCTAAATGCGGTCTTATACAACTGCAACATGACCTCCCAACTTCTATACTCAATACTCTGACAGATGAAGTTCTCAGGTCTTGGCACTTACTTGGCCCTTATCACATGTATGTTTCTCTGCATAAGTCAGAAGTGTTTTAGAATTGAAGGAATTTCAGCAGATTGAGGTCAATTGTCCATCACCAGCACACTAAGTGCTGGAGTAACTCAGCAGGTCAGGTAGCATCTCTGGAGAACATGGATGTGTGACCTTTCCCATCGGGAACCTTCTTGAGTCTGAAGAAGTGTCTCAACCCAAAACATCACTTATCCATGTTCTCCAGAAATGCTGCCTGACCTGCTGAGTTACTCCAGCAGACTTTAGACTTGAGAGATACAGTGTTGAAATAGGCCCTTCATCCCTCCGAGTCCGCACCGACCAGCGATCACCCCGTACACTAGCCCTATCCTACACACTAGTGACAATTTCCTTTTTTTTTTTACCAAAGCCAATTAACCAACAAACCTGCACGTCTTTGGAGTGTGGGAGGAAACCGTAGCATCTGGAGAAAACCCACAGGGTCACAGGGAGAACGTACAGACTCCGTACGGCAGCACCCGTAGTCAGGATCAAATCTGGGTGTGCACTTTCAAAGCACTTTGTGTCTTTTTGTGCACAAAGCGTTCCGCCCTGAAACATCACCTATCCATGACCTCCGGAGATGTTGTGTGACCTGCTAAGTTACTCCAGCACTTTGTGTTGTTCCCTGTCTGTTCATCCATTACAAAACTGGCAATACATCATTGTGGATGACTGCTAAAGGACAATCTTATCTCATGAATGCTGCCTCATCTCTGAAAGCTATCTCTTTTATCTGCACGGTACTCCTGCATTCTTTCTCTCTCTCATCTCATTCCCTCTTTCTTTTTTTGTCCTTCTATGACGTCTTTTCAATGGGTATTTAATTGATATTTGCAACCTGCAGTGGAATGAAACGTTTTGAGATAACAGTCACTCACAGAAGCTCTGTGGTTTTAGTTGGAAGAAATGGATTTGTTTAATTTTTTTTAATTCTAATTTTTCTCCATTCTAATTTTTCTCCAAAACTTATGTCTCCAAAACATCTCTCTCTCTCTCTCTCTCTCTCTCTCTCTCTCTCTCTCTCTCTCTCTCTCTCTCTCTCTCTCTCTCTCTTTTTTTTTTTCTAAAGATGTTATTTCTATCTTTATTTATTTATCTATGTATTATTTTTTTATTTGCCCATTTATTCATTCATTTTTTCATCTGTTTATCCTTTTATTTATTTATTGGTTATGAATACAAAACTTTGTTGCTTTCTATTTATTCATGGTAATAAAAAGATTACAAAGTGCTGGTGTAACTCAGCAGGTCAGTCAGCATATCTGGAGAACATGGATAGTACCGTTTTGGATTGGGATCCCTTTTCAGACCCTTCACCATCCCTCATTCATTCATGGTGTTGCCAACTCTACTTCATCATAGTGTCATCAAGGATAGTGAGAATCTGGAGGTGTGCGTTTTCACACTTCTGTACGCCTTGCCTGAGGGAAGAAGAGGGAGTGACCAGGGTGAGACTGGTCCTTGATTATGCAGGCGAACTTGCCGAGGCTGCGGGAAGTGTAAATGGAGTCAATGGAAGGGAGGTTGGTTTGTGTGATGGTCTGGGCTGCGCCCACAACTCTCTGCAATTTCTTGCAGTCTTGGATGGAGCTATTCCCAAACCATGCTGTGATGTTTCCTGATAAAATGCTCTCTACAGTACATCTGTAGAAGTTGGTGATGGTTGTCGGGGACATGCCAAAATTTCCAAAACCTTCTAAGGAACATGTTCCTGTCAGAGTGAAGGGTAGGAGTCTGGAAGAAGTATGGAAACCTGGATGAGAAGAGATATTGAGGCTCTGGTCCAGAAAAAAGAGGAAAACATCATGTGGATCGTGAATCTCTTGCGGGATACAGTGGGTGTACTTAAGAGAGAAATCTGGAGTGCAAAAGGGGGACATGAGATACTTTTGACGGAGAATCCAAGAATAAAATTTTAGATATTAATATATTACCGTATATTAAAAACAAAAGAGTTACTAGGGAGAGAAAAAAAACCTCTTTTGATATGCTGCATAACCAGTCGCTCAAAACACTTCATTACTATGGGTGTTAGAGCCACTGGTCGAAAGTCATTATGGCAGGCTGGGTTTGGTTTCTTCAGGACAGGGACGATGGTGGCACTCTTAAGACAGTTGGGCACTACTGCCTGGCTGAGTGAGATGTTAAAAATGTCTGTGAAGACATCTTTCAGTTGCTCGGCGCAGTCTCTTAAAACGCATCCAGGAATGTTGTCCGGCCCTGCAGCTTTGCGTGGGTTGATGCTGGCAAAGGCCTTTTTAACTCCGGCTGCGGACAGCCTGAGCGACTGGTCACTGGGAGATGGCAGTAGTGCACGTGTCTGGGTGGTGTTTCCAACCTCAAACCGTGCGTAGAACTCGTTCAGTTCATCTGGTAGAGAGGGATCGTTTTGGCATATCCGCAGCGGGGGAAGGGGGGGGGGCTTGTAGTCCGTGATGGTATGAAATCCATTCGGTTAGGAGAGGAGAGTGTAGCTTTGTGTGGGAAAACAGGACTCATGAATTTGATTGGGTGTTTTGGGATTCTGGTGATGTGAGACAGCGGCTCTACCAGCTGCGCCACTGTGCCGCCCACCTCACCAATAACTGTCACAGTCTTTTCCCCAGGGTTGGGTGGTCTAAAACTGGAGGCCACAGGTTTGTGAGGGGAACAACTTAAAAGGGACCTTAAGGGGCACCTTGTGAGAGGGAATGGATGCGAAAGAGGGATAACAGAGAACTAGTGTGAACGGATGATCGGTGTGGAATCGGTGGGCTGAAGGGTCTGTTTCCATGCTGTATCTCTAACACTAAAACTGGAGCTATGATCTTCATAGCTGTCTTGAGGGCACTACGAGCAAAGGAAACTCCATTGTGGACATGTGGAATATAGAGTTCTTGGCAAGAGTCTTCGCTGAGATGTTTATTGGAACTGCTGTCACAAATTTCTCACAGAACTTGCAACCTCTACTGACTGGCACCCCTGGGCTGCAGAATGTGCAGAGGGCTCGGAGGGGAGTACAGCAATGGAAGACTGCACACACAACCTATAATTACTGGCGATGGACACAAAGTGCTGGAGTAGCTAAGTGGGTCAAGCAGCATTTCTGGAAAAAAGGACGGGTGAAGTTTCGGGTTGGGATCCATCTCCAGTCTGAAGAAGTGTCCCGATCCAAAACGTCACTCGTCTTTTTTCTCCAGGGATGCTGCCTGACGCACTGAGTTACTCCAGCATGTTGTGCCTATCATTGGTATAAACCAGCATCTGCAGTTCTTTCTGAAAAAGGGTTTCGGCCCGAAACGTTGCCTATTTCCTTCGCTCCATAGATGCTGCTGCACCCGCTGAGTTTCTCCAGCATTTTTGTGTACCTTCTGCAGTTCTTTGTTTTTGTAATTACTGGCATTGCCTTCCCAGCTCCCACCCTCTCCCCCAGGAATGCAGTGAGAATACTGCCTGCAATCTGAGATCTGATCAATGCCTGCTCTCAATTTGTTTTTTTTAGCACCACGTCTCTTGTGAAGTGGACACATTCCACAGCACTGAAACAAACAGGTGGAGCAAGAAGAATGTGGGGGAGCGGGAGGAGAGTAGGATGCAGAGATACTATTTCAGTTGAATCACAAGACAAAAAAACCAATGTACTGCAGAAGTACAAGGTGTATTTCTTTTCCCCAAAATAAACTTTTTTTATGTTCAAAAATATAAGAACTGCAAAAACTCCTCAGACATTCTCCATGTCTACATATTCAATGGTGTCATACTCAGTAGTTCAGTTTGGTTTAGTTCAGTTTAGAGATACAGCATGGAAACAGGCCCTTCTGTCCACCGAATCCCTGCCGACCAGCGGTCCCCCGCACACTTCTCTATCCTACAGACCAAGGACGATTTACAGAAGCAAATTTATCTACAAACCTGAATGTCTTTGGAATGTGGGAGGAAACCGAGCACCCAGAGAAAGCCCACACGGTCAAAGGGAAAACATACAATCTCCATGCAGACAGCACCCATAGTCAGTATTGAACTCGGGTCTCTGGCGCTGTATCCTTGCCACTCATTTGGCCCCCTCAGGTGATGTTCCTTCCCTGTTTGAGGGGTTGCCTCACAATATCAGCAGTGGAAGAACCCAAGACTGTGGTCCTACTCCACAGAGCCTTGGCGTTGGCTGCACCAAGTTTCACTGCGTCCCTCAGAATGTACTCCTGCAGTCTGGTGTGGGCCAGTCTGCAACATTTTCTGACGGACATTAAGTTTCCAATTTGATTTGGGTTTTGGTAAGATACCTTTCCAGCATCAAAAACTGTCCATGTAATTAGTCTCAGTTTCCGTTGATCCAAGCTAAGGACAAAAAATAATTTATGCCATTTTCTGATGTAGATTGGCAGATGACCAAAGAACACCCAGATTTAACAGAAATAACAGAGGAACTTTTACTCACGTTGAATAATTCTTTAGAGGAAGCCGTGGTATCAGGGAATTGGCAGGTGGGTAACGTTATGTGTTGTGGGAACTTTGGAACATAATATTGGTAGAAGCAAAGTCATTGATTCATACCGGAAGGAAACAGGCCCTTCAGCACAAATCATCCATGCTGACCAAGATGCCCCATCTAAGCTAGTCCCATTTGCCCGCATTTGCCCCATATCCCTGAAGGTAAGAGTTGGTTTTGACATCGTGTTTGGCACAGATATTGTGGGCCGAATGGCCTTTTATTGTGCTGTACTGTTCTATGTTCTATCTCTCTAAACCTTTTCTATCCATGTACCCGTCCAAGTGTCTTTTAAATGTTGTTATTATACGTGACTCAACTCCCTCCTCTGGAAGCTCATTCCTTACACCACATCCAATATAGAAATAAAAAAATCAATAATGAATATCCTCATGGATTTCAAAAATAATTTTGTTGTTGTACTGAAACATAGCCTGTTCATTTCCCTCCACAGATGCTGCCTGACCCGCTGAGTTACTTCAGCAATTTGTGTTTTGCTGTCATTCAATAAGATCTTTTCTAATATTTGTCTTCAGCCCTACATCGCTGCAATGAGCACCTACCCATTGATTTCAAATAATTTTTTTAATTTAAAAAATAAACTTCATTCAGAATTAAAAATATACACAAAACAAAATCTCTTCATATGTTCTCTATCAGTTTCACAAAGACAAAAGAGATTGTGCTTGACTTCATGAAGCAAAACGGTACACACATCCCAGTATACATTGATGGCGCCGAACTAGAGGTGTTCAATACCTTCAAGTTCTTTGGAATAAATATCTCCAGCAATTTGTCCTGGACTAGCCACATTGAAGCAATGACCAAGAAAGCACACCAATGCCTCTACTTCCTTAGAAGGCTTAGCAGGTTCAGCATGTCCTCAACAACCCTCACCAACTTCTACAGATGTGCTGTAGAAAGTATTTTGTCGGGATGTATCACAGTATGGTTTGGGAACAGCTCCATTCAAGACTGTAAGAAATTGCAGAGTGTTGTGGACGTAGCCCAGACCATCACACATACTAATCTCCCATCCATTGTCTTCATCTATACTTCACGCTGCCTTGGCAAGGTCACCAGCATAATCAAGGATTAGTCTCATCCTGGCCACTCCCTCTTCTTCCCTCTCCCATCAGGTAAGACGTACAGAAGTTTGAAAATGCATAACTACAGATTCTTGCAAACCTTGACGAAACTACGAAGGAATAGACTTGACAACACCATGAATGAATAAGGGATGATGAAGTTTTAAAAAGCATAGCTCCAGATTCAGGGACAGTTTCTTCCCGGCTGTTATCAGGCAACTTAAAGCCCTGTCCTACGAGGTAATTCAAGAGTTCTCCCGAGTTTTCCCCTGATTCGAACTCGGAGAATGTACATAGCGGGTCCGTAGGAGTTCGTGGATGTCTCGTAGCGGCTCGTAATGCTAACGGTAGGTACTCGGAACATCCGGTAACTCGTGACGTTTTTTCATCCCTGCAAAAAATGTCCACGAGTAAAAAAATACTTGTGATGAAAAAAATTGTTACTTTTTATACCTACCGTTAGCATTACCAGCCGCTACGAGATATCCACGAACTCCTACGGACCCGCTACAGACATTCTCCGAGTTCGAATCAGGGGACAACTCGGGAGAACTCTTGAATTACCTCGTACAGTGGACAGGGGCTTAACTATTCTGTCAACAACTAGAGAGCAGTTCTTACCATCTACCTCATTGGAGACCTTTAACCATCTTTAATCAGATTTTACTGGACTTTATCTTGCACTAAATGTTATTCCCTTTATCCTGTATCTGTACATTGCGGACGGCTTGATTGTAATCATGTATAGTCTTTACTTTGACTGGACAGCATGCAATAGAAAAGCCTTTGACTGTACCTTGGTACAGGGGCGGAAATCCCAGGGGGGACGTCCCCCCCCCCCCCCAGTTTTGAGAGGTGGGGAACGATCCCCCCCATTTTTTGTAACCTGGTGAAATCTCCGCTTTCCGCGAGACAGTAGAGGTGGAACTTCTGATCGAGGGCGCCAATTTGACGAGAGAGACGTCGGTCAGCAGGCAAATGGGCGGGACATGATAATTCAGCGCGATCATTGGAGGAGGGAGGTGTCGGTCAGAGGCGGAAGTAGGGGGGGTGGGACTGAGGATAGAGCGCGGTGACTGGAGGAGGGAAACGTGCCAAAACTCTCTCGGCAGCCCTGGACACAGACCTGCGCCTCATCCGCAGCCAGGATCGATCCCGGCTCTCCGGCGCTGCAATCGCTGCCGAACCGCCACTGGACCATCCTCGTCCCCACCCGAGTGCCCCCCCCGGGGGTGGCCAGAGACATCGGGGTCAGACGGGAGCGGTACCCCCAGGCCCACAGCCAACGCAGAGAAGCAGAGCTAAACCCAGCTCAACTCTGCCTGCCCCGCCAGGTTAACCTACAGCCCTGCTTGGACTTACGGTAACTACAGCCCAGGTTTACAGCCAGCACGGAGAAGCAGGCTGTAAACAAGCTCCACGACTCCAGGCTGCTGTCCCGTCAGTCCAGGCAGAGCTGTAGGTTAACCCGGCGAGACAGGCAGAGTTGAGCTGCATTTAGCGCTGGATTGAGCTGAAATTACCGTTCACAGGGCCCATGGCTGAAGCCTCCGAAGCCTCGCGCTTGTGTGTGAGTGTGCGCATGCCCGCGCGGCCGCCAAGAAATTGTGTCCCCCTGTCCCCCCCATATTTTTATAGCGATTTCTGTGCCTGCGAACATGTGACAATAATAACTAAACTGAAACTAATATTCACTAGTCTCATACTCAGTACTGTTTGCACTTATCTTTAAACAAAATACCCCTGCTACTCACAGTGATTTCAAATAATGATCAGGGGAAATGCCCCCATCTGATTCCTTTCCCCCTATAGAACCTGGAACTGTTCCAGCTTGTGGGGCTCAGTTACCCTAACCACGAGGGAGTGTAGAAACAGTTGTTTATTTAAGAGTAACAAATGCTTCGAGCCAGAAATTTCCCTATCAGGTACTTTGTAAATGACCCACTTTGGCAATGATATTGCAGAGCTCAATAAGCTTTGCTAAAGTGAACTCAGGAAAAGAAGGAGGGAGTAGGCAAAGTTAAGTTGTGTTTCCAGGCTGCCTGTGTTGTGTTGAATTGCTCAGTGACTAAACCGGTGTATGCGTCCAGGCCCCTCCTCGAGGGGTTTTAAAACACACCTACCCAGTGTACTTTCTGATAAACCTGTCCGATGACTTTTGAAGTTGATAGAGACAACGGGTGTGGAGCGTCACTGCTCCTGTACACCTGCTACACTGGGAGAAGTAACACCGTGCTGAATGGAGAGTGAACACACCGAATGATATCTTGTACTTCAGGGCACATTGATTCCACTTCAGTCAGTAACTACTAAAGTATCAAGACATAGCTGGCAGGTGAGCAGTGTTTTCTTGTGAATGTGCAGAAAAATAGTTGTTTTAAATCTTATCTTAGGACAGTTTTAGTTCTGGCTTGGGCTTAGTACCAGACTGATTGAACCCCTTGTCATTTGGTGGGATGCCTATAAACTTGCCTAGGTTTATCTATCTGATTCCTCTGCCAAAGTTTGGATGGGGATTTAATATTGCAAATTGAAATGGCGATCTGGCTCTACAGAAATTATACAAAATGCTGGAGTAACTCAGAAGGTCAGGCAGTATCTCTGGAGAACATGGATAGCCGATGTTTCGGATCGGGACCCTTCTTCAGACAGAAATTAGTTAATTGTCAATCGATTTAGATAGAAAGCAAATAATCTTGAAAAAGGGTTCTGACCCAAGATGTCACCTGAAGGTGCTGCCTGCCCGCTGAGTTACTCCGACACTTTATGTCTTTTTTCTCTAAATAATCCTGTATGTCTTTACTCAGCAATCAGATTTTTGATCTAGATTGCATTACAAAACTACCAAAGACTGTCAAAATTGTTTTATGGTAGGGTAAATTTCACGCCAAGAGGTCGAGTACTATTAAACTAACAAGTGATGGTATTACTTAGTACAATTGAGTACTTAAGACAAGTACTTGATACTTTGTTTTTATTTCCTCTTGAGTCTGCCAATTTGATCCTTGTGCATCCTCAGGTAGATGAAGAATGTGTTCTCTAGATATCAATGTGTTAGTGACACAAAACATCATAAAGAATTTCACTCTTTACATTTTGAGTGAAATCACAAAAGATTACAAAGCTTACAATTTCGACAGAAAATTACTACCTTTGGAAGTAGTGACACTTTTTATGGCATCATAAATGCGCACATTGACAGGTTCTTGATTAGTATCGGTGTCAACGATTATGGGGAGGAGGCAGAAGAATGGGGTTGAGAGGGAAAGATAGATCAGCCATGATTGAGTAGACTTGATGGGCCAAATGACCTAATTCTGCTCCTATAATTTATGAACTTATGAACAATGACCAGAAGTTTAGACCATACGCCAAACGCGGCAGAGTTGCTTCCTCACAGCGCAGGAGACCCAGGTTCAATCCTGACTACGGATGCTGTTTGTATGGAGTTTGTATATTCTCCCTGCGACCACGTAGGTTTTGCCCGGGTGCTCCAGTTTCCTCCCACATTCCAAAGACGTACAGGTCCGTAGGTTAATTGGGTCCAGTAAAAAAATTGTAAAGTTTCCCTAATGTGTGGTGTGTGCTCATGTAATGGGGATCGCTGGTCGGTGCGGACTCGGTAGGCAGAAGGGCCTGTTTCCGCGCTGTATCTTTAAACTAAATTAAACTCAGCAGATCTGGCAGCATCTCTGGAGAACATGGATAGGTGATGTTTGGTTTTGAGACAGCGTTTCTGACTCGCTGAATTACACTAGCACTTTGTGTCCTCTGCAGTTTCTCATTTCTACATTCTTCTGTACAAATTGGCTAGTTTTGAGATTGAAAAGTTATAGCACCATTAATAAAATGTAGTCAAACCAAAAACAACCTGGATAAGTATAGGGGTACTTAAAATTCAGACTTCTGGAATAGGCCAGGAAATAATAAAACCAACCTGAGGGTCAACCAATACATGCCATTCCTTTTAATGTTTAACAATAGCACACCTACCCAAAGCAAACCACACACACACGCACGCACACACACACGCCCACATACACATGCACACCCACACGCAGGCACACACACACACACTCTCACACACACACACACAGACACACACGCATGCACACATACATGCGCACACACACACACACACACACACACACACACAGACGCACACACACACACACACACACACACACACACACACATGCACACATACATGCGCACACACACACACACACACACACACACACACACACACACACACACACACTCTCACACACACACACACAGACACACACGCATGCACACATACATGCGCACACACACACACACACACACACACACACACACACACACACACACACTCTCACACACACACACAGACACACACGCATGCACACATACATGCGCACACACACACACACACACACACACACACAGACGCACACACACACACACACACACACACACACACACACACACACACACACACACACACACACACACACACACACACACACACTCTTTAAATCAAGTATTCCTGTTCCATCACCTGGGGCATATCTTAGCCAGCTGGTCAAGCATGACTGCTTCTTCATCTACATCCATGCTTCTTATACGAAACAGGATATTTAGCATAAACTTTCTGACCCCAGAGAATAAAAGCAAAGGGAATTGGACTAAGTGGACTTTGGCCAATTATCTTGATGGATGAGTATGGGAAAGCCCTAGAGAGTGCTGAAGGACCATAAATGGATTGATTGTAATCATGTATTGTCTTTCTGCTGACTGGTTAGCACACAACAAAAGCTTTTCACTGTACCTCGGTGCACATGACAATAAACTAAACTGAGCTGAACTCAGCAGGTCAGGCAATATCTGTAGAGAAAATGGACAGGCGACGTTTTGGGTTGGGACCCTTCTTCAGACCCGAAGGGTCTGCCCTGCTACCTGCAAACTGCCTTTCCAATGTATATACGTAACTATAGATATACGTGAGAGAGGGCACTTTGTGGGACAGATGGAGAATGACTTTGATAATTAAATAGTTTTCTTACTGGTTTGGCAAGTAACAGCATTGGTCAGGACACAACCTTTGCCTGAAGTGCTGAATGCCCTTCTGCAATTTGGTTCCATATAGGTGCACATTGCCTGCTATTGACAACAGGAAATCTCTTCTCCATATCTTTTGTTTCATAACAATTGTAGCCTCCTAACGATATTAGCTTTAACAATAACAAAGTCATAATTGGATTTTAATTGGAATTAGTATTGGTTTATTAACAGGCCCTTTGGTCCAACTTGTCCACACTGACCAACATGCCCCATCTACACTAGTCCCATCTGCCTGCATTTGGCCCATATTCCTCTAAACCTGTCTTATCCATGTACCTGTCTAAATACTTAAACATTGCAACTATCCCTGCCTCAACTACCTTCTCCAGCAGCTTGTTCCATACACCCACCATGCTTTGTGTGAAAAAGTTACCCCTACAGATTCCTACAGAGAAAATGCAGATTAAAAAGTGCATGTTACAATAAGTGTGTGCGCCGTAATGAGGTAGATTGGGAGGTCAAGAATTCACCCTTAGCTTATGAAAGACCCATTCAAGAGTCTGATAAAAGTGGGAAAGAAGTTGTTCTTGAATCTGGAGGTATGTGTCATCACACTTTTGTATCTTTTGCCCAATGGGAGAGGGGAGAAGAACCAATGACCAAGATGGGATTGGTTCTTGATTATGTTGCCTGCTTTCCTGAGGCAGCAAGAAGTGTAGAGGAAGTCTTTAGACTTTCAAGATACAGTGTGGAAACAGGCCCTTTGGCACACCGGGTCCGCTCTGACCAGCGATCAGCCCATACACTGGCACTCTCCTGCACACTAGGGACAATTTACAATTTTACAGGAGCCAAGTAACCTACAAACCTGTACATCTTTGGAGTGTGTGAGGAAACCAGAGCATCTGGAGAAAACTCACGGGGTCACATGGAGAACGTACAAACTCCGTACAGAGAGCACCCATAGTCAGGATCAAACCCGGGTCTCTGGTGCTGTAAGGCAGAAACTCTACCATTGTGCCACTGTGCCACCCCTTTGTGTTTAAAGAAAAGACTGGAGTAACTCAGCAGGTCAGGAAGAATCCCAGGAGAACATGGATAGGGGATGTTTCAGTTCGGGACCATTCTGGACGTGGCTGCTTTCACAATTCGTTGCAAATTTCTTGCGATCTTGGACAGTGCTGTACCAAACTGTGATGTATCCAGGTTGTTTCCTGTGGTACATCTGTAGAAATTGGTAGGATTAGTTGGAGACATGCTGAATTTCCTTTGCCTTCTGAGAAAGTAGGCAATGGTGTGGTTTCTTGGCAGTAAGTGCGGATAATTTTCAGATGGTTTCTTTTGCAAAAAATTCCATTGACATGATCAATCTACAGAAACTGTTGATGCTTTGCCTAATTAGTGGGAGGGAATATATTGGATAGAAAGCTTTGCCACTGAAGGCAACCAAAACTGGTTAGAAGGGAAGAAACCGAGTTGGAACAAAGGCTGTTTTCAGTGTCGTTGGTAATAATATCTAATGGAATCCAAACTTCAGGTAACGTCAAGATGAGAGTCATTTCTAATCATCTTGAAAGCCAAAGGAAACTGGAAGATGTGAATAAGAGAATTGTTAAATGAACAAAAAGTGGCAGATGCCAATTAGATTGCCATCAAAATAGGAAAAACTAATAAGACAAATGTTGTCTGAAATTTGTATTGGTAAAACACATATTAAACTTTAAGCAGACAACAGTAGGACATGGCACTCCTTAGTCTCACAGAACTGGAAGGGTGCTCAGATAATAGATTGGAAGGTTCCTGGGATAAAGAAACATACAGTTGTGAGGTAGATTCCATACATCAATAAAAATGAGAACAGAGAATATCAAACAGTAGAGCACAAGAACGGGTCTTTTAGTCCACAATATCTGTGCTGAACATGATGACGAGACCACTATTATCTGCCTACACATAACACTCCATTCCCTGTATATCCATATACCTATCCAAAAGTCTCTTAAATATCACTATCGTATCTGTCTCAACCCTAACCCTGGGGAATAAAACTGTGACCGTCCACCTTGTCTATAGCACTCGTAACTTTATAAATCTCAATAAAGTCACCTTCACTCCAGGAAAAACAGTTCCAGCCTCTCATTATAACTCAAGCCCTCCAGTCCAGGCAATATTCTTATGAATATCTTCTGCACCCACTCTTGCTTAATCACATCCTTCCAATAATATGGCGACCAGAACTGTATGCAATATTCTAGGTCACACCAACATCTTGTACAGTAGGAACATGACGTCCCAACTTTTGTACTCAATGCCCTGTCAAGGCGAGCCTGTCATAAGCCTTCTTCGTCACTCTGTCTACTTGTGTCACCATTTTCAAGGAACTATTTACTTGTATCCCTTTCTGCTCTGCAGCACTCACCAGGGCCCTATCATTCACTGAGTTTGTCCTGTCCTGGTTTAACTTTCTAAAATTAATCACTTTGCATTTGTCCGAGTTAAATTCCATTTGCCAAACCTTGTGCCCATTTCCCAGTTGATTTTGATCCTGTTGTAGGCTTAGACAACTTCTTCATGTCCACCACACCTCCAATGATCATTCACAAACTGACTTGTCGTATGAGCCACGTTCTCTTACAAATCATCAATATATGACAAAACAACGGTTGATCCAGCAGATCCCTGCGGCATACCGCTGGTCACAGGCTGGTCACAATCTGAAAAACTTCCCTCCATTAACACCCTTCCACCAAGCTAATTTTGTAACCAATTGGTCAGCTCACCCTGGATCCCAAGTGATCTGGCCTCCCATGTGGGACCTTGCCAAAGGTCTCGCTAAGGAATGCTGCGGGTGAAGGCATGAAAACAGTGATGAATCTTTTATAGCACTTAACAAGATCTTGATCTTGTCACAAGGCAATTTACAGCAATTTTGGAAGTGTAGTCATCATTATGGATAGGACAGGTTTAGAGGGCCAAACATAGGTAGGTGGGACTAATGTAGATGGGACACATTGGTGAGTGTGGGCGTTGGGCCGAAGGGCCTGTTTTCACGTTGTATGATTCTATTACTCTATTATAGTAGCCAGTTTCTAAATTGAAAGGGGTTGCTCATCATTATTCCCTTTTACATCAAATGTAGAAAAGAGAAATGGGGAATAGATAAATAGAATAGATCAGTTTATTTGGAAAGTATGGTTTACATGCTCAATCCATTTAAGTCTGCAGAGAGGAGTATAATGCCAAAATAAAAAGGTTATAGGATTTGTAGAGTCCATGTACAATATTTACTTTTTAATTGTGCTTTTTTAAATGTGTTTTTTTTTTCCAAGTCATGATTGATACTGTGAACTATTCTACGTATGTTATAACATAATTATTTGTTAATGAAGGAAATTGAGGATGGATTTTGGAAAGATAATTGTTATGATTAATATGATAATTTGTGAGTTGTGAGTCAGTTAAATGATGTTTCTTTTTCTCCACCCTTTGACCACACCTCAACCTGGTATGTAGTTTGGATTTGCGGCTGGTGGAACAACAGTACAGCTCATAAAACCAACACTGAGCAAGACATGGTCCTGTAACTAATGTGCAAACTTGCCCTGACCATGGGAACCTTTGGACCTTGGGCTTTCTCGCCTTAATTCTCTGTCTATTGGCTTATGTAAAGGCAGCAAAGTTGAACCTTACCACAAGAAGATAAGAAATCGGAGCAAGTGGGCCAATTAGCCCTTCGAGTGCTCTCTATTCAATAAGACAGTTCAATAAGAATACTTCAATACCACTTACCGCAGTTTGCCCATATTAAATCCTACAATATTAAATAATCTACTATTTATCTTCCTCTCTCCCTTAAATATGCTCAATGACTGACAATTGACAGTGGGGTACAAAAACATTCGAAGGATTCACAATCCTATGAGTTAAGACATTTCTCTTCATCACTATGTATTTGGTACCTTATCCTGACACATTCACAGTCACAAAATTAGAGCACAAAGTGGTGGAGGAACTCAGCGGATGTCAGGTAGCATCTGGGGTGGGAACGGACAGGCAACATTTTGGGTCTTCAGACCTGACCCAAACATTGACTGTGCATTCCCTCCCCACTGAATTCCTCCATCACTTTGTGTTTTGCTCAAGATTCCAGCATCTGCAGTCTCTTGTGCCTTCATAGAAATACAGAATGTTTTTTTGTTTTAGAGATACAGCATGGAAACAGGCCATTGAGCCCAACGGGTCCACGCCGACCAGAATCACCCATACACTAGTTCTATCCAACACACAAGGGGCAATTTACAGAAGGCAATTACCTACAAACCTGCACGTTTTTGTAGTGTGTGAAGAAACTGCAGACAGCACCCGTAGTCAGGATCAAACCCAATTCTCTGGCGCTGTGAGGCAGCTACTCTATCGCTGTGCCACTGTGCTGCCCCAAAGTTATGGCGCAGAAAATCATGTTGGAGCTTTATAGGACTTTGTTTAGGCCACATTTGGAGTATTGCAAACAGTTCTAGTCACCCAATTACAGGAAGAAGGTGAAGGTTTCGGAAAGGATGCAGAGAAAGTTTACCAGAATGATGCCTGGATGAGCTGCAAGGAGCAGTTAGACAGACTTGGATTGTTGCGGGGAGGCCTGATAGAAGTATATAAAATTATGAGAGATCTCGACAGGGTAGACAGTCAGAACCTTTATCCCAGGATGGAAAAATGAATTACAAGAGGGCATAGTTTTAAGGTGAGAATGCAAAGTTTAAAGGAGTTGCGTGGGGCAAGTTTTTTACATAGAGGGTGGCGAATGCCTGGATCACGCTGCCAGGTAGTGATGGAGGCAAATAAGATAGTGGCGTTCAAGAGTTTTAGATAGGCACATGGATATGCAGGGAATAGAGGGATATGGATCACATGCAGGCAGAGGAGATTAATATAACGACCAAGTACAATATGGACATTGTGGTCTGAATAGACTGTTCCTGCTCTGTTTATTAAAGTTCAGCATGATTTCCCTGCATTTATACACCAATGTCCTATAGATAAATTGATACTTTTGCAGTCTTTCTCAACCTGTCCTGCCACTGTATTGTCTGGATACCTACCTGCAGGGGTGGTGGTTGATGGCACTTAAGAGATTTTGGATAGGCACATGGATATGCAGGGAATGGAGAAATATGGATTATGTGCAGGCAGATAAGAGTTGGTCTTAGATCACGTTCGGCACAACTGAAGGGCCTGTTCTTGTGCTGTACTGTTCTATCTTTTCACCACTGTTGACTTTACCTAGCCTTACTTTAACTTACGAAAAGTTTCCAGCCTTTAATCTAACACTGACTTTTGTGGCCTGTGGCCCTTTGGAAGCGCTCTTTACATTAAAACACCAAACCTCCAGCCCTGAGCACGATGATCTAGTTGCCCCTCTGGTGAATAATAGAGTGATTGCCCTTTGGCCCACCAAGATCCCCCAACCTGCGATCACCCCGTATACTAACCTACACACACTAGGGACAATTTGTTTTACAATTTACCAAAACCAATTAAACTACGTATCTGTACAGTGCCCTCCATAATGTTTGGGACAAAGACTCATCATTTATTTATTTGCCTCTGTACTTCACAATTTGAGAATTTGTAATCGAAAAAAAATCACATGTGGTTAAAGTGCACATTGTCAGATTTTATTAAAGGCCATTTTATACATTTTGGTTTCACCATGTAGAAATTACAGCTATGTTTATACACAGTCCCCCCATTTCAGGGCACCATAATGTTTGGGACATGGCTTCACAGGCATTAGTAATTGTTCAGGTGTGTTTAATTGCCTCCTTAATGCAGGTATAAGGGAGCTCTCAGCACTTAGTCTTTCCTCCAGTCTTTCCATCACCGTTGGAAACTTTTATTGCTGTTTATCAACATGAGGACCAAAGTTGTGCCAATGAAAGTCAAAGAAGCCATTATGAGACTGAGAAATAAGAATAAATCTGTTAGAGACATCAGCCACAGGCTTACCAAAATCAACAGTTTGGAACATCATTAAGAAGAAAGAGAGCACTGGTGAGCTTACTAATCGCAAAGGGGCTGGCAGGCCAAGGAAGACCTCCACAGCTGATGACAGAATAATTCTCTCTATAATAAAGGAAAATCCCCAAACACCTGTCCGTCAGATCAGAAACACTCTTCAGGAGTCAGCTGTGGATTTGTCAATGACCACTGTCTGCAGAATACTTCATGAACAGAAATACAGAGGCTACACTGCAAGATGCAAACCACTGGTTAGCCGCAAAAATAGGATGGCCAGGTTACAGTTTGCCAAGAAGTACTTAAAAGAGCAACCACAGTTCTCGAAAAAGGTCTTGTGAACAGATGAGACGAAGATTAACTTATATCAGAGTGAAGGCAAGAGCAAAGTATGGAGGAGAGAAGGAACTGCCCAAGATCCAAATCATATCACCTCATCTGTGAAACACGGTGGTGGGGGTGTTATGACCTGGGCATGTATGGCTGCTGAAAGTACTGGCTCACTTATCTTCATTGATGATACAACTGCTGATGGTAGTAGCATAATGAATTCTGAAGTGTATAGACACATCCTATTTGCTCAAGATCAAACAAATGCCTCAAAACTCATTGGCCGGTGGTTCATTCTACAGAAAGACAATGATCCCGAACATACTGCTAAAGCAACCAAGGAGTTTTTCAAAGCTAAAAAATGGTCAATTCTTGAGTGGCCACGTCAATCACCCGATCTGAACCCAATTGAGCATACCTTTTATATGCTGAAGAGAAAACTGAAGGGGACCAGCCCCCAAGACAAGCATAAGCTGAAGATGGCTGCAATACAGGCAATAGACAATAGACAATAGGTGTAGGAGTAGGCCATTTGGCCCTTCGAGCCAGCACCGCCATTCAATGTGATCATGGCTGATCATCCCCAATCAGTACCCTGTTCCTGCCTTCTCTCCATATCCCCTGACTCTGCTATTTTTAAGAGCCCCTATCTAGCTCTCTCTTGAAAGCATCCAGAGAACCTGCCTCCACCGCCCTCTGAGGCAGAGAATTCCACAGACTCACCACTCTCTGTGAGAAAAAGTGTTTCCTTGTCTCCGTTTTAAATGGCTTACTCCTTATTCTTAAACTGTGACCCCTGGTTCTGGACTCCCCCAACATTGGGAACATGTCTCCTGCCTCTAGTGTGTCTCTAGGCCTGGCAGAGCATCACCAGATAAAACACCCAGCAACTGGTGATGTCCGTGAATCGCAGACTTCAAGCAGTCATTGCATGCAAAGGATATGCAAAAAAACAAAAAACATGACTACTTTCATTTACATGACATTGCTGTGTCCCAAACACTAAGTGCCCTGAAATGGGGGGACTATGTATAAACACTGCTGTAATTTCCATATGGTGGAACCAAAATGTATAAAAATATTTATTAAAATCTGACAATGTGCACTTTAACCACCTGATTTATTTCTATTACAAATCTCAAATTGTGGAATACAGAGACAAATAAATAAATGATGGGTCTTTGTCCCAAACATTATGGAGGGCACTGCACATCTTTGGAGTATGGGAGGAAACTGGAGCACCCGAAGAAAACCCAGGCAGTCACAGGGGAAACGTACAAGCTCTGTACTGCCAGGATCGATCACGGGTCTCTGCTGCTGTAAGGCAGCAACTGTACTGCTGTGCCGCAACATTAAATTAGGTGCTGTTTAATCTCTCAGATCAATGCAAATGATCTTACGCTTGAAGAACAGAGGAGTTGTCTCTGATTAACCCTTTAGGCAATATTACAATAATATAATTTTCTTATTATCACAATGTAATTTGCAGGAGCAATTATTTATAGCATTAACATAGATACATGGACAATAAGTCAGGAGTAGGCCATTCAATGTGATCATGGCTGATCATCCACAATCAGTACCCCGTTCCTGTCTTCTCCCCATACCCCTTGATTCCGCTAGCCCTATCTACCTCTTGATGATTGCAATTCAGAAGTGCCTCATTAGTTGTCAATTCTTTGGGCATCCTAATTGGAATTAGCTGGCCATTTTATAAATTCAAGTAATTTTACCTTTCCACTGGATTCTGGCCAACTGGCCTAATCTGTTTCTTGAGAGGCTGTAATGTTGCTACCTTCCTAGCTGTGGTGATTGTTCAGGTATGTAGGACATCCAGCAGGATCAGAAGTAATCCATCAACATTGTTTTGGTTACTTCCTTTAATGAAAACTTGTATGAAGGAATTCCGGTTCAGGGGGGTCTGTGGATTTCAGCCTCATTAACATTGAAAGTAGGCATGCAGGTGCAGCAGGCAGTGAAGAAAGCGAATGGTATGTTGGCCTTCATAGCAAGAGGATTTGAGTATAGGAGCAGGGAGGTTCTACTGCAGTTGTACAGGGTCTTGGTGAGACCACACCTGGAGTATTGCGTACAGTTTTGGTCTCCAAATCTGAGGAAGGACATTATAGCCATAGAGGGAGTGCAGAGAAGGTTCACCAGACTGATTCCTGGGATGTCAGGACTTTCATATGAAGAAAGACTGGATAGACTTGGCTTATACTCGCTAGAATTTAGGAGATTGAGAGGGGATCTTATAGAAACGTACAAAATTCTTATGGGGTTGGACAGGCTAGATGCAGGAAGATTGTTCCCGATGTTGGGGAAGTCCAGGACAAGGGGTCACAGCTTAAGGATAAGGGGGAAATCCTTTAAGACCGAGATGAGGAAAAACTTTTTCACACAGAGAGTGGTGAATCTCTGGAACTCTCTGCCACAGAGGGTAGTTGAGGCCAGTTCATTGGCTATATTTAAGAGGGAATTAGATGTGGCCCTTGTGGCTAAAGGGATCAGGGGGTATGGAGAGAAGGCAGGTACGGGATACTGAGTTGGATGATCAGCCATGATCGTATTGAATAGCGGTGCAGGCTCGAAGGGCCGAATGGCCTACTCCTGCACCTATTTTCTATGTATCTATCTCCAGAATCATTTCCTAACCCACACTAATTTCCGTATGTTCCTCATTTTAAGCATATTTTTGGTTCTCCACAAATTCTGGGGTGTTTTTCTGCCTTCTACCATGCAATTACCAATCATTAATTTGATCTCTTTATTGCCCATTACAAATTCTCTTGCCTCTGCATGTAAGAATCCCAAATTTAATTCTGTTTCATTTCATATATTTATATATATCTTTTGGTGATTTTCCTATCAGCATTATATTTTCTCTTGTTCTCAATATCTTGATCATCCTCTATGGAATTTAACTGTACTTCCAATGCTCAGCTTTGCTCTGAGACAGGGTGGCATGGAGGTGCAGCTGGTAGAGACCTCGGTTCGATCCTGACCTTGGGTGCCATTTGTGCGGAGTTTGCAAGTTCTTCCCATGATCACGTGGGTTTCCTCCGGGTGCTCCAGTTTCCTCCCACATACCAAAGACATACGGGTTTGTAGGTTAATCGGCTTCTGCAAATTGCCCCCGGTGTGTCGGAAGAGGATGAGAAAGTGGGATAATATAGAACTAGTGTGAACAGGTGATCCATGGTCGGCATGGACTCAGTGGGCCGAAGGGCCAGTTTGTAGTGTTGAATTTCAGAGAGCATTGGATTTCAAACCTTGGACTGAACGTATTCTTGAGATGCCCTGGTAAAAATTATACCAATGAGAATTTTGTTGGGGGAGGGTGCAGGGAATACAGGAGAGGGAAGACTACACACTGACCCAACACAAATGGTTTTGGTTGTTGGGAGTCAATAATCTCCACCTCAAGGTATCATTGCTAGAAATTATTACTCACTGAATAGTGAAAGGCCTAAATAGAGTGGATGTGGAAAGGATGTTTCCACTGGTGTGAGAGTCTAGGACCAGAGGGCACAGTCTCAGAATAAAAGGATGTACCTTTAGAAAGGAGATGAGGAGGAATTTCTTTAGTCAGAGAGTGGTGAAGCTATGGAATTCATTGCCATAGATGGCTGTGGAGGCCAAGTCATTGGGTATTTAAAAAAAGGAGATTGACAGTTCCTTGATTAGTAAGGATGTCAAAGGTTACGGGGAGAAGGCAGGAGAATGGGATTGAGAGTGAAATCGAGATCAGCCATGATTGAATGGCAGAGTAGACTCAATAGGTCGAATTACCTAATTCTGCTCCGATGATTTATGAACATGAAATCTTCAGGGCAGTATCCTGAGAAACTATGGCCAGTACTGTCAAGAAGGTGAGGCATACCAGCCTTTGCAAAGGTGCACAGGAAATATAACTCTGTAGTAAGTTGTGTAGGCTCTTGAAGTCAAAAACTTTGTGGTGGTTTTTCTGGTCTCTTGCTCAAGGACCTACTGAATGCATCTTGCACAGTCAGCTTGTGCACCAGAGAAATATCCAAAATGGCTATTGCATTCACCTATTTCATGCAAAAAGCCACCTTGCTCACTTTCGATACGATACGATACAATAGAACTTTATTTATCTCAGGAGGGTAATTGGTCTGCCAGCAGTCATAAAACACAAGATACATGAAATATAGAATGAAAGTGATGAGTGGAAAGTCCAGGATTAGAGATATACAAAGATAGGGGGGGGAGGGGAGTCTGTCTACCGCACTACAGAAGGGGGAGGAGCTGTACAGCTTAATAGCCATAGGGAAAAAGGATCTCTTGTGGCGTTCTGTGCTGCATTTTGGTGGAACAAGTTTGTTGCTGAAGGTGCTCCTCAGGTTGACCAGTGTGTCATGAGGGGGTGGGGTGATCTGTATTGTCCAAGATGCTCCGCAGTTTGAGAAGGATCCTCCCCTTCAAGACCACCTCCAATGAATCCAACCTCCCCCAGGACAGAGCCAGCCTTCCTGATGAGCTTATTAATTCTGTTGGCGTCCGCGGCCTTCACCCTGCTATCCCAGCACACGACAGTGAATAAGATGACACTGGCTACCACCGATTGGTAGACCATCTGCAACATCTTACTGCAGATGTTGAAATAGCGGAGCCTCCTCAGAAAGTACAGCCGGCTTTGTCCCTTCTTGTACAGTGCCTCAGCAATCCTGAACCAGTCCGGTTTACTGTCCATGTAAACTCCAAGGTACTTGTACTCCTTGGTAAACTGCATATCCACACCCTTAATGGAGACAGGGGACAGGAGTGTTCCTCTTTTCTTAAAGTCCATCACTAACTTCTTAGTCTTGTCGGTGTTGAGCTGCAGGTGATTCAGCCCACACCACTCAACAAAGTCTTTGACTATGTTGTGTTTGACGGCTAATAACTCACAATCGACTCTTATTGTTCCGAGCCTGTCAGTGTGTTTATTTCAAGACAAAATGGCTGCGTTGAAACTAGTCAAGATGGCCCCGGACTCATTCCGAGGAAAACATACATTTTGGGGCAGCGCCCTCTAGTGGTGACTAAGGACAGTTACCCAGACACAGCATATTTTCCCCTCCTTGTAAATGAAGACGACCATTATCCAATCCAATCGTCAGCTGACCAACGACCTGAATGAGTTTTACTGCAGGTTTGAAAATCAGAAACGTAACCCTGGTACCACCTCCCCAACCAACACAGCCAGACCCCAATCTACAAAGAATGGACCCTGCACCCTCTCCTTCCCATTCACCACTTCACACCTACTTAAGGCAAGCCTCCAGTATGAAAAGACTGGACCATTTCCCACCCCAACCAACACTTCACACCAACTCACAGCCTGACCTCAGTCTGCAAAGACTGTGCCGTTCTACACCCACCCCCCTCCAATCACCACTTCACACCCAATCACCCACACCCTCTGTGCTGCAAAACATCACTTATCTAATACCAACAATAAAAATAGAGGTGGAGAGGCTTTTCTGAGGACAAAAAAGCCAGAAATCTCCAGGACCTGATAATGTTTCCCCCTCTACTCTTAAGCTCTGTGCCAAACAGCTGGCACCGGTCTATACAGACATTGTTAACCAGTCCCTGCAAACATGTACTGTCCCTGCCTGCTTCAAAATCTCCACTATTGTCCCTGTACCCAAAAAGGCATGGATTACTTGTCTTAATGACTACGGGCCTGTCGCACTGACCTCTGTAGTCATGAAGACACTCGAAAGG
This sequence comes from Malacoraja senta, assembly GCA_038087875.1. Classification (NCBI taxonomy): domain Eukaryota; kingdom Metazoa; phylum Chordata; class Chondrichthyes; order Rajiformes; family Rajidae; genus Malacoraja; species Malacoraja senta. Next base: position 2,812,876 of record CM075994.1, read on the forward strand.
CTTGTGCTGGCCAAGCTGAAAAATATCACAAACCCCCTGCTGGACCCTCTGCAGTTTGCATATCGGGCCAATAGATCTGTGGATGATGCAGTCAACCTGGGCCTGCACTTCATCCTACAGCACCTAGATCGCCAGGGGACCTATGCGAGGATCCTGTTTGTTGATTTTAGCTCTGCATTCAACACCATTGTGCCAGAGCTACTACACTCCAAACTTTCCGAGTTGACTGTGCCTGAACCCCTCTGTCGGTGGATCACCAGCTTCCTGACAGACAGGAAGCAGCATGTGAGGCTGGGAAAGCACATCTCGGACGTGCAAACGCTCAGCATAGGAGCACCGCAAGGCTGCGTACTCTCTCCTCTCCTCTACTCTCTCTACACCAACGACTGCACCTCCACAGACACCTCTGTCAAGCTTCTCAAGTTTGCAGACGAAACAGCCCATCCTTGGACTGATCCAGGATGGGGAGGAATCTGCCTACAGACAGGAAGTGTCACAGCTGGCGTCCTGGTGCCATCGCAACAGCCTGTAGCTCAATGGTCTTAAGGCAGTGGAATTGATTGTAGACTTTGGGAGAGCTCCCCCTCCCCTCACCCCACACAGTCACATCTGTGGAGTCTTTTAAGTTCCTGGGAACCATCATCTCCAAGGACCTTAAGTGGGGGGCTACCATCGACTCCACAGTCAAAAAGGCACAACAGAGGATGTACTTCCTGCGGCAGCTGAGGAAGCACAAACTGCCACAAGCAATGATGGTCCAATTCTATACGGCCATCGTAGAGTCTGTCCCCACCTTCTCCATCATGGTCTGGTTTGGCTCAGCCACCAAGCACGACACCTGGAGGCTGCAGCGAATCGTCTGATCAGCTGAGAAGGTTATTGGCTGCAACCTTCCCTCCATTGATGAACTGTACACTGCAAGGGCCAGGAAGCGAGCGGGCAAGAACATCTCTGACCCCTCTCACCCTGGCCACAAACTCTTTGAATCACTTCCCTCTGGAAGGCGACTCCGGACTGTCAAAGCTGCCACAGCCAGACATAAAAACAGTTTTTATCCATGAGTAGTTGCTCTACTCAACAGCCAAAAATCTGTAGCCTCCCTTTGATCTGGAATTTTGTTGGTTCGCATGCTTGATCAATGGTGTTTTATCATTAATGTTTTATTATTATTAATGTTTAGTGTTTTCTGAGTCATTCGTAACTCACTGTATGTCATGTTGTTACTTGTGGGCGGAGCACCAAGGCGAATTCCTTGTATGTGAATACTTGGCCAATAAACTTACTTACTTACTTACTTACTTAAATGTCCGCCATTAATAAACGGAAGCCCCAAAATATAACGGTTTATGGCTTCACAGCTGAAAATCTTGCAGATACTGAGGTTTCCTCTTCTGTTGCTGAGAGCGTCGAACGGGATTTGGCTGCTCTGCTGTATGCTGAACGTGATCGTTGTCTTGGCTGGATATCGGGAAAGGAAAAGCGTCCGGTTCGTCTTCTTCCTTTCCCTGTCTGCTTGGGATGAGACGCCTCGCGTTCCATCTGGTGTGGTCTTGGAGGAGGTACGCGTTCTTACCGAGTCTCCGTTTGATCTGTATCGGCTTTGAGAGTGCGCTTGCGAGCTTATGCTATCTGTTTGGGCGTCTGATTCATACCTTGAACCGCAGCGCTCGTACTCTGCGTTTGGCATCACGTACATTTTCCCTTTTGCTTGTCTGTGTGCTATCGTTTCCGCTCTCGCTTTTGTGTCTTGATTTGGGCGCAATGGTGGTTGAAGAGCATTCGGTTTCGTTCGCAAGTTTCGCCCTATCATCAACTCTGCTGGTGTTTTCCCAGTCAGCGTGTGCGGTGTGGATCTGTAGGATCGGAGGAGGATATGGATTGACTGTTCGAATGTGCTCCAACAACATGCTCGCTTTTACGCTTTCTTTGAATCGTTCAACCCCGCTGTTAGATTGGGGATTGTATCGAGATGTCCGCGGATGTTGAATGTTGTAGCTCGATATGAAGGTGGAGAACTGTTCAGATATGAACTGTGGGCCGTTGTCTGTTGTTATGACCTCCGGCAGTCCCCACTTAGTGAACAGCTTTTCGAGAATCGCGATGATCGAGCTTGTTGTGACTGAAGAAGTAGTTACGATCACAGGCCACTTGCTGTGGAGATCATGTACTACAAGTAGAAACTTGTAGGCTTCTTGGTGCAGCTTGCACCTCTCCGAAGATGTCAACTTGCAAGTGCTTCCACGTTTGTCCGGCCATGGGATTGGCTGAAGAGGGGCAGGACGTGGTTTTGTTGACTTCTCGCTAATTGTGCATGCTTCACAATTATTGACAAAATCTTCTACGCGGCGACACCGTTGTTTCATCTTAACAACGCCCGGGTGTCCTTCGTGTGCCAGTTGTAACACACGGTGTTGCAGTGATTTGGGTATAACCACTCGAGTTCCACGCGTGACACAGGTATCGTTAAACACTGCCAGTTCGTGGCGTACCCGGTGGTATGGAACCAAGTCGTCTGCTATCTCCTTGGGCCAGTCTGTCTTGAGATACTGGCAGACGGTTTCCAATGTGCCGTCAGCTGTCGACTCTGCTTTCAGCTCTTCCCGCGTTACTAGATTCGCCGTCGCTTGCAAAATCACCATGAGAACGTAGTCGTCGATGTCGCTTGAAGCGTCACTATCGCGTGTGCGTGCGGGTGCCACCGTTGGGATGCGACTGTGCATGTCTGCGATGCGATTGCATGAATCTGCGAGATATTCGACTTTGAAATTGTACTGGTGAAGGCGATCGGACCATCTGTAGATCCGGAGCGGACGATGTCCTGAGCCTGATGTATCCAGTAACGTAGTTAGCGCTTGGTGATCCGTACGGAGAGTGAATGGTCTCCCGTATAGGTATATGTGCCAATGTTCACACGCGTAGATGCACGCTAATGTTTCGTGTTCCCCGGTGGACTACTTGCGTTCGGTTGCAGTCAAGGGACGGGACGCGAATGTGATCGGTCGTTCGCTTCCATCGATGCACTGCGATAACACTGCTCCGATCGCGATACTGGAAGCATCTGTTGTGATGTACGTTTCAGCACTTGGGTCGAAGTGCACGAGAACAGGCGGAGATGCTATTTTGTCTTTCAGCGTGCTGAACGGGATGTCCTGCTCATTTGTCCATTCCCACTGTGTGTCTTTCCATAGCAGCTTCTGTAGCGGTTCTGCGATCTGTGCGTACTGCGACACAAACTTGCGGTAGAAGTTGGTGGTGCCCAGAAATGAAGCTAACTCTTTCGCGTTTGTTGCGGTGGGGAGCGGGTTGATGGCTTGGACATTGTCCGGACTAGCTCAACTCCAGTCGCTGTCACTCTGTACCCGAGAAAATCAATCTCGGATGCTGTAAATGTGCACTTTGCTGCGTTGAGCGTCAAGTTGTATTGCGCGAGACGAGCTAACACTGCATCCAGTCGTCGATCGTGTTCCTCCTTGTCCCCGCCATGGACGACGACATCGTCGAGGAGGTTGAGTGTTCCGTCAATGCCTGACAGAACCGACGCCACAATTTTTTGAAATGCGCTAGGCGCTGAGCACAGTCCATACGCATCCTACGGTACTGAAATACTCCTTCATGTGTAATGAATGCTGACAAATGCCGACTGCGTTCTGCTAGTGGTACCTGAAGGTAGCTTCGGCGCATGTCTAGTTTTGTGAACACTGTTGAACCGTGGAATGGCGCAGATAGCTCTTGTATTGTTGGCAGAGGATATTTGTCCGGAATGATGGCTTTCTTGACCGATTTGAGATCGATGCAAAGTCTGAGTTCACCGTTCTTGCGTCGCAAGCACCTATTGACCCAACATCCTGGTCAGCCCTGTTCTTTATGGAGTATACGTCGTGTACACCTGGAGATTCATCGTCTACATGGCAGACAGATGACGCTTTCTTCTTCGACGACCGGCAGACTTTCGCGAAGTGATTCCGCTTTGAACACGCGTTGCACCGTTTACCGTAAGCTGGTCATTCCTTGGGAGCGTGTGTCCGGCCAGAATTCGGACACTGCTTGTTTGAGCGACTGTTTTTTGACTGTTTCTGAATGACTTGCACTGATGCTGTGTTCATCTGATGAGATGAGTGACTAGATGCTCCCTCAGTACTTGCCATCGAATGTTGTTTGAGCACCTTGGCATCATGCATCACACTTTCAATTTGCACAGCTAATTCTTGTGCCTTTTCAAGTTTGAGATCATCATCCTCCATTAGAAGGCGCGCTCTGATCCGTGGGATAGAAGTCTTTTCTATCAGCTGGTCTTTCACCAACTCATCAGTCAGTGACCCAAAATTGCACTTTGCAGCCAGTTCTATCAATGAAGAAACAAATTGCTTCACTGGTTCGCCATGTCCCTGTGAACGCTGACAAAAATGGTATCTCTCTATCATCATACTTGTCTTTGGGCCAAAATATTTGCCAAGTGCAGTAACAGCATTACTGTACTCACTCGTAGCAGCACTGTCCAACTGCGAAGATCCGCTGTCCCTCTGTTCTGAGGCAATGCAGCAGGATCACTCGGCGGCGAGCGTCCGAAATGGCCTCGCCGTCCAGGCCGCTTGCGATCAAGTATGCAGTGAATCTTTCAAACCATCATGTCCATGGTACAGGAGGCTCTCCTGAACTTTCCAAGAATGGAGATGGGGCAGCGAGAGTTAAACTAGCCATCCTCGTCACCAGATGTTGTGTTTGACGGCTAATAACTCACAATCGACTCTTATTGTTCCGAGCCTGTCAGTGTGTTTATTTCAAGACAAAATGGCTGCGTTGAAACTAGTCAAGATGGCCCCGGACTCATTCCGAGGAAAACATACATTTCGGGGCAGAGCCCTCTAGTGGTGACTGTAAGGACAGTTACCCAGACACAACAGACTACACTTCTGTATTCAGCTTCCCTCCCCTCACTGATGCAGCCCACAATTGCAGAATCATCTAAAAAGTTCTGCAGGTGGCAGGAGTCTGAGTTATACATATCTGAAGACCCCAGTAAATTAACTTCTACCACCAGTTGGCAAAAAGCAGTAAAACTACAAGGATGGTCCTCTAGAACGTCAGAGTTCAGGAATCAAGAGTGTCAAGAGAGTTCAATTGTCATATGCACCGAAATGAAACAATGAAATTCTTAATTACAGTAGCAAAATAGGTCTGTAAGCACAGTTGTGGATAGATAACATAATAAAGCAAACTAAAAAAGTTCAGTAAATTAAAAAAAACCCAATATTATTGCAACACAAAACAAAAGTCCAAAGTCCCTATTGCACCCAGGACAGTTTAGTTGGTTTATGTAGTATTAAATACCTGATGGTTGTTGGGAAGAAGCTATTTCTTAACCTGGAGGTCATGGTCTTCAGATTCCTTGAATTAGAATGGATTTAGAAAAAGGATGAAAAAGAGAAACTTGTTATTGTATCTGCCCTTTCATATTCCTTACAGAATGTCCCAGTATTTGTGAAAACCAATGATTTGCATTTTTTAAATTGCGATGATGGAGACATGGAAAATAATTCAGGAACATGGTAAACCCTTGACGAAGACTCCCACACACAACAATTGATCTGGATTGCTATTTCAATAAGGTTGATTAAGGGATAAATATTGGCTGGAACACAAAGGAGAACTCCACTGGCCTTTTCCAAAATAGTGCAACGGGATCTTTACCATCTACTTGAGAGACCAGACAGGACCTCAATTCATTACCGGATCCAAAAGATGACCTCTCGAAAAGTGCAGCATTCTTTCAGTACTGCTTTGAAATATCAATCCAGACCTTTGTCCTCATATCTTTGGAGGGTTTCTGAATCAAGAATCTTCTGACTTGGGTGGAACACCATCAATTAGAGTCTAGAGTGAGGTAGTTTTAGTTGAGGTAATTTTAGTTCCATTTACTTGTTTAGGTTTATTATTGTCACATGTACTGAGGTACAATGAAAAGCCTTGTTTTGCATGCGATCCAAACAGATCAGACATGTCTGAATCAGGTAGATACAATGTTCAAACTCAAGTATAACAGATAGGATAAAGGGGAAGATAGAGAATGCAGAATATAGTGCTCAATGTTGTCACTCAACAGGTCCATGGACATAAAGAACCATTGAATCATTAAACTAAACTCCAATGTCCATAATAGGGTAGAGGTGAATCAGACAGCACCCTACCCTATGGAAGGACCATTCAGAAGCCTGATAACCAAGGGGGAGAAGCTGTTCCCAAAGAATTATTGGATATTATAAATCTATAAGATGAACCCCAATTATTAGTTCCACCTGAAAGTCTGACCAGTGGACACAAGTGGAAATCCAGTGACTGGTTGGTTTAGAACTGATGCTTGAGAAAAGGTCTTTACTCAATAAGGACAATAATCTGCCAATGGAGTAAGCAAAAACATTGATTAATTGCGACAAAGGAGAATTGGTTTACTAAACAGGTGACTTTCCATGCTTGAATAGTCTTCTCTCATCCATGAATGTCTGCTTCCTTTATTGGAACTCGGAGGAGAATCAAGTCAAGTAGCAAAGCGCCACTGTGCAGTACAATCAGTTATTTCAGACTCTGCCATTTGATGATGTCTCCCAACAAAACAAACAAGACTTGCTCTGCATGTTGATGTAGGGCGGGAAAGAATGTTGTAAATCCCATTACACAGGCCCCATTCTTCTCTTTTAACAAACAATCTCATATCCCTTTCAGCAAAACTGGATTATGTGCCAATCCTTTTTCTTCTTCTTTATTAGCAGTTGCATAGAATTGAGGAGGTCTACAAGTGTGTTTATTGTACTGATTGATAGGTTTTGCAATAGGATAATTATATTTTCTTGATTGGATCACTATGAAAAATGAAAATTGGGGAAGGACAGTGTACAGAGGACATATCATTTTCTAGGTCAATGACATTTTAGCAATTGTTTTCAATTTTTTTTTTCATAGTGCATATTTATGCTAAGTAATTGTTCCATTCTGTCTTATACATCATCGTGACAGAGAGTGAGTGAGTCATAGAGTATGGAAACAGGCCCTTCGGCCCAACTTGTACATGCCGACCAAGATAACCCTGCCTTTCCGATGATTGTTTTTAAATTTATTGAGCCATTGTGAAAATAGAAGCATGATATAATTTAAATATTTACGAAGAACTGTATATAAAATTATACATTCTTCAATGCCTCTATGAAGATGGATGCATTGACCACTGACTGCAAAAGGTGAATCCTAAGGGTGGGCTTGGCCATGATCCCTGAGAAATCTGCAGCAACATTTTATGTTCAGTACCCACGTGAAGTATAGATACCGAGGTTTTGGACATGCCATTCCTTCCACATGCAGCAAGTTCTGCCCACAATGGTCTGCCCAATGGTTACATGTGCAACATCCTTGCACGGCATTAAAAAGTGTTTCTCCCTGTTGCTAGCATATTCGAAAATGAATAGTACAGAGAGGGCTCCCAGGATATGAATTACTGCCCTTTGGCCCCTATATTGTTGCTCCTGCAAATCTATCCAAGTGAACAATGGGAGAGAGAACCTGGTGGGAATGGGAAGATTTAAAATTAGAAAATTGTGCATACGACACTGTATCTATGTCTACCTATGCTATTCCAATTTTCCAGAGAATATTCCAGGTGATGTATATTGAACAAATGAAAGCTGTTATTGTTTACATTCTGAAATCATTTAAGAGATAAGGATGTATTTGTGTAGTGCAAAATATTACCAGAACCCAAATTTCTAATCTCTAAATATACCGCGAGCCTGTGTATTTGCATTTAATTGCCAGCAAGCCTTTGTCAGTGTAGTACTGCCTCCCAGTGGGCCAATGATGCATAACACCGCTTTCCTGGAACAGAGATGTCCAAGATGCTATCCATTCTTTCAGGATACTCTGCTCCTGGCTAAATTAACATTCCCACAATGATAGCTATAGTCCAGTGTTACATTTTTTTTCATCAAATGTAAATTGTTTCTCTCTACCGGCTGTATATGTTGGAATGCATTGTTATAGCATAACCTTATATATGGATAGGTTAATGGAAGTGAAGGTGCATCTCAGATTTCCTTTAGGAAATCCTCAATTATATTTGTGTGTATTGATTAGTAAGGGTGTCGAGCTTTCTGGGGCGAAGGCAGGAGAATGGGGTTGAGAGGGAAAGACAGATCAGCCATGATTGAATGGCGGAGTAGACTCGAGGGCCGAATGGCCTAATTCTGCTCCTATGACTTATGAACATGTATTTGGTAGGATTTAAATTATCAATAATGCAGGGAGAATCAAAGTTCTTACTATGTATTGTGGAGCAGACATGATCCAGGACATTGAGAATTAAATGATAAAAGGTAGAAGCAAGGAACTGCATATGCTGGTTTACACAAAAGGACACAAAGTGCTGGAGTAACTCAGTGGGTCAGACAGCATCTCTGGAGACCATGATGTTTTTGCGTTGGGACCCTTCTTCAGACTTCTTCACTTATAATAAAAGGTAGATGCAGAACTAAAGTGTGCTGATTTTAAATTAATGTGTTTGCAGGAAATCTAGATTTTGTTTCATCCATCAGCAATGGATTTACAGCAAATACAATGCATCAAACTGCCAGACCATGTTCAGTTCACAAGTGATATCCCCAACAGGCAAATACCTCCTTGATAATCAGCATTTAGACTTTAAAGAAACACCATAAAGTACCAGCAGGCATATGGTATTTGTGGAATTGATCAGTGAATTTGGAAACATAAGGAAGTTGATAGCAAAACTAAATAAGATGTAGTGTTAAAAGTTTTAAAATAATACGGACAAGATTTTCATTCTGCATTTCTGTTTTCAAGGATATATGTTGGAAAAGAAACGACTGAGACAATAAAATGGTATGTATTGTTTACAAGACACTACTAAACTACCAAAATATTATTGATGATATTGGTGTGTTATTTGCCTGAAAATTCTGGTATTTTCTATGATTCATACACTCGCACTGCATTTTTCGGCAAAAGTTTCTCTGATTTATATCTCCACCCATTTATTAATGATTGAAAAATGTACCTTACAAAATGGTCACAATAATGAGAGCCCTCCTTCACTGGCATGTTATGTCTGCATTTTTGTTCTATATATTTAACCGCTGCAGCAACTCCTCAAGGCTGTTTCGACCACAATTCCCACAGTATTGGGGAAGTTGATGCAAGGGTGCTGCACTGCCTCTGTTTTCAACTGTAAATCACTCACCGTTTTAGATTGGATGTTTATTGTTCCCACTTCATGGTTGATAGGTTTGAAATTGATTATTGGTGTATTGCTGTCATAGGCACTAAGGTACAGTGAAAAGCACTGTTTGCATGCTATCCAGTCAAATCATACCATACATGAGTACAATCAAATCATGCACAAGTATAATTGGTGGTGCAAAGAGAAAAATAACAGAGTGCAGAGTAGAGTGTTTACAGCATTGGAATAACAGAGAAAGTGTAGATAAAAAAAGTACATGGCCTGCAATGAAGAAGTTTGGAAGATCAGGACTACACCCTAGCTTATGGGAGGACCATTCAGTCCTCTGAGAACAGCATGGGAAGTGGCTGTACCTGAATATTGTGGCATATGCTTCCAAGCTTTTGTATCTCTGCTAAACAGGAGGGGAAAAGGAATGACTGCGGTGAAAATGGACCTTCATTATGTCGGCTGCTTTCCCAAGACAGCATGAAGTGTAGATGGAGTTTATGATGGGGAGGGGTGGGGGAGGAGGCTTCGCCACCACTGATGCTGACTGGAGCATGTAAACAACCTCACTTCCTGAAGTCAATAACTAGCTCCTTCATCTTGCTGAGATTTAAGGAGAGTCTCTTGTTTTGACATTATGTTATTAAGCTCGCTATCTCCTTTCTATACCTGGTCTCATCATGGTTCAAGATCAGAACCACTATGTTCATGTCATCTGCAAATGTGTAAGTGGAGTTAGAGCTGTATTTGGTCACAGTCGTGCGTGTGTAGGGAGTATAGTAAGAGGCTGAGAACGCATCCTTGTGGAGCACCAGTGTGGAGGATGTTCTGTCGCCTATCTTCACTTCTTCTTGCGTTTGAGGCAGCAGAGGTTATGTAACGCCCTCCAGACGCTGTAGCCAGTTCAATGTGCTGTTGTCGAGGGCCGTGAGGTCTACCCCTCCACCAGGGGGGCGGAGGACAGCGCAGTCGAAAATGACGTGCTACGCGGTTTGCTGGTTTGCTCCACACATGCAGGCTGCTGATGAACGCAGCCCCCAGCGATGCATGTTGGCGTTGAACCGGCCGATCCCTGTACAGAGCCGGTTCAGTGCGACCCACTCTTTGCGTGGCAGGTCAGAGCTGGGTGGGGTTGTGGTGTTCGGTGCAACAGTGAATTGTGGAGGTCGTGAAGTCTGTTCCCAGCTGGTTCTCCATGCTCCTAGTGTGTTGAAACTGGAGCCACAGAGGGTCGCTGCGTGACGGGAGAAGGGGTGATGTGACGACAGGCGTTAAGGTCCCAGTGGATGGCGACTAGCTTGCTAGTATGAGCGCTGCGGCACCATGCTGGGGTGGCGTACTCAGCGGCACTGTACATGAGTGCAAGAGCACTGGCTCGGAGAGTAGATGTCCTGGCGCCCCATGACGATCCAGCCAAGCAACGCAGGAGGTTGTTCTGCGCCGAGACTTTAGCACGGAGAGCTTCAAGGTGTTGCTTGCAGGTCAGCTGCCGATCTAGTTTCATCCCGAGGTATGTAGGGAATGGGTTATAGGGTAGGGGTGACCCATTGAGGGTGACGGTTAGCTGCCGTTGAGCTTCCTTGTTGTTCAGGTGAAAGGCCGTTGTGGTGGTTTTTGTCACACTCAGTTTTAGCCTCCAGGTCTTAAGGTAGCCCGCAGCAAGTTCCATATCCGCCGAGAGCACATCCTCCATGTTTGACCAACTCCTGTCCGAATGCAGTAGGGCCAGGTCATCGCTGATATAGAAATTGAAGGGCATGAGGATCGCTGATAGATCGCATGGAGAACATTGGTATAGAGATGGAAGAGCCTATCTTCACTGAATATAGTATATGGTTCAGGGAGTCAAGAATCCAGTTGCCATTCAGGAGGGATTGAAAACATTGATATCAAATTCACAAGTTAAACAGAATGAGACGTCAGAATAGAAGTATTATTTCTAGAGGCACAGGTAATGTGAATAGGTAAAGGAGTACGCATTTTGTATATAATTTTCCCCTTCTCATCTCTGCACTCCAAATCATTCACACCAAAGTGAGATTTGAAGTGTGAGTGGGTGGTGGGAGAGAGGGATTCTTTCCCTTTTGAACTGCAAAAAATATATAATTTTTCTTAAGATGAATGGATGAATGGTTTCACTTTAAAAAGTCACATATCAATATTTCCTTTTAAACTAGAATTTCAGCATGGACACAGACACAACAGTGGTTCTCCCTAGCAGTGAAACAGCTCTCTCTGATGAACTTACCCTGACTGATTCACCTGGTGGAAGGGTTATCATTGAAGACATACAGCAAGACTCCCCTGTTGCAAGAGTTGGCACCCTGAAGAAAGGTGATTGTTCTTAATTGTATATAATCCGGGTGCTCCGGTTTCCTCCTTGAAATGTATTTCAAGACTTTGTTATTTAGAGAAATTTTGTACATGGTAATATCACTCAAATATATTTAACCAATATGTACCATTATTATTTTGTAGGTGATCAACTGAATGCAGTAACAATACATTTTGACAATCTAAACAGTAAAGAGGTTGGCAAAATATTGAAATATACAGAACCATACAAAACAAGTCTAAAATTGAATACAAAAGGTGAACTCAGAAGTCCAGCTTATGGATACAAAAGTTCTTACATGGTAAAGATTCTTATTTACTTTTGATTTATACATATTTTCAGTTGAGGAATAAATTATTTACATCCTTTAACAAATCAAAGTTCTGTGTTTACATTAAAATGACTCTCTGTCCTTTCAGGGAAGCAGTGATCAAACTTACTTAAAGTTGTACAACAGCAAGATCAAGCCCCATCTTAAGCTAGCAAAACCAAGTGTGGATGCACGTGGTCTGACTGTTAATGGAATGACACCTTCAATTGATGCAAGGAGACCCAAGATTTCTTCTGAATTTGACATGAACCTAAAGACTTCGCCAACTATTGGTTTGAACACCCCTAGTTTTGACATCAATGGTCCACATGGTAAAATACAAATGCCTGATGTTAAAGCTTCAACACCAAAGATTGGAGGAGGATTGATAACCTCGGATAATAATGTTGAATCACCAAGAGGGGCCATTAAGATGCCAGGCATGGACTTCAAAGGTGCAAGTTTTGAAATGCCATCAGCACATTTATCTGGGATTGAGACTACATCTCCGAAAGGGGATTTTGATGGCAATCTGCCAAACGCAGAACTACATGCACCAAAGTTTAAAATGTCATCACCCGATTTACATGGACCAAATGTTTCAGCATTGGACACAAACCTGAACCTTAAAGCACCTAATGTCAAAGGTAACAATGAATTTTCTCAAAAATAACAATACATATCCTAACACTCCTATCTTGCATTAAATTCATGTAATGAAGGAATAATAGCAAAATAATTACTAAGAAATTTGCCATGAGTCACCATAGCCAAATAGACAATACATTCAGGAAGGCTGGTTGTACATCTTAAATCTAGTTGCATTGAAGACACCTTCTTCAAGCGCTATTCAGCAATAAAAGAACTTATGTGGATTTGGATGGTAATCTTCCAAACATTATTTCTTAATGTATTATATTATAATTAATGTATTACTACAAAAGGACAAAGAAAGACACAGAATATGATTTAGACTTTTAGATTGAAATTGTTGATTTGGAATGGTCAATATTTAAAACAAATTCATTTGTATCACCAAGAAACTTAACTACGGTATCAGGGAATGGAGGTAAATTCTGAAATTTAGCTTGGCATTATGGCCGAAGCTAATTACCAGTTAACGTTAAGATTCCAAATTAATCTTTCCCTCAATGGTTGGTCGTGATACATCAATTCCAAAGCCTTTTATTGAACCATAGCTGATCTGCGCACGGTGGCGCAATGGTAGAGTTGCTGCCTTACAGCGAATGCAGCGCAGGAGGCCCGGGTTCGATCCCAACTACGGGTGCTGTCTGTACGGAGTTTGTACGATCTGCCCGTGACCTGCGTGGGTTTTCTCCGAGATCTTCGGTTTCCTCCCACACTCCAAAGACGTACAGGTAAGTAGGTTAATTGGCTTGGTAAATGTAAAAATTGTCCCCAATGGGTATAGGATAGTGTTAATGTGCGGGGATCGTTGGTCGGCGCCGAAAGGGCTGTTTCCGCGCTGTATCTCAAAACTAAACTAAACTATTGATCACATAGAAATTCAGGAATGTAAAAATTGTCTGCCCATTCAAATGTAGGATCAAGGGAACATGTAGAACTTCAATACCACACTGAAAGTGACTAGCTAATTTATGAGTTCAAATGTTTAAGAACATGTAAAACGTCATAAACACAACAGCTATTGATAAGATGGGCCTGAGGTATATGTAGCAGTTAATACTTGAGATATCGGACAATGAAATATCATTATACCATCTTCCCATTAAAAAAATTAGTATTAGCAGGATGAATTATAAGGGAAGTAATCCGGACCCATGTAATGTGATTATGCGAGGGATTAACTACTCTACAAAGCTGCATTCTTCATCATCCAGCCGACAGCTTAGGGAACATGATCATCAAGATCTTAGTCGTTGCATAAATACACCAATATTAAATAGCTCCAAAATTAAATGTTCTCCTACAAATAAGATTGTGCCTAATCTTTATTTTCAGCAGAAGGTGCAATTTGAAGGTTCTAAATTTAACGTCAGAATAAAATGAACACCAAATTAGATACAGTACAAATATCTAATGGCTGATCTTTAGCTGCAGGTGATACATCATGGAAATTATGTCATTTAAATAACCATGGGTGTGCAAATTGCAAAATAATGGTTTAGAACATGTTTTAACTGTGAAACAAAGCCATAATGTTAAAAATGCCCTTCATTAACACGATAAAAACATGTTTCCATTTCAGATGTCGGCCTCAATTTATCATCACCAAATATAGATCTTGAAGCTCCAAACTTTCAAACTTCAAACATTGATGTAAGTGCTCCGAAGGTTGGCACAGAAGGAATAAGGATCCCCAAATTTAAAAAACCTGCATTTTCACTCACTGGAAATGATCCAAAAGGGCCTGAACTAGATTTGTCTATACCAGGGGTGAAGACAGATATAAAGATTTCTGATATGGACCTTAATGGAGGAGTAGATCTCCCTGATGCAACGGGGAATTGGAAAATGCCGAAAATGCAATTGCCCTCCTTTGGATTATCTGGACCCAAAGGACCAGATGTGGAATTTGATGGTTCAATAAAATCACGTGGTATTGATGTGTCAAGTCCAGATCTTAAGGGGAATTTTGAATCTCCAAATGTTGACTTAAAACTTCCAAAAGGAGAAATAGATGCAAGCGTGCCAGATGCAAAATTTGAAATGCCAAAATTTAGCATGCCACGTTCAAATTTGTCCATTCCAGACACCAGTCTGAATTTAAAAGCACCGACAGTGACAGGCGATTTTGATGCAAAACTGAAGAAACCCAACTTAGACATTTCTGGAATTAAGGGACCTGATGTGAACTTTGGCGGTAATCTTAAAATTCCGGATGCTGATATTTCATCTCCTGACCTTAAAGCGGGATTCGGATCTGCTGGAATAGGTTTTAAAAAGCCCAAAATTAATGCAGCTTACGATATGCCTGACGTGAACCTTGATGTTCCTGAGTTAAATCTGAAAGGCAAAGGCATAAAGAAACCTTCACTCAATATGTCTGCAGGAAAGATTTCAGCTCCAGATGTGGACCTAAACCTGTCAGCACCAAATGTGGACCTTGCTTCCCCAAAATTACAAGGAGATTTCAAAGGGCCAAAAATTGACATAAATGCTCCAAAGGTGGATGGCATTGACACAGAAGGAAAATTTAAGTTCCCAAAATTTAAAAAGCCTACTTTTTCACTTTCCGGAAATAAACCAAAAGAGCCTGAACTGGATGTATCTGTTCCAAATGTAAAGGCAGATATAAAGACTCCTGATGTGGACCTTGACGGAGGAGTGGATCTCCCTGAAGCAAAGGGGAAATGGAAAATGCCGAGCATCCATCTGCCCTCCTTTGGATTATCTGGACCCAAAGGACCAGATGGGGATTTTGATGGTTCATTAAAAGCACCCGGTGTTGATGTGTCAGGTCCAAATCTTAAGGGGAATTTTGAATCTCCAAATGTTGACTTAAAACTTCCAAAAGGAGATATAGATGCAAGCTTGCCAAATGCCAAATTTAAAATGCCAAAATTTAGCATGCCAAGTTCAAATTTGTCCATTCCAGACACCAGCCTGAATTTAAAAGCACCGACAGTGAAGGGCGATTTTGATGCAAAACTGAAGAAACCCAACTTAGATATTTCTGGAATTAAGGGACCTGATGTGAACTTTGGTGGTAATCTTAAAATTCCGGATGCTGATATTTCATCTCCTGACCTTAAAGCGGGATTTGGATCTGCTGGAATAGGTTTTAACAAGCCCAAAATCAATGCAGATTACGATATGCCTGACATGAACCTTGATGTTCCTGAGGTAAATCTGAAAGGCAAAGGCATAAAGAAACCTTCACTCAATATGCCTGCAGGAAAGATTTCAGCTCCAGATGTGGACCTAAACCTGTCAGCACCAAATGTGGACCTAGCTTCCCCAAAATTACAAGGAGATTTCAAAGGGCCAAAAATTGACATAAATGCTCCAAAGGTGGATGGCATTGACACAGAAGGAAAATTTAAGTTCCCAAAATTTAAAAAGCCTACTTTTTCACTTTCCGGAAATAAACCAAAAGGGCCTGAACTGGATGTATCTGTGCCAAATGTAAAGGCAGATATAAAGACTCCTGATGTGGACCTTGACGGAGGAGTGGATCTCCCTGAAGCAAAGGGGAAATGGAAAATGCCAAACTTGCATCTGCCTTCCTTTGGATTATCTGGACCCAAAAGACCAGGTGGGGATTTTGATGGTTCATTAAAAGCACCCGGTGTTGATGTGTCAGGTCCAAATCTTAAGGGGAATTTTGAATCTCCAAATGTTGACTTAAAACTTCCAAAAGGAGAAATAGATGCAAGCTTGCCAGATGCCAAATTTAAAATGCCAAAATTTAGCATGCCAAGTTCAAATTTGTCCATTCCAGACACCAGCCTGAATTTAAAGGCACCGACAGTGACAGGCGATTTTGATGCAAAACTGAAGAAACCCAATTTAGACATTTCTGGAATTAAGGGACCCGATCTGAACTTTGGCGGTAATCTTAAAATTCCGGATGCTGATATTTCATCTCCTGACCTTAAAGCGGGATTCGGATCTGCTGGAATAGGTTTTAAAAAGCCCAAAATTAATGCAGCTTACGATATGCCTGACATGAAGCTTGATGTTCCTGAGGTAAATCTGAAAGGCAAAGGCATAAAGAAACCTTCACTCAATATGCCTGCAGGAAAGATTTCAGCTCCAGATGTGGACCTCAACCTGTCAGCACCAAATGTGGACCTTGCTTCCCCAAAATTACAAGGAGATTTCAAAGGGCCAAAAATTGACATAAATGCTCCAAAGGTGGATGGCATTGACACAGAAGGAAAATTTAAGTTCCCAAAATTTAAAAAGCCTACTTTTTCACTTTCCGGAAATAAACCAAAAGGGCCTGAACTGGATGTATCTGTGCCAAATGTAAAGGCAGATATAAAGACTCCTGATGTGGACCTTGACGGAGGAGTGGATCTCCCTGAAGCAAAGGGGAAATGGAAAATGCCGAGCATCCATCTGCCCTCCTTTGGATTATCTGGACCCAAAGGACCAGATGTGGATTTTGATGGTTCATTAAAAGCACCCGGTGTTGACGTGTCAGCCCCAAATCTTAAGGGGAATTTTGAATCTCCAAATGTTGACTTGAAACTTCCGAAAGGAAAAATAGATGCAAACTTGCCAGATGCAGAAGTAACTGGAGGAAAGTTTAGGTTGCCAGGGGTAAAGTGGCCAGGTCATAATCTGTCATTGTCAGGTCCGGAAAAAGATCTGAACCTACCAAAAGGTCAGATAGATCTTTCTGCTCCTGACATTAAGGGGGATATCAAAGGCCCCAGCCTCGATCTCGAAGACCCAAATATGGACATCAATGCTCCAAGTGTTAATATGTCTGATGCAAATGGAACATTCAAAATGCCAAATATAAAGATGCCTTCATTTGGATTTTCAGGACCCAAAGGACCAGGTGTGGATTTTGATGGTTCAGTAAAAGCACCCAGTGTTGATGTGTCAAGTCCAAATATTAAGGGAAATTTTGAATCTCCAGATATTGATTTGAAACTTCCAAAAGGAGAATTAGATGCAAACTTGCCAGATGCAGAACTTAATGGAGGAAAGTTTAAGTTACCAGGAGTAAAATGGCCTGTCAATAAATTGTCATTGTCGGGTCCTGATAATGGACTGAAGCTACCAAAAGGTCACGTAGATCTTTCTGCTCCAAACCTTACGGGAGATATCAAAGGTCCGAGCCTCGGTCTCAAAGGACCAAATGTTGACCTTAATGCTCCAAGTGTTGACATTCCCGATGCAAAGACAAAGTTTAAAATGCCAAGTTTACATATGACTTCCTTTGGTATGTCAGGACCAAAAGCCCCTGATCTGAATGTTGATGGTTCTGTAAAAGCCCCTGGTATTGACATGTCGGTTCCAAATATTAAAGGAAATTTTGAATCTTCAGATGTGGACATAAAACTTCCAAAGGGCGACCTTGATATCAACATGCCCAATGCTGAAATTAAGAAACCAAAGTTTAAAATGCCAAAATTTAACATGCCAAGCTCAAATTTGTCCATTCCAAACACCAGCCTGAACTTAAAAGCACCGACAGTGACAGGCGATTTTGATGCAAAACTGAAGAAACCCAATTTAGACATTTCTGGAATTAAGGGACCTGATATGAACTTTGGCGGTAATCTTAAAATTCCAGATGCTGATATTTCATCTCCTGACCTAAAAGCGGGATTCGGATCTGCTGGAATAGGTTTTAAAAAGCCCCAAATCAAAGCAGATTACGATATGCCTGATATGAACCTTGAAGTCCCTGACGTAAAATTGAAAGGCAAAGGCATAAAGAAACCTTCACTCAATATGTCTGCAGGAAAGATTTCAGTTCCTGATGTGGACCTAAACTTAGCAGCACCAAATGTAGACCTCGCTGCCCCAAAATTACAAGGAGATTTCAAAGGGCCAAACATTGATATAAAATCTCCAAAGATCGATGGCAGTGGTGCAGAAGGAAAATTTAAGTTCCCAAAATTAAAAAAACCTACTTTTACACTCACCAGAAAGAAACCTAAACTGGACGTGTCTGTGCCAAATGTAAAGGCAGATATAAAGACTCCTGATGTGGACCTTGACGGAGGAGTAGATCTCCCTGAAGCAAAGGGGAAATGGAAAGCGCCGAGCTTGCATCTGCCCTCCTTTGGATTATCTGGACCCAAAGGACCAGATGGGGATTTTGATGGTTCATTTAAAGCACCCGGTGTTGATGTGTCAGCCCCAAATCTTAAGGGGAATTTTAAATCTCCAAATATTGATTTGAAACTTCCAAAAGGAGAATTAGATGCAAACTTGCCAGATGCAGAACTTAATGGAGGAAATTTTAAATTGCCAGGTGTAAAGTGGCCACATAATAAACTGTCATTATCAGGTCCAGATAAAGATCTGAAGCTACCAAAAGGTCAGATAGATCTTTCTGCTCCTGACATCCGGGGGGACATCAAAGGTCCCAGCCTCGATGTCAAAGGCCCAAATATTGACCTCAATGCTCCAAGTATTGACGTTCCTGATGCAAAGGCAAGGTTCAAAATGCCAAATTTACATGTGCCTTCCTTTGGTCTGGCAGGACCAAAAGCACCAGGGCTGGATGTTGATGGTTCTGTGAAAGTCCCTGGTATTGACGTGTCACGTCCAAAGATTAAAGGGAATTTTGAGCCCCCAAATGTTGACCTAAATATTCCAAAGGGGGACCTTGATATCAACATGCCCAATGCAGAAATTAAGAAACCAAAATTTAAAATGCCTAACTTTAGCATGCCAAGTGCAAACTTGTCAACTCCAGACACCAGCTTGAATTTAAAAGCACCAGTGGTGACAGGTGATTTAGATGCAAAATTGAATAAACCTAACTTAGACATTCCTAGAATTAAGGGACCTGATATGAACTTTGGTGGTAATCTTAAAATTCCGGATGCTGACATTTCATATCCTGACGTTAAAGCGGGATTCGGATCTGCTGGAATAGATTTAAAAAAGCCCAAAATCAATGCAGATTACGATATGCCTGACATGAACCTTGAAGTTCCTGAGGTAAAACTGAAAGGCAAAGGCATAAAGAAACCTTCACTCAACATGTCTGCAGGAAAGATTTCAGTTCCAGATGTGGACCTAAACTTAGCAGCACCAAATGTGGACCTTGCTTCCCCAAAATTACAAGGTGATTTCAAAGGGCCAAACATTGACTTAAATGCTCCAAAGGTGGATGGCATTGGTGCAGAAGGAAATTTTAAGCTCCCAAAATTTAAAAAACCTACTTTTTCACTATCTGGAAATAAACCAAATGTGCCTGATCTGAATCTGTCTGTGCCAGATGTGAAGGCAGATATAAAGACTCCTGATATGGACCTTAATGGAGGAGTGGATCTCCCTGAAGCAAAGGGGAAATGGAAAATGCCGAACTTGCATCTGCCCTCCTTTGGAGTACCTGGACCCAAAGGACCAGATGTGGATTTTGATGGCTCAATAAAAGCTCCTGGTATTGATGTGTCAGCTCCAAATCTTAAGGGGAATTTTGAATCTCCAGATGCTGCATTGAATTTTCCAAAGGGAAAAATTGATGCAAACTTGCCAGAAACAGAACTTACAGGAGGGAAGTTTAAGTTACCAGGAGTAAATTGGCCAAGTAGTAAATTGTCATTGTTAGGTCCTGAAAAAGAATTGAACCTACCAAAAGGTCAGGTAGATTTTTCTGCTCCTGACATTAAGGGGGATATTAAAGGTCCCGGTCTCGATCTCAAAGGCCCAAATATGGACATCAATGCTCCAAGTGTTAATATGCCTGATGCAAATGGAAAATTCAAAATGCCAAATTTAATGATGCCTTCATTTGGGTTTTCTGGACCCAAAGGACCAGATGTGGATTTTGATGGTTCAGTAAAAGCACCCAGTGTTGACGTGTCAGCTCCAAATCTTAAGGGGAATTTTGAATCTCCAAATGTTGATTTGAAACTTCCAAAGGGAAAGATTAATGCAAATTTGCCAGAAGCAGAACTTAGAGGAGGGAAGTTTAAGTTCCCAGGAGTAAATTGGCCAGATCTTTCTGCTCCTGACATTCAAGGAGATATCAGAGGTCCCAGCATTGATATGAAAGCACCACATTTGAGTGTTTCTGAACCAAAATCGAAGTTTCAAATGCCAAAGGTCGAATTGCCTTCCATCCGAATGTCTGGACCTAAAACACCAGATCTGGGTGTTAATTCTTCAGTAAAAGTGCCTAGCGTTGATGTGGCAGGTCCTTCTATTAAGGGGAATTATAAATCCCCTGACTTTGGGATCGATGTTCCTAATGTGTCTCCGGGAAATGTGGACCTCAATCTACCAACAGGAAATATAAAAGGAGGTGCAGGTATTGACATGTCTGGATTTCACAAAAGAAACATGCAGGATGCAAACATAGGTGTTAAAGATACAAAGTTCAGTGTTAGTTCTCCAAATCTGAATGGCGAATTTCGTGAAGTTGGTGTTGACGTGAGCTCCCCGAATCCTTCTGCTCAACTGTATTCACCCAAATTAAAAGTAAGCACAGATGAAAATATCAACATGCAGAATAATTTTTCAAGAGAAACATTTAAATTAAGATCATCCTCTGCATCTGATCTAGATGATATAACTGCACAAGGAAAATACAATACCAATTTACAAGCAAGAACATCTAGTTCCATAAATGTCAATGATCCCTCCGTGAGTAAAAAAAATAAGTTCAATTTGTCAAAATTATTCAATTTTAATCATAAATCAAAGGGATCAGTTGATTTCACAAAGGCTCGGGCAGCAACATCTCCTGGAATATTTAAACCAAACTCTCTATTCCCACAGCTTGAGTTTTCCGTGTCTAAAGATTGACGATAAATTGCATTTGCTGCTTTTAAGACATGATTTATTCCAGCAACAGATACACAATTCTCCTAAATTAGCCTCAATAAATATAAATAATCATTGGTGTATTTCTACAATAACATTTTATTTGGCCTTATTTAGTAAAAACAAAAAGAATATTAAATTCAAAATGGCAGGCCCAAGGCAGTAAATTGGGCTACTCTGGAATACTATATTTTTATGGATACACATTTAAAGACATTTAAGATTGTCGAGGCTAGTAGACCTGCTTCCCCACTGCAAAAATAAGTCTGGGTTCAAACCTAACCTTCATTGCTGACTGTGTAGACTTTGCAAGTTCCCCCTGTGACCACGCAAGTTTCCTCCAGGTGCCCAGGTTTCCTCCCACATCCAAAGACGTGTAGGTTGGGTAGATCGATTGGTCCCTTTATATTTTCCCCAGTGTGTAGGTGAGCGAGTTGATGGGAATGTGCAAGAATAAAAGAAATAGGATTAATGTAGGATTGGTGTAAATGCATGTTCTGTGATTGGTGTGTACTCTGTAGGCCAAGGCATCTCTTTCCATGCTGACTAATTCTATGACTCTATTTCTAGCCTTTTGATGGGTTATAGTGTGGGACTCACATGAAAGGATGTTTACTTAATGAACCTAAATGTAAAGTTAACAACCTGAAGAAATAAAAGGTAGACAATCTACATCGGTGAGACCAAGTGTAGGCTTGGCGATCGTTTCGCCGAACACCTCTGCATTAACCAACCTGATCTCCCTATGGCTCAGCACTTCAACTTCCCCTCCCCTTCCGAATCCGACCTTTCTGTCCTGGGCCTCCTCCATGGCCAGAGTGAACACCACCAGAAATTGGAGGAGCACCTCATATTTCGCTTGGGCAGTTTACACCCCAACGGCATGAACATTAACTTCTCTAATTTCCGGTAGCCCTTATTGTCTCCTCCTCTTCTCAGCCCCCCCTCAGCCCTTTGGCTCCTCCTCTTCCTTTCTTCTTCCCACCCCCCTCCCCCACCCTACATCAGTCTGAAGAAGGGTTTCGGCCGGAAACGTCGCCTATTTCCTTTGCTCCATAGATGCTGCTGCACCCGCTGAGCTTCTCCAGCACTTTTGTCAACCTTCGATTTTCCAGCATCTGCAGTTCCTTCTTGAACAACCTGAAGAAATACTTTATCTAAAAATTCTGGAAGCACCTTTATCGCCTTGTTCCATCCTTATCTTTGGAGATTAGGTCTTTTTCAGTCTTTCTTTCAGGGTCTTTTTTTAATTCTAATTTTACCAATTTGTTTGTGTATCAGCACAAAAATTTGGAAAAGTAAAAAAAACAACTAAAATGGCAAAACATTCAACTCAATTCTGATCTTCTTTGAAAGTGGCATCTCTAAACTAGGAACCTGATTTCTACTTTCATATTCATAAAATCTTGCAAGTTATTTTACTCAAGAGTCCAAAATTATACGCATCTCATATTTAATTGTCATCTTTGAATAAAGCTTCACTTCAAACTTACATGTAATGGAAATGTTCATACCAGGTAGTAACACATAGGGATAAGCTAAAGATATTTACTTAAAATAGAGGTATATATTTATAGATCAGGATTGTACAGGGTTTTCTTAATTCTTCAATGTCAAATTCAATGTATAAAATAGTTTATTTGAAATTTGAATGTAAATTTGAAATATATTAAGTGATTCTTGAATAGTCAAGCCTATGTATTAAATGTTATTGTTTTATTCTAACATAAAAGACTCCAGTTTTATTGAAGGAACCACGTTACAAGGATATTTATGGGAATATATTAACTATGCATTGGGATAATTTGCTTGAAATTGGATCTTTGGTTATCAGATTTTGTAACAGTTTTAATATGATGACTGCACTTTACCTGTACATTCTTATGTGGATAATATAACGCTTTCTTCTTCAACATTTGTTCTGAACTCATTGATTTATGATTTCACATAAATGTTTCTGAAAATATGAGTTGCAATATGTTTTCTAAACCAACCAG
This sequence comes from Malacoraja senta, assembly GCA_038087875.1. Lineage (NCBI taxonomy): Eukaryota > Metazoa > Chordata > Chondrichthyes > Rajiformes > Rajidae > Malacoraja > Malacoraja senta. Next base: position 2,836,197 of record CM075994.1, read on the forward strand.
GTGATTCATGATAACTGAAAATTGAAAGTATTGAAGGGCCACTTCACATTACGTTCTGCTATACTTTTTGCAACAAGTACACAGAATCTTCGCAACCATCCTGCTTTCAGTGAATTCAGATGTAAAATGTGTAGATGTATCAAGAATCCCTCTGATGGCTTTTAACTTTGTGTTAACGAATTGTCTTGATACACTCCAAAATCACTATGCATTGATGCAAAATGCTAGCAAATATTTACTCCCAGTCTTTTACATTACAGTTTGAAACAAGCAGCAAAACAAAGATATAACTGGAAAAATAATACTTTAATCTATTAAGATTTAAAATATTCCTAAAGTTTCTCAGACCCGAACAAACAAATACATTCAGTCTTACCAGAAATTCAGTAGGTTTGGATTGTCCTGATGTTTCCAATTTAAAATGAGCTACTTTTTTTTTAACAGATATAGAATAGAAAGGCAGAGGAATAAATAGACACACAAATCATCACAATTCTTTCAGCTTTCCTATTGCTTCCTATTACTTTATATATTTCCTTTAAATATTTACACTGAACAGTAAAGAGTAAACACCAAGACATCTAAGCTCCATCTCTAAGTGTTTGACACAAAATGACAGAAGAAAAAATGGAACTTTCCCGAAGTAAAATGATTACAACAGGAAATTATGAATATAAATTCTGAACTTCTTTTAACTTTGTTTATTTTGTATGCCACTGTTTAGGCCACTCTTTCTCTACCCACGCTTCCAGCACTTTCAGAATATCCACCCTTTTGTAAAACTTGCACAGGTCAATTAGCTGCGCTACAGTTCGGTCACTGTTCTTCAGCAAAAACTCTAAGGTTGGACTTTGCTGTTTCTGTTCCAAAAAGCAGAGTTCATCATAGGTCATGCCCCATTTGCTGGCAAAGTTCCTCCAGTTTTTGATGGTTGGGTGCAGTGGATCCAGCTTTAACCTCAGTGTGTACAACAGATCTTCATCGTTCATCATGTCACCAATGCAAGGAGATGGAGTGATGCATGTTGAAGTTAACAATGACTTTCTGCATGTGGTTTCTAAACAATATGTGCATGAATTACTGTCTTTCACATCTGCAAATGAGAAGTGGAGAATAGGTTTAGGAAACTGCTCGTCACTTAACATTTCTTTGCATTTATCACTGAAAATGCCATATATGAAATAACATTCCAAGGCTCTGCTGGAAAGTGTGCACATAGTCATTCACTAAAAGCAAATCAAGTGACTAACATAGTCTTCAAACATTAATAACCAACAAGCACACAAAAGAATAGTTAATAGGGCACTGCTAGACCCATGCTACTGGGTATTGGGGAGGAGGGGGGGGGGGGAGAGATTTTCAGTTCACCACAGCATCGTCCAAGCCACAAGGTGACTCTGAGCCTTCCTGGTGCCACCACTTGGTTTTGATAAAACAATCAATTATAACATTCCAGCAATTAGTCGTTCAATGCAGAAACTTCCACAACTGTGGCAACATTATAAATTAGGAAATCACAGCCTCTCCGGTCACTCAGTGAAGGCAAAGATCCAAATGTTAGAAATAAGATACAGAAATCAATGGTAGTAGTCCAACAAGCCCCACAAGCCTGCTCCAGCATTCAATAAGGTCATGGCTGATCCAATCTTGACCTCACCACCACATCCCCACTGTCTCCCATACCCTTTATTCAATTGTAGTTTAAATGTCTGTGACTCTGGCTTCTCAACTCATGCTGCCCTATATTTATACAAAATACAAAAGAACAAAATCAGCCTTTTACCCACTGAGTCCATGATGACCTTCAAGCACCCCTGCACACTAATTTAATGCTAATCCAATATTATACTCTCCTTATTCCCATCAACTCTCCCCAGATTCTACTGTGGGCCAACTAGTGGGTGGTTGTGAAGCAGCAATTCTACTAGCTGCCCGCCTGCACCACCTTAATCAGCTCAATAGTGTAGAAAATACCAGTCAAAATCCTCTGATAGAATAAATTCCACCTATTTCTATTTTAAATATACAACCCTTTATTATGAAACTATTCTGGCGGATGCAAAGACGTCAACCAAGTTTTCTGAACTGATTTATCAACACAATCGCTCCTTGACATACAGGTCTCTGCAAACACGTCTGATCACAACGGTGATCAGCAACACAACTGTGGCGCGAAAGCGAAACCACGTGAAAACAGCCCCTCCCGAGTCACGTGACCGGCTTCCGAACGCCGGGTTCGATACCTGCGTGTGCCAGCAGGCGCCGCTACTTGCCCCCCTCCCAGAATCCGCGGTACGGAAACACACGGGTAACCGGACGGTTGGACCAGAACGCGTAGTCCGAGGTCGCAGGGCGAGTGTAACATTCGGGACCGGTAAAACAGAACCGGAGAGACGCGACAAACGCGAACGAGGGATGGGCGTAACAGAGGGGACTGGGGAAACATAACCAGGGGTAACAGGTGCAGATGGCGGCAAAACGGCCGGTGGACGCCCTCTACGCCGCGGAATGGCCACAGCCACCGGGATATTCTCGTCGACGTGGGCTGGCTTAAGGAGGCTGACGGAGACGAACTCCTCCCTGCCACCCATGTCCAACGTGAACGTCGAGGTACCAGTCTCTAGTACCCTGTACGGACCTTCGTACACCCGCTGCAAGCGGTGAGCATCCCTACGAAGGAAAACATAAGCACAATCCCGTAACATAGTATTCACATGCACCGCGGACGACCAGTGTCGGGAAGTGGGAACCGGGATCAAAGCGCGCGCACGCTCACGAAGGTCAGCTAGCACCGCCGAAGCCGGGACCTCCTGATCTCGGGTGCCGGGCAGAAAATCCCCAGGTACCCGCAAAACCGAGCCATAAACCAGCTCGGCCGAGGAGGCGTCGAGGTCTTCCTTAGGCGTAGTTCCGATGCCTAGGAGAACCCAGGGCAACTGGTCAACCCAATATGGGCCAGTGCGCCGGGCCTTCAACGCCGACTTGAGGTGTCTGTGAAACCGCTCGACTAAACCGTTCGACTCCGGATGATACGCGGTGGTCTGGTGCAGCTTCGCACCGTACAGCTGTGCCTTACCACACCACAGGGAGGACGTGAACTGGGCCCACGATCGGTAGTAATATCTGAAGGGACCCCAAAACGAGCAACCCAATTGGAGACAATAGCGTGTGCACAAGCCTCAGCGGAGGTATCAGTTAACGGTATTGCCTCAGCCCACCTGGTGAACCTATCCACGATAGTTAGTAAGTGAGTGGCCCCACGCGAACACGGCAATGGACCCACCAGGTCAACATGGATGTGCAGGAACCTGCCGTCTGGAACAGCAAAATCCTGCACGGGCGGGCGCACATGCCTCTGCACCTTGGAAGTCTGACAGGGGACACAAGCGCGGGCCCATGCTGCGACCTGCTTTCATAACCCGTGCCAAACGAACTTGGTTGCGACCAGGGCAGAGGTGGCGCGGATGGACGGGTGAGCTAGGCTGTGGATGGTGTCGAATATCCGACGCCTCCAGGCAATCGGGACGATCGGGCGGGCTTTACCCATTGAGACATCGCAAATGACTCTCACGCCTGCGGCGCCACAAGGCACCTCAGCCAGCTTAAGACCCAATTCAGCATTGCGGTAATCCTCCATGCCGGCGTCGGCTCGTTGGGCTGCTGCCAGCTCCTCATAATCCACACCTAGGTTTAAAGCGTAAACCTCAGGGACCGCCGGATGGGATAGCGCGTCGGCCACAACGTTCAGCTTCCCCGCCACATGCCGAATGTCAGATGTGAACTTGGATATGTAGGCGAGGTGCCGCTGTTGCCTGGCAGACCAGGGGTTGGTCACATTTAAAGCGAACGTGAGCAGCTTGTGGTCCGTGAATGCAGTAAACGCGCGGCCCTCTAGGAAATAATGGAAATGTCGGATCGCTAGGCAAAGCGCGAGGAGCTCCCTATCGAAAGCGCTGTACTTGATCTCCGGGGTCCGCAGCTCCCTGCTGAAAAACGCCAGCGGCTACCTACCCGCTGCTCGAGGACAGCACCCACCGCGACATCCGATGCGTCCACGGTGAGAGCCGTGAGGGCCGATGCCCTAGGGTGTACCAGCATGGTGGCGTTGACCAGCGCGGTCTTAGCCCCCTCGAAAGCTATCCCAGCCTCCTTGGATCAAACCAGATCCTTAGGCTTGCCTGCCAGACATTGGAACAACGCATGATGGCGGCTACTGACGGGACGAATCGGTGGTAGAAATTGACCATTCCAATGAATTCCTGCAGGCCCTTGACGGATAGTGGCCTCGGGAAGCAACGGATTGCATCGACCTTCTCAGGCAGCGGTTGTGCCCTGTGGCAGGTTATGCTGTGAACTAAAAAGGAGATGGAGCGCAATCCGGACTGGCACTTCGCGGGGTTGATCACCAACCCGTGCTTATGTAGCCGTTCGAAGAGCAGGCGGAGGTGTTTACCGTGTTCAGCCTGCGAGCTGCTGGCCACCAGAATATCATCGGGATAGATGAATATGAACGGCAAACCCCGCCCGACCTAATCCATTAGCCTTTGGAACACTTGAGCGGCGTTCTTCAGGCCAAAAGGCATCCTTGACCATTTAAAAAGGCCGAAAGGGGTGATGGTGGCCGTCTTAGGGACGTCGTCGGGATGGACCGAAATCTGATTATACCCACGGACAAGGTCGACCTTCGAGAAGAAGGCGGCGCCCTCCAAATGGGCCGAGAAATCTTGGAGGCTCGTTGAGACGCCTGTAATCACTGCAAGGTCTCCATCCCCCGGACGCTTTGGGCACCATATGCAAGGGCTATCCGACCGCCGGACAATACCCATGTCTTCCATAAGCTGGAACTCGTCTCGTGCGATGCGCAGTTTATCGGGCGGGAGGCGGCGCGCGCGGGCGTGAACCAGTGGGCCCTCGGTGGGAATGTGGTGGACCATGCCATGACGGGGCGCGGCCCCGTTGAACCGGGGCGTGAGCAACCCTGGGAATTCAGTGAGAAGGGCTGCGAAAGGTTGCTGGATCTCAGCTACCTCGTCGAGTTGCTGTTGGGGTGTGAACGGGTTGCGCGGCTTGGTAGGGCACAGGTCCGACAACGGAACCATTCGCCCGCCTCGCACATCGACTAACAGGGAAAACGCGCGCAAGAAGTCGGCCCCCAATATCGGTTGGGCGACGTCAGCAACGGTGAACTTCCACTTATACGGGTGGGAGTCGAAATTTAAGTCCAGGGTCCGCGTACCGTAAGTACGAATGTCGTTCCCGTTAACGGCCGAGAGGACGGGTCCTACCTTACCGACGCGGGTATCTCGGGCAGTCGGTGGCAGGATGCTGGCTATGGCACCGGAGTCGACCAGGAAACTGTGGCCGGAGTGGCGATCACGGACGTAGAGGCGTTCGTTCAGGCCGATCGCGTTCACCTCTATGGGCGATCGGCCGAGGCATTTCCCTGAAACGAACAGGGGCTTTGGCATCTTCGGGCTTCCACACCATAACGGAGATGGTAGTAGCACCAACGTCGTTGGCTGTACGCCTCTGGCTGCGGCGATGCTTCTTCGGCGCTGGGCAGATCCTGACCTTCGTCCCGATGTCGTCTCGGTTGCACCCGCGCCGTGGCAGTGGGGCGGGTGAAAGAACAAACGTCCCGCCGTCTGTGGGTCCACAGCTCGTCGGCTCTCTCCGCGAGGTGCTGGGGATCGCTGAAATCGGCTCTGGCGAGCATCAAATGGACCTCGTCTGGCATCTGCTCCAAGAACGCCTGTTCGAATAGCAGACACGGGCGATGCCCGTCCATCAGGGCCAGCATCTTCGCCATGGTGGATGGACGCCGATTGCCGACACTATCCATGTGCAGGATCTTCGCCGCCCTGTCTCTACAGCTGAGACCGAAGGTATGTAACAGCAGGGCCTTCAAACCTTCGTACTTTGCGATCGTCGGTGGGTCTCTAATATACGGCAACAGCCTCGAGGCACAGTCCTGTGGCAGAGCTCCTACCACATGGAAGTACATTGTGTCATCTGCAATTATTCGATGCAGATGGAACTGTGCCTCAACGTGGGCGAACAACACCTGAGGTTGATCTGGCCAAAAGGAAGGTAGCTTGAAGCCCGGTGAGCCCTGCCTCGTGCCGGACGATTCTGCGGGGACGTAGTCCTCCTGCATGATCTCTTGTCTAACGATGGCTAGACAGGTCGGGGTCACCAATTTGGCGGATGCAAAGACGACAACCAAGTTTTCTGAACTGATTTATTAACATAATCGCTCCTTGGCATACAGGTCTCTGCAAACACGTCTGATCACAACGGTGGTCAGCAACACAACAGTGGCGCGAAAGTGAAACCGCGCGAAAACAGCAGCCCCTTCCGAGTCACGTGACCGTGGCTTCCGAATGCCGGGTTTGATACCTGCGTGCGCCAGCAGGCGCCGCTACACTATCTCCATATGTTCTACATACCTTTCCCAGAGGAAATATCCTCTCCGCATTCACCCTGTCAATTCCCCTCGCAATCTTGTATTTTAATACGATCACTTAGCATTCCAATGAGTGAAGGCTCAAACATTTCATACTTCGACCCTCTCATCTTGAGATCAACTGAGTGAACCTTCTCTGCACTGCCTTCAGTGCAAATATATGTCTTCAAATATTAAGCTGAGTCAAACAAACCAGAGTGACAGAAAACACACACCAGAACCGATAAAAACACCTAGGAAATCAAAACACAAAGTGCTGGAGGAACTTATGGGCAGCACGTTGGCGCAGCTGTAGAGTTGCTGCCTAATGCGCCAAACACCCGGGTTCGAGCTTGTATAAATGTTCAAGCTTGAATACGGGAGCTGACTGGACAGAGTTTGTATGTTCTCGCCGTAATCTGCATGGGTTTTCTCCCGGATCTCCAGTTTCCTCCCACACTCAGGAGAGGTACAGGTTTGTAGGTTAATTGGCTTGGTTTAATTGTAAATTGTCCCTAGTGTGTGTAGGATAGTGTTAGTGTACGGGGGTCACTGATTGCTGCATACTCGGTGGGCCGAAGAGCCTGTTTCCACGCTGTATCTCTAAATTAAACTCAACAGGTCACATAGCATGTTCATAAGTGATAGGAATAGAATTAGGCCATTCGGCCCATCAAGTATACTCCGCCATTCAATCCTGGCTGATCTATCTTTCCCTCTCTACCCCATTATCTTGCCTTCTCTCCATAAACCCTGACACCCCGCATCTGTGGAGAAATGGACAGGTGACTGAAGAAAGGTCTCGACCCAAAACGTTGCTTGACCATTCACTCCAGAGAATTCACTGCCTGACCCGCTGAGTTCCTCCAGCACATCTGTGTTTCCCAGGAAATTAACTGTGAGTTTGTGAACACACCGTAGAACCCAGGAAAATAGGCCACATCATAGAATGATAAGAATATTACAATCAAAATTAGAAATAAGCCAGATGGTCCTTCAAGCTGTGCCCGTCAATAATGATATTTCCACCCAAAACCAACCTTCTAACATTCGGTCCACAGCCTGCAGGTTGTGGTTCTTCATTTATACATCTAAGCACTGTTTAAATGTGATGCGTTTCTGCCACTACCACCCTTTGATGCAGTGAATTTCAGATCCATATCATCCACCAGATGGACAAAGTTTTCTTTCGCTCTGCTCGAGCCTATCCAATCATTCCTCATAGCTACAATTTATTCGTTCTGGCAACACCTTCCCAAATCTTCCCAAATAGAGCAATCATTCCAGTAAAATCACATAATACAGTGACCAGAATTATATGTAGTACTTGAATTGTTGTCTTACAAGTGTTCTTTGCATTTCCTGCATAACCTGCTTGCACTCATATTCCTTGAATATGCCTGAAATTGCAGCAGGACTAGATGGAGAGCTTGCCAGGTCTGGATTTTTCCCAAGTTCCTGCCTTTCTTCCCTTAGCCCATATTCCTCAGCAATATCTCATTAATAGATGTGACAAATGCCCTCCTTACCATAATTCTAAAATATTTCAATATATTTCCATCTATTATACTCTGAAGCAACTTACCAAAAAACTATCGGAACAAAGCTTCACTGATTGAGCAGAATCAATCATACGGAAAGTAAAAATATAATAGAACATGAACAGTACAGAACAGGAACATGACCTATGGCCCACAATGCCTATGCCAAACATGATGACAAGTTAAACTCTACCTGCACATGATCCATATCCCTCCATTCCCTGCATTTACATGTGTCTATCTAAAAGCCTCTTAAATGCCACTATCGTATCTGCCTCCACCACCACCCATGGCAGCGTGATCCTGGCACTCATCACTCGTGGTGCAAAAAAACTTGCCCCACGCATTTTCTTTAAACTTTGCTCCTCCCACTTTAAAGCTATACCTTTAGTTCCTTGACATTTCCACCCTGGGAAAAAGGTTCTGACTATCTACCTCATCTATGCCTCTCATCATTTTACATTCTTCTATCAGGATTCCCCTCAACCCCTGATGTTCAAAGAAAACAATCCAAAATAAATCCAACAATCCGAGACCAACATTTTTAGTACTCATCCACCTTTTTGTGACATCTCTTGAACTATGAATGCATGTAGATGCTCATATGGGGTAAGAAAGATGAATGAGTCTGAATGTTTCATCAGTGGCAACAATAGTAACCAAAATTCCAGATCTGATTATCCCCACCCCACAATAAACCAAAATGCATCACATGCTTCGTAGACCAATTGCAATCCAGGAAGTTTTCGTGAACATGAACATTACTAGTTTTCAAGAGCCTCGGGTCAATAGACAATAGGTGCAGGAGTAGGCCATTCGGCCCTTCTAGCCAGCACCGCCATTCAATGTGATCATGGCTGATCATCCCCAATCAGTACCCCGTTCCTGCCTTCTCCCCATATCCCATGACTCCGCTATGTGATCATGGCTGATCATCCCCAAATTACGCAAGACTTCAGCATGGCTTCCATTTGGTGCATGGAGGTCTGACATTGAGAGGAGTATGGATAACTGCATGAAATCAGTGGGTGACCTTGTATGTGCTACCAATGCTAGGGTATACACATCTTCGCCAATTGAAGAATGAAAGGTCTTGGGGAGCAGATATAAAAAGATCCCAGTTTTCTAGGAACATCAGTATTTATTGCTATTGCCCATGAGGATCTAGAGTCACTGCTCAAGGGAGAAGATCACTGCAGAGATCCAGAACTTCAGTTTTCTGAGAACACACCTTCCAGCTGCCTTGTTTGCGGGTGGCTCAAAGTACCAACTCAAAAGCAGTGTGTGGGGGTTTCATCAGTTATGCTTATAGTCAGCAACATGCAAAGAAATCCTAGAAATAATTCATCAAATTTATAAAGGGAATAAGACTCAATCTATGGTTCTAGATAGTTTCCCTGAATTTTCGATCCAGAGAAAGATGCAGAAAAGTAATGCAAGCTACCTAAGAATTAGTACCTTAAAATAAAAGATCAAAAACCTGAGTGCAGTATAAATGGCTGGTTTAAACAAAACTGTGTTTATACTTTTTGTGCAATATTTGTCAAAGTATCAAACTTCTGAACGGTCCTTCCTCATTGCGGACAATGGACTTGTTTTGAGAAATACACTACAATTCTGAGAACCTATATTCTGCACTCTGGTATTTTTATCTCCAATCTAACTTTTGTCCTTATGTTTGGGTTGATTTTATTCCTTATAGTATTATCTGATTTGATTGGAACGCACACAAAACAAAGCTTTTCATTGTACAATTCCGTATACACCTAAATTACAATTGATCATGTAGCATTTTACTTCAATCCAAATAAAAATAGGTTTTATGGTCATGACGTGGAATGATAGAAATGGTTCATTTTACCTTCTTCTGATAAACAATTTCCTTCAATGTGTTGACTCTCGTTATCTCCTGGCTGCATGAAATTACACAACAAAGGAGTTAGTATTATGTTCTTAAACTTGCAATATTTATTTGTAGTTTGGAGAAGAATAGTGAAACATGAAATACAAAAGCGTGGTTTCACATGCATGCTTTCAACATGCTTGCGATGAGATCAGACCAGCCGTACTTTATTGATATACAAGATCCAATGCATCCAAATCACTGCAAACAAACAGTCAACTCTGATTAAACCACTCCTTAAAAAATGCAATGTCCATTTCCAAGAATGTCCTGGGGATACTGGGGATTCCTTCATGCTGTTCAAGTCAACCTAAATAAATACTGTACAATGTATACAAAAAGATGTGGATGCCTTCAATTACTTCTTATGATTTTTTTATTCTTCAACCTATTCCACAAGCAGCCTAATTTCATACACTTTCACCTCAAATTCAACAAATTATTGGCTGAAAAGCTATTTACAAGATACAAGATACAAGATACATTTATTTGTCACATGTGCCAGTTGGCACAGTGAAATGAGATAACCATACAGCCATACAATAAAAATGGGCAGCACTCAAAAACTGACTGTACAATTGAAAACTAAATTAATATATTTCAAGGGGGACATTTCTGAATGAATTAACACCACATATTAAAAACACATAGATGTTTTGGTGCATGAATTTTGCTTATGCAGTGAAGTTTTTCTGAGCTGCAGTCATTCAATTGCCAACAATGGTTGCGCAAAGCCGAAAGTTGGATTCTGATAAGATTTTCAACCACACAGGTCTGAATCACAACTGTTGCTGTTCACTAATAAATGCAGTTTCTAATCGCATTGAATGCCAATGTGCAAATGAAAGGATCAGATCTTCAGTGATTGGTAAAGTGCCGCACAATTTCCTGCCAAACAAACCTCAACGTGATTGAGCCAAATGATGATCCGCTCAATCACAAGCCCATACATTCCCAGTCAAAACGAATCATCATAAATGTAATCAAAAAACACCATACAAAGCAAAATGGTTTGCTTTTCATCAAAGTAGAATTAAGTAGAATAAAATTAAATACAATTAAATAAGAATTAAATAGAAAGAAAGAAAAAAACGAGTCTGCACCGATCAGCGATCCTCGCACACCATCCCTATCCTACAGTTTAAGAAGAACAGTTTAAGTTGACCACAGTTTAAGAATAAGGGGGTATGCCATTTAGAACAAAGACGAGGAAACACCTTTTCTCACAGAGAGTTGTGAGTCTCTGAAGGGCTTCAGAGGGCGGTGGAGGCCGGTTCTCTGGATACTTTCAAGAGAGAGCTAGATAGGGCTCTTAAAGATAGTGGGAGTCGGGGAATATGGGGAGATGGCAGGAACAGGGTACTGATTGGGGATGATCAGCCATGATCACATTGAATGGCGGTGCTGGCTCGAAGGGCCGAATGGTCTACTCCTGCACCTATTGTCTATTGTCTATGTCTACACACACAAGAGACAATTTACAATTGTAGCAAGCCAATTAACCTATGAACCTGTACATCTTTGAATCCAGACCACCTAGAGAAAACCCACGCAGCTCACAGAGAGAACGTATAAACCCCCGACAGCACCCGTAGTCATGATCAAACCTGGGTGTCTGCCGCTGTCAGGCAGGAATTCTACCACTGCGCCAACATGCCACCCCCGTGTGAATGGAAAAGTTGCATTTACAGTATCAAACTGGAAGGTCTCTCACTTTTCTGTTGGAGCTTTTCTTGACTTCTGCAGTGCAAGGATTCTGAGATGTGATTGACTTTTAATTCCACTGTTAGAGCAATGCAAACACTTCAAGTTCAAATTTAAGTTTGAATTTATTGTCACATGCAACAAAAGGTACAGTGATATTTGAGTTACCATACAACCATACAGTGAAAAGCAACAAGACACACAGCCACATAAAATAAAATTTAATATAAACATCCACCACAGCGGAATCCACATTCCTCACTGTGATGGAAGGTAATAAAGTTCAATCATCTTCCTCCTTGTTCATCCTTGTTTGCTACTAGATGTTTGTGTGAGGAAGCTGTTTCTCTGTACATGGTTCCGCAGATACCTGGATAGGTTCCTCTGCTCTTCTGTGAGGATATTGCCAACCCCCTTCCAATTATTGAAAGACGTCCTTCAATGAATGGAGGATAACTCCCTGGAAACTGACAGAGAACTGATTGTATTCTGTGGTGACCCTTTAAGAAGTATTTTCTCATGTCAGAGCAATGATGAAAAATGCTACTAATTCGATAAATTTGACCTCTAATGCCTGTTTTTCCTGAAACAGGGTGGTGTTACATAAGAGAACCTTCTAACATTGTTGCGGAATTATGTGCTAATAAAGTATGCCATTTGAAAAAATCTGAAGCAGCATTAGGGAGATTGCTGAATGCTATTTTAATGTTAGAAAAGTGGCAAAGACATATTTATGGGCAATGATCTTTTTCTTTGTTGTTTTCCAATTATCAGCTGACATTAATATTCATTCTTAATATATCACAAGAGAGAAATTTGTAATTTACCTTCCTTAAACCATTGAACCATTGTTGCGTGTAATTGTAATGGTAATTAATATATTAGCCAAATATGTAAAAACATTCAAGGAATTTGATTTGCCATACAGTCATACCAAAAAAGCAACAAGACACTCAGCTACATAAAAATTAACATAAACATCCACCACAGCGGATTGTGATGGAAGGCAATAACGTATTATCTTCTTCCCTCCTTTTCTCCCGCGGTCGGGGCAGTCGAACCATCCTCAGTCGGGACCATTGAAGCTCCCGCAGCTGGCGATCAAAGCTCCCACGATCAGGGCGGTCGAAGCTCCTGAAGTCGATTGCTAACTCCACGATGTTAAGTCCGCAGGCTCCCGCGGTTGGAGCTCCCAAAGTCGATCCCTAGCAAAACGAACGCCAGCTCCACGATAAGGAAAAAGTCACATCTCCATCGAGGAAAGAGATTAAAATAACGTTTCACCCACCCCCCACATAATAAAAAACTAAAGATACACTAAAACATACATTTAACAACAGACTAAAAACAACAAAAGAAGAAGACGAGACAGACAGTTGGCGAGGCTGCCATCGTACGGCGCCACCCGGTGGCTGCTTATAAAATAAATGCAGGCATTCCTTGATTTACAAAAGGAATGTTTCGTTCAGGGAAAAATTGTAAAGTGAAAAGCGTGATGGTTGATGTGGGCTCAGGTGCAGACGTCAAAGACCGGTGGGCATAGCTTTAAACTGAGATGGGCAAAGTTTAAAGGAGATGTGTGGGGCAATTTTTTTACTCACAGAGGGTGGTGGGTGCCTGGAATGTATTGCCAGGGTGGGGATGGAGACAGATACCAAAGTAGCATTTAAAAGGCTTTTGGATAGACACATGGATATGCAGGATTTTTAGTGATATGGATCACCTGCAGGCAGACTAGGATAGTTTAACTTGGCATCATGTTCGGTATGGACATTGTGGACTGAAGTGTCTCTTCCTGTGCTGTACAGTTCATTGTTCTATGTTCAAAAGGAACACTGAGGCTTCAACAAATTCAAAATGGTATAGAAGGGAGTATGAAATGCTAATGAGTGGAAATTGGTACATTATCTATTATAGTGATAAGGGCATACATTCTATGAGGTGGCACAGTGGTGTAGCGGTAGAGTTGCTGCTTTACAGCGCCATAAACCGTGGTTCAATCCTGACTTCAGCTGCTGTATGTACGGAGTTTGTACGTTCTCCATGTGATTGTATGGGTTTTCTTCAGGTGCTCCGGTTTCCTCCCAGACTCCAAAGATGTACATGATTGTAGGTTAATTCGCTTTGGTAAAATTGTAAATTGTTCCTAGTGTGTAGGATAGTGCTAGTATACGGGTGATCACTGGTTGGCATGGATTCGGTGGGTCGAAGCAAAGATACTAGAGGAGCAAGATAGACCACTCCTCCGAAATCCAATGGACTGACGTGTAGTACGTAACGGAACGTCACGGCCGCCATTTGTTTAAGCCAAACGCGACTTCCGGTTTGCCTCCCGCTGTGCACTCCGCTCTATCATCCCTTGTATTGCTTTAACACACACTGTGCACAAAATTAAATTTAGCTTATATATATATTTATATGAATGTGTGTTTGTGTGTGCCTGTGTGTGAGAGGCAAGTTAAGGGCCTGTCCCACCAGCATGCGATTGCATGCGTCTAGCGCGACCAAACGTGGTCGCTTGCAAAATCTTGCAGTCCGAAAATCCCGCGCGCCAACGGCCTGTCGGCCCGCAGGCGCATTGAGGGCGTACGCAGCTTCTCGACGGGCGTACGCAGCGTCCCGACGGGCGTACGCAGCGTCCCGACGGGCGTACGCAGCATCTTGATGTCGTACGCAGCATCTTGATGGCGTACGCCTAGTGCGTGGCGTTGTGCGAGAGTTGTTTTTTAAATGTGCTATATAAATACTTTTATTTATATAGCACATTTGACAACATATTTCTCTAGATTCTTTCTTCAGAGAGGGAGAAGGGGGAGAGGGAGAAGGGGGAGAGGGAGAAGGGGGAGAGGGAGAGGGAGAAGAGGGAGAGGGAGAAGAGGGAAGAGGGAGAAGGGGGAGAGGGAGAGGGAGAGGGATAAAATGCCCTATAAAATGGTGTCGACAATCACACACGTCATACTATGCTTTTTTCGCTGAGTGGCGCATCTTGGCTCCTCTAGTATCTTTGGGTCGAAGGGCCTGTTTCTGCGCAGTATCTCTAAAGTCCTGAAAGTCTAAAGTAAAGTACAATAAAACAGTGGGAGAACATAGAACAAGTGTATGGGTGATTGTTGGTCGGCGTGGACTTGGTGGGCCTGTTTCCACGCAGTATCTCTGAATTAAACCAAGCTAAAAACTAAACATATGATGAGATTGCACTGAATAGATATTACATATTTTATTAAATTATTTCTGATCCATTGGTATTATGCTGGGCAAGCACTTGAAATCCCCTAAATTCCAGAATGTATTTTGTGTAATTTCTGAAGTTCAGCTTGGGCCTGAGACCACAATAGATGCTCTGCACTGAAGAAGATGAGAAATATGCCAAAAAGAAAGTTGATAAACAGACGTTAATTTAGAAATATTTTTAATGTATGGATTAAGAATAGAAGGGAAAAACATCTGAAAACGAATAGAACTGATTTGCAGCTCTCATGTTTCTTCAATATACTGGAGTTCTATATTAGCATCAATGATTGCCTAATGGGAAAGCTGCCTTTGGTTGTAATTGGTATGTACCTCAGATGGAAGAATTCGCCACAATTCACCAATAACATTCTACAACAAGTACCACGGGCCATTTGATTTTTCAATCCTCTTAAAGTGGAATCACTTTCTTACTTAATCATTCCTTACCCCAGGCAGTAGATAGGATTCTCAAAGACTATTCAATGCAAAGATGAGGAGATGCTTGCCATTCATTTTTCATTTTCTCCTCCTATGACATTGTACACAGATGTGCTGTCAGGTGCACTGCAGGCTGTTCCAGAAAATTGTCAGCACAAGCTGACATTGCCATCTTGTTGCTCATATTACTTTGAAACCACCTTATTTTGATATCTCACTTCAGAGGGTGAAGGAGGTAGTATTGTCACAAGACCCTTGGGCAGATTGTGGGAAGAGGAGAGAAATTAAAGCATCTTTTCAACAAGTTGGCTAAAGTGAGGGCAGAATACTTTGAAACTTAATCCCTACATAAGCTCATAACCAAGGAAAGGAATAAAACAGAGATAAACTTGTCCCTACCCGTCTTGTCGTCCAAGGCTGTGCAATTAAACGCTCCAGGTTAACCGTTGCTGTATCTTGTACCGGGAGATCTGAAGAACCTGTCAGCAATATTAATTGAGCTTTAGTAGATACTGATAGGTGGCAGTATTCAAAAGCTGTAATAACCAGTATGAAATACGTCAGCCCCCACCCCCCCAGCCCCTCAACACCCCCCAACTTTAGCTATATTATACAGGGAGTGAATAATTCTTGACAAGCCTATCCTGATAAAATACAGACACATGTTAATGACAACATCACAACATTTGTGAACCAAATTGTACTCTTTTCTGCTTAACAGACCATATGGTGATAGAGCATTGTGGAGCTTGGGGCTCCAATACTCCGCAGTATAATGTGACATCTTACAGGTTAATGCATGCAGTTCTGCACAATGGAAAACAGCAGAAAATACTATTCATGAAAAATAATTAATGATGTCTCATCACAGGTAGGAAAGGAAGAAATGTTTTGCAGCTCTCATGTTTCTTCAGTATTCTGGAGCTCTATATTAGCATCAATGATCGCTTAAAAGAAAATCCACTGCCTGCTTTATTGATTTCAAATTAACAAAGTAGTGCTTCATTGTTGGGCATGATGTCATTTGAATTAAACAAGTAATTGAGGTTTAGCCTTTCCTTTCAGAAGGACATGAAAGATATTGGAATAATTTTGGTGAAGTACAGGGAAGTCATTCCTGGTATCTTTGCCAGAATTTATTACTCAATCAACATGGAACAATAAAATAGCTTTTCTTGTCATTATTACTTTATTAGTTGTCATAATTGTTCTAAGCACATTTGCTGCCACATTACCTACACTAAGCAGTTCTGGAGTCACAAGAGTTCAAAATGAATGTGCTTTCTTTCACTCAGTCCTCAGAATCTCTTTATATTAGCTTTACGTAGGGTTTACCTCCAAAAAGATGTTTGGGTTATTCCAACAATTCCAAAACAATTCCAAATGAAGCATACATTTCAAAATTTCCATTGTAAATGTACAGGTTGACTTTCCCTTTTGAAAAATTGAATTATGTTAGTTCTCTAGATGATCTGCGTTTAGATTATGTATAAGGTCCTTGCTCCAGTTCACGTCATGAGAGAAGCAGGGAATGCAGGGCTCATGTTTCTGCAGAGAAACTGGAAAACTTTCAAATGTCATCACAGACTATTATTAGTAATTTCCCCAAGGATGCACCATGAAAGAAAGTCCCTGCAACAAATGTGCATTGATAGAAAATCAAGCAGAACTGAATCAGCACTCTTTAAAAAAAGCTAATTACTGTAATCATATGACATTTTTTTGTTCCTTTAACAAGGCACTGGTTCATTTATTCCAACATATTTAATTTAACAAATCACAGGTTTGTAGGTGAATTGGCTTAGCTAAATTGTAAAATTGCCACCTCTACTCCCTATATACTAGGGGCAATTTCCCGAAGCCAATTACTTAAAATCTGCACATCTTTGGGATTGGGAGGAAACCAGACCACCTGGAGGAAACCAAGCAGTCACAGAGAGAACATGCAAACTCCACACGGACAGCACCTGAGGTCAGGATCGAACCTGGTTCTCTGGTGCCGTGAGGCAGGAGGTTTACCAGCTACCATTGCGCCATCCATAAACTCTGACCCTACAACAAAATGACAGCTTTTATTCCCTATAAAACACATTGCAACTGCTTCATTCTGTTAGGTAAAAATTCTGTCTACCGTATGTTCTTGGGTCAAGAATATTGATACCTTTAATGGAAACACTGCAATCTGTAGCTTGAATAGGATATTTTTCAATCTGCGGATAGAGAAAGATATGTATTACTTTACATATACTTATAGTCTTTCATTTAATTGGTGACTATGCACAAATCCTCGCATTTGTTTTATTAGTGCAAAGTAACATGCTACTTGTATGTGGCCCAAAAGAAGACCATTCTTCAAGTGCATGGAGATGTAGAGAAAAGATGAATGAATTTTGGGTGCAAATTCAACTGAGTTGATATGATAATTTACATTAATGAGATTTGGATAGAAGATGAACATCCTAATT
>CM075994.1:2854123-2916462 GCA_038087875.1 Malacoraja senta
AAGGCGGTTCTCCCAGGACTCTCCCATTGGCTCTCCCATTGGTCTTCAGGTGGGCTGACGCCTGCGATGTCCCCCAAATGCGGGATACTCGACTGCAAAATTTGTGGTAGTGGGGGACTGCGTTCACGCAAAAACAATTAAGGGCGGCACGGTGGAGCAGCTGTAGAGTTGCTGCCTTACAGCGCTTGCAGCGCCAGAGACCCGGGTTCGATCCCGACTACGGGTGCTGTCTGGACGAAGTTTGTACGTTTTCCCCGTGACCATGTGGGTTTTCTCCGAGATCTTTGGTTTCCTCCCACACTCCAAAGTCGTACAGGTTTGTAGGTAAATTGGTTTGGTATAAGTGTAAATTGCCCCTAGTGCGTGTAAGATAGTGTTAAAGTGTGGGGATCGCTGGTCTGCGTGGACTCAGTGGGCCGAAGAGCTTGTTTCCGCGCTGAATCTCTAAACTAAACTCAGCAATGACCATAAAATTATTACAAATATATTTTAAAATAAATGGCTTTGTCCTTTCTTCTGCCGATCAAACCCCTACCCACCAGTATCGACCTATCACTTGCCACACTGTTCCATCCCCACCTCTCTTTCAACTTTCTCACTCACTTCTACAATCAGTCTGAAGAAGGGTCCCGACCCGAAACGAGGCCAACTATGTACTCCAGAAATGTTGCCTCACCCACTGAATTATTCCAGCACTTTTGTCTTTTTCTGTAAACCAGCATCTGCAGTTCCTTGTGTCTACAAATATATTTTTGCTCCTTGGACTAATGATCTGTTGCTTAATTTTTATATAAGGGTTTTGGAGTTTGTAAAAAGGCAGTATGATTAATGCTTACCCTAAGGCAATACTGATAGTTTGATGTTTCATTTTCTGAAATTGGAAAGTTGTTAAAGTGTATGGAACTGTTCCACAGAGTTATTTTGTAAATCTGCTTGATGATTGATGTTGTACTCTGCTGTCTGATGGAGTGAAGAATTAAGCCTTCAGGGCAAGACATTTGAGAGTGTACAGTGAATAGTCTTCTAACAACAGTAGTATAAGCGTAGCTACCATGGTATTTTGGGACACTTCTGTGCAGCATTGTCAGTTTAGTATGCATGCAATTAAATAACTTCTGAATTCATCAAGATTTGCCTCATCAGGAGTTATCACTTTCTAAATGAATTAATAAAGGACACAAAGGTTGGATCTGCAATGGTTGTAATGCAAGGCCAGTCACCCTGACAAGAAAGATATTTTAGATTGGACTTTCAGAAGGCTTTCGACAAGGTCCCACATAAGAGATTAGCATACAAACTTAAAGCACATGGTATTGGGGGTTCAGTATTGATATGGATAGAGAACTGGCTGGCAGACAGGAAGCAAAGAGTAGGAGTAAACGGGTCCTTTTCAGAATGGCAGGCAGTGACTAGTGGGGTACCGCAAGGCTCAGTTCTGGGACCCCAGCTATTTACAATATATATTAATGATCTGGATGAGGGAATTGAATGCAACATCTCCAAGTTTGCGGATGACACGAAGCTGGGGGGCAGTGTTAGCTGTGAGGAGGATGCTAGGAGGCTGCAAGGTGACTTGGATAGGTTGGGTGAGTGGGCAAAGGCATGGCAGATGCAGTATAATGTGGATAAATGTGAGGTTATCCACTTTGGTGGCAAAAACAGGAAAGTAGACTATTATCTGAATGGTGGCCGATTAGAAAAGGGGAGATGCAACGAGACCTGGGTGTCATGGTACACCAGTCATTGAAAGTAGGAATGCAGGTGCAGCAGGCAGTGAAGAAAGCAAATGGTATGTTAGCATTCATAGCAAAAGGATTTGAGTATAAGACAGGGAGGTTCTACTGCAGTTGTACAGGGTCTTGGTGAGACCACACCTGGAGTATTGCGTACAGTTTTGGTCTCCTAATCTGAGGAAAGACATTCTTGCCATAGAGGGAGTACAGAGAAGGTTCACCAGACTGATTCCTGGGATGGCAGGACTTTCATATGAGGAAAGACTGGATAGACTCGGCTTGTACACGTTGGAATTCAGAAGACTGAGGGGGGATCTTATAGAAACTTACAAAATTCTTAAGGGGTTGGACAGGCTAGATGCAGGAGATTATTCCCGATGTTGGGGAAGTCCAGAACTAGGGGTCACAGTTTAAGGATAAGAGGGAAGACTTTTAGGACCAAGATGAGGAAATCATTTTTTACACAGAGAGTGGTGAATCTGTGGAATTCTCTGCCACAGAAGGTAGTTGAGGCCAGTTCATTGGCTATATTTAAGAGGGAGTTAGATGTGGCCCTTGTGGCTAAAGGGGGTCAGGGGGTATGGAGAGAAGGCAGGGATGGGATACTGAGTTGGATGATCAGCCATGATCATATCAAATGGCGGCGCAGGCTCGAAGGGCCGAATGGCCTACTCTGCACCTATTTTCTAATGTTTCTATGTTTCTATGACATCAGAAATTGAATCATTCCACCAGTTTCCTAGAATCAGAAGGTAGTGTAACTCATAAGGATGTGGAGACATAGTACGAGACGGACATCAAGTGCTGCTGGAAGATCATCAACGGTGAAAGACACTCTTTGGTTGGCCCGAACCTTGTTAACCTCCAAGCAGAGCGAGATGTCCATCAAGGAATGTGGCTGACTGGCCCACTCCACAGACTGCAGAGTACGTGCTGAGGGACGCACTAAAGCTCGGTGCAGCCAACGCCAAGACTCTGTGGGGGAGGACCACAATCTTGGTTTCTTCCGCTGCTGCACATTGGGGGGCAGGGTGTGGTGGAGCCACCCCTCAAACAAAGGAAGGAATCTCACCCAGGGGGCCACATGAGTGGCAAGGGTATAGTTATGGTTTTTCGGAACACTACAAAATATAACGCTAACGAATGTATGTGTAGCCGCGGAGAATGTCGGATGAATTTTGCCATGTGAGAACAGTGAGAAATGTAATGTGCTCTTAAATCTTTTATTCTTATAGGATTGGTCAGGTTTAAGGAGTGGTAAGTGGGGAATGGTTGGAGATGTGACCAGTTGGGGAAGCATGGGGGATGCAAGAGTGAGGCACATCGCTGACGATCTTTAGATCATGGGTTTGTGGCTGCCACCATGTAATCTTTGAACTCTTTCCCTTACATAATATGGACCAAGCAATGTCTGGGACAGAGACTGGGTCTATTGATGTAATGAGGGAGTGGTTTGTGCCAGAATTTGGGGGCAAATGCAGGTATTGGTGGGAGTGCCATACAGCATCTGGGAGCAAGAATTGTGTAAAGCCAATAGTAGAGCTCTTGATACCATCTCAATTGTAATACAAACATACAAACAAGATCAATTTCATTATCCCGAAAATAGACACAAAATGCTGGAGTAACTCAACAGGTCAGGCTGCATCCCTGGAGAAAAGGAGTAGGGGTGATGTTTTGGTTTAGAACCTTTCTTCAGACAGAAAGTAGGGGTGGGAAGGGAGGGGAGGGGGGGTGGAATAAGCCGGAGGCGAGAAAAGACCAGAACAAAACAGGGCCGGCAACAGATGACCTCAGTAGAGCCCATAATGGCCCATTGTTTGCTGGGAAGGTGTGAAAACAAGATGGATACAAGGATGCGATCAGTGGGACAGGTAGGACGATTTGGGGCGGGGAGGGGAGGGGGGAGGGGGGAGGGGGAGGGGGGGAGGGGGGAGGGGGGAGAGGGGGTTAGAATGCAGGAGTTACTCGAAATAGAGAAGTCAATGTTCATTTCCACTTGGAATTTTAGTTGTCCAAGCAAAATATAGAGGTGCTGTTCCTCCAATTTGCATGTGACCTCACTCTGACAGTGAAGGAGGTACAGGACAGAAAGGTCAGTATGGGAAATGGGAAGGGGAGTTACAATGTTTGGCACCCGGGAGATCGTGCAGGGCAAGGCGCAAGTATTCAGCGAAACGATCGATAAGTCTACACTTGCCGATATATAGGACCCCACACCGGAACACCAGATACAGTAGATGAGGTTGGAGGAGGTGCAAGTAAACCTCTGCCTCCCATGCAAGGACTGTTGGGGTCCTGGATGGAGTCAAGGAGGAGGTATAAGAACAGGTGTTGCATCTCCTGCGGTTGCAGGGGGAAGTCCCTGCGGGTGGGGGGGGGAGGGTGGTTTGGGTGGGAAGGGATGAACCAGGGAGTTGCGTAGGGAACTCAAGTTCAAGTGAGTTTATTGTCATGTGTCCCTGATAGGACAATGAAATTCTTGCTTTGCTTCAGCACAACAGAACATAGTAGGCATTGACTACAAAACAGATCAGTATGTCCATATACCATTCTATAAATATATACACACATGAATAAATAAACTGATAAAGTGCAAATAACAGTTAATGGACTATTAAAGTTCAGAGTTTTGTCCGAGCCGGGTTTAATAGCCTGATGGTGTGGGAAGTAGCTATTCCTGAACCTGGTTGTTGCAGTCTTCAGGCTCCTGTACCTTCTACCTGAAGGTAGTAGGGGGATGAGTGTTTGGCCCAGGATGGTGGTGGGTCCTTGATGATACTGCCAGCCATTTTCAGGCAGCGACTGCGATAGATCCCTCGATGGAAGGGAGGTCAGAGCCGATGATGGACTGGGCAGTGTTTACTACTTTTTGTAGTCTTTTCCTCTCCAGGGCGCTCAAGTTGCTGAACCAAGCCACGATGCAACTGGTCAGCATGCCTCTACTGTGCACCTGTAGAAGTTAGAGAGAGTCCTCCTTGACAAACCGACTCTCCGCAATCTTCTCAGGAAGTAGAGGCGCTGATGTGCTTTCTTAATAATGGCATCAGTGTTCTCGGACCAGGAAAGATCTTCAGAGATGTGCACGCCCAGGAATTTGAGCTCTTGACCCTTTCAACCATCGACCCGTTGATATAAACAGGACTGAGGGTCCCCATCCTACTCCTTCCAAAGCCCACAATCAGTTCCTTGGTTTTGCTGGTGTTGAGGGCCAGGTTATTGTGCTGGCACCATATGGACAGTTGCTCGATCTCTCTTTTATACTCTGACTCATCCCCATCAGTGATACGTCCCACAACAGTGGTGTCGTCAGCGAACTTGATGATGGAGTTCGCACTATGACCGGCTACGCAGTCATGAGTATTAGTGAGTACAGCAGGGGGCTGAGCACGCAGCCTTGAGGTGCTCCCGTGCTGATTGTTATCGAGTCTGAACACATTTCCACCAATACGAACAGACTGTGGTCTAAGAGTGAGGAAGTCGAGGGTCCAATTGCAAAGGGATGCGCAGAGACCCAGTTCTGCGAGTTTGGTAACCAGCTTGGAGAGGATGATTGTATTAAATGCCGAGCTGTAATCGATGAATAACAGCCTGACATATGAGTTTTTTGTTGTCCAAGTGGTCCAGAGCGGAGTAGAGGGCCAGCGAGATTGCATCCACCGTTGATCTGTTGTGGCGGTAAGCGAACTGCAGTGGGTCCAGGTTTTTGTCGAGGTAGGAGTTGATCTGCGCCATGATCAACCTCTCAAAGCACTTCATCACCACAGGCGTTAGTGCCACAGGTCGATAGTCATTGAGGCACGTCACCTTACTCTTCTTGGGCACTGGTATAATTGATGCCCTTTTGAAGCAGGTGGGAACCTCAGACCTCAGAAGTGAGAGGTTGAAATATCCGTAAAAACTCCAGCCAGTTGGTCCGCACAGGTTTTTAGAACACGACCAGGTATACCATCAGGTCCAGGCGCTTTTCGAGGGTTCACCCTCTGAAGGATTTCCTGAAGAACTGTCTCTGTGGAAAGTAGAAAGGGATGAGGATGGGAAGATGTGGCTACTGGTGGGATCTCATTGGAGGTGACGAAAATGTCGGAGGATGATGTGTTGTATACGACGGCTGAGGGGTGAAAGGTGAGGAGTAGGGGACTGTCCCTGTTGTGACTGTGGGGAGCTGGAGCAAGAGCGGAACTACAGGGTACAGAAGAAGCAAATGTGAGGACCTAATCTATGATAGAATGGGGGAACCCACGTTCCCTAAAGAATAAGCACATCTTGGATGTCCTAGTATGGAACACCTCATCTTGGAAACAGATATGGCGGAGATAAAGGAATTAGGAGTAGGGGGTAGAGTCTTTACAAGAGGCAGGGTAAATTACCCAGCCTATCCTAGAAGGTTATGGCGCTTCACCTATCACATATCTTGGCCTCAACATCACTTTTTGAAATTCTTCCATTACCATTTGGGGTATTCATGACTGATAAAATAAATTTACCAAAATCTTCATCTGATATGGGCACCCCTAGTTCTAAATACCCCCGGTTAATACCCTCTCAGTATCAACCCAGTTAATGCTCCTTAGATTCTTGTCTGATTGCATAAGATCGATTTTTCATTCTTCTATACAGGCCGTCCCTAGGTCACAATGTCTAACTTATGTACACCCCCTACGTATGAACAACCTCCATATTATTACATTCAAAATTGTGACAAATATACAAATGATAAGTTCTATGTCCACAAGACTAATTTCCTTCCTTTAATTCTTCATTTTTAGTAATCGTTCTTTCTTATAGTCATATATGCTTTTGATGTCATTAGTATAAATACTGTAGAGGTATGGTTAACATATTGAAAGATATTTGTGCATTTTACGTCTTACAGACAAAATCAACTTATGGAAGTCTGGAAAAATTGAACCCCTTTTTGACCCGGTATGGCCTGTACTTCAATGAGTGCAATGATCTGAAGTAAAATACAGTATGTTTCTGTTTCCACTGATGCTGCTTGACCTGCAGTGGTTCCAGCATTTTCTGATTTAAATATTTATTTATGAATGTCTCCTATGTAAAGATTGGCAATTCATCAACTATTTTGGTATTTGTTGTAATATTGATATTTATATTTTGCAGAGTGGTAGAGCTATTTTCATTAATGCTTGCAAAATAACTCAGTGCCTGATCCTGTCTTTTTCTGAAAAGTGTCCTGGGGTACATTGTACACTAAGGCAAATAAATAAACATTTATACCATTGCTAAATTATTTTTCACGAGATGGCAACAGATTGCTGGTCGTACTTTCATTGTATATTCAAGGTGTTTGCTGGTGCATTATTTCCCCACAAATCTTGCCTTCTTTTTCCTTCTGTACATATGAACATTATTGGTCTATGTGTTTCATGATGCGTCACCCTGCAGCAGCTTGCCTGAGTGTCCTATTACGCACGTATTACCTATGTAAGCAGAAAGGACACCACAGTGATGGCTAAACCACTCTTTATCTAACATGTAAACAATTTTTCCAATAGATATGGGTGCCTACATTTGACCCAATAAGAATCCACACTTTAGGAAAGTATCAAAAAAGGAAACTGTAACATAAATGTTGCAGGATCTTGTAGGGTTAGTGCCGGGATGAAGACTAGAGATAAGAAGAAACTACATAATCTTTGATCATGAAACATATTCCTTGCCATCAATTAAAATTGGTTGTATGAATGCCCTCATAAAAGGAAAAGTATGGTATTTCTAGTCATACTCGTGTTCTAACTGCGCTCTTTGGATTAACATGTTGCAGTTGAAAGGTTTCACTTTACATGTTTCCACATGTCAAAATCTTTGAAGTGAGGAACATGAGCTGTGAAGAAATGCATTTGCCTTACTTTTTTAATTATCTGTAGAACGTAACAATTGGTTAACTCCTCAAATACTGTATCATCTGTACAATATCAAAACATAAAATGTGTGCACAGAAAACGATGTGCTGTGGATTATAAAATATTATTAAATTATTGATACAAATTAGATAATATTCATAAATATCGAATGGATTTTTGGCTATATTAGCAGTATCTTAATGTTCATAATGATTTAGGATGGTCTTATCCAAGCTAAATTGATGTCCCAGAATTCTTCAGGCAGGGCAGCAATAAATGATTAAATTATTTTTATGTCACCCAATCATGTTGTTACCAATGTTTTCTCAAGAGCAAGTAATGTAGGAAAGTGGGAATAAAGAGTACCTTGCTTATGTTCTTAATTTATACCTTTACTCAAATAAGGAATGAGCTCTGGAGAACAGACACTTGCCATTTTTAGCCAGTGCATTACTTCATTATTTGTGACCAGATGTTATATTTATCAGATGGAGCAAAATAAAGCTCCCTCAGTGACTCAGCCTAAATTTAAAACTGTCGATATGGTTACATTCCAATTAGTTTTTCATTATCGTGATCAAACATATTTCACAAAGAATACTTACAGTTATCAAAGAAGGTTTCATCCTTTTGGGTTTTATTTGGCCTTTGTTTGGGAAAGAAACATTGGAGAGATTTGCCTTGGTTTGATCTGTCTGTAACCTAGGTAATCAAATGTAACCTAGGTAATCAAATTAATCTACTAGAAATTCAGCTAATAGGAATATTACCTGATGTTGCCATGAAGGGGGTTACATCAGGGCCTAGCATCTGGAACTATTCATTAGGATAGGGAAGGACTAGCAGATAGTACTGAGGTGAGATTGCACCGAGGAGGGAGTATTGTAGAATGTTCTTAAACATCAATGTCTTCCTGATCCACCAGAGGGTTTGATGTCAAATCAACATTTATAACCATATAACCATATAACAATTACAGCACGGAAACAGGCCATCTCGGCCCTTCTAGTCCATGCCGAACACTTACTCTCACCTAGTCCCATCTACCTGCACTCAGACCATAACCCTCCATTCCTTTCCCGCCCATATACCTATCCAATTTATTTTTAAATGATAAAAACGAACCTGCCTTCACCACTTCCACTGGAAGCTCATTCCACACAGCTACCACTCTCTGAGTAAAGAAGTTCTCCCTCATGTTGCCCCTAAACTTTTGTCCCTTAATTCTCAAATCATGTCCTCTTGTTTGAATCTTCCCTACTCTCAATGGAAAAAGCTTATCCATGTCAACTCTGTCTATCCCTCTCAAAATTTTAAAGACCTCTATCAGGTCCCCCCTTAACCTTCTGCGCTCCAAAGAATAAAGACCTATTTTGTTCAACCTTTCTCTGTAACTTAGGTGCTGAAACCCAGGCATTGGACTATTCATTTCCGAATTTGTATTTACATAAGGTTAAGAAGATTGAGCCTTTAGCAGATTTTTTTTGGATTTGCATTTTACTTCCTTAGGTTTATTCCAGATCCAACTTGGACACCATTTTTTGATTGAGTATATCTGCTGCCTCAGAGATCCAGCAAACCAGGTTCGATCCAAACCTCCAGTGCTGTCTGTGAGGAGTTTGCACTTTCTCCCTCCTGTTTCCCCCCACATCCCAAATGATATGCAGATCAATAGGTTAACTGGACTCTGTATATTGTCTCCAGCGTGTAAATGAGTGTTAGAATGAAGATGGGTTAATGGGACTGTAGGGAGAATAAAATGAAATGACTACAGGACTAATGCAAATGGATGCTTGATGATAAATTGGTGTGGTCTTGTTGGGCAGAAGGGCCTGTTTCTGTACTGTGTGACTCTATGAGTGGTTCAATAGACAATAGGCGCAGGAGTAGGCCATTCGGCCCTTCAAACCAGCACCACCATTCAATGTGATCATGGCTGATCATCCATAATCAGTATCCCGTTCCTGCCTTCTCCCCATATCCCCTGACTCTGCTATCATCAAGAGCCCTATCTCTCTTGAAAGTGTCCAGAGAATCGGCTGAGAATTCCACAGACTCACAACTCTCTGTGTGAAAAAGTTTCCTCATCTCCGTTCTAAATGGCTTACCCCTTATTCTTAAATAATGTCCATGCTTGGTTAATTGCTAACATCAATTATCATCTGGCTTCTAATAGAGATACCAAGTATTTTGCTGGAATTGTGAATGAAACTATCAAGGATTTTTAAATTTTGTCACCAATTTCAATCGTCTTTCTTGAATCCACAAACCTCTGACATTGCTTATATGCCCCACTTGCATGACCTCAATGACTTTATTTGAAACTGAATTATTTCCAAATGACATTGTAGTGTTATTTTTTACTTGAATATTTCTGTTTAATTCTTGAACCAAATTTAGTTGAACAAGGCTCAAGTATATTAAAAAATCCCCACCCTGTCAAGATTTTTGTAAGAATTGTTCTGTATTTCTGCAACAAATTGGCCAAACATCATTTAATGCTGAGCTTTGAATATTCTTGCTTCTTGACAGCATTACCATTCAAACTGATCTGTTGGCTTCTCCATTTGAAGCCTGATAAGAAGGTATGAGAATATATTTGATACCACATAGTTTCATAAAGTTTGTGAAAAGAGTAGATTGTCAGAAACAATATCTTCAAGCAAAACCCAACATTCAGATCGACCAATTTTGCTGGTATCTTATTTGCCAAAGTTATCTCATGTCCCCTTTTGGTCCTCCTGATTTCCCTCTTAAGTGCACACCTAAACCCTCCATACTCCCCAAGAGATTCACTGGATCCCAACTGTGTATACGTGGCATATGCCCTGCTTCTTTTATTTGGCCTGAGCCTCAATATCTTTTGGGATCCCCACTCTTGCCAATCTTGGCCTTCACTCTAACAGGAACATGCTGGTCCTGAGCTCTCTCTATCTCACATTTAAACACCTCCCACTAACCAGCCATCTTTTTATCTGCAAACAGCATCCCTAATCAACCTTTGATAATTCATGTTTAATACAGGCAAAATTGGCCTTGCTCCAATGTAGGATTTAAACATTTGGACCAATCTTATCCTTTTCCATAATTATTTTAAGAGTAATCTTTCAGCTTATTTTTGGATCAAAATCTTCCAGTTACTTTACAACATTTACAATTATATCATTCACTTTGCGTCATAAGAATGATAGCTGCAGTTCAAGAGATGAAACATGACCACCATCTCAAAGACAGTTAGGGATAGGCAATAAATGAAAATGTAACAAAAGGAAATACACTGTTCCCTTTGTCAATTTATGATGTCCTCAGAGAGGCATAGTGTGTCATAATATCCCAAAAGATATTGGGATTTATTGGCTGTCATTTCCATGTAGCGATTTTAATCCGGCAGACCAAATATTTGTGATGTAAACAATGAGAACACCATCTCACTTCTTTCTACACTAAGGATTACAATATGTACACACACACATTGAGGAAGAGAAAACAACGTGAAGCACTAAGTACCAGAATTGGCTTATGTCTCTCTATATTGAAGAACTTTATGTCATTCAATTTCCAGGCAAACACATGTGACAGGAACAGTAGAAACAGATCAACACATTATTGCTGTCAGCCAGTCTGTGCTAAAAAGGATGACAACAAAAACTGATACAGCGACAGGGTTGAGAAGAACCATCAATGTTCTACCATTCCTGTACAGGTTCCAGATTCAAGTGACTGATGCCAATGCATAACATAGCATTACACTGGGGTCTCTACCTTTCCAATCCAGTCAGGCCTTGCATAGAATTGCATGTCTCTTCAAGGAAAATTCTTGGCTGATCATTTTAAATTATTTTATTTTAATATTTCTGTAAAATGTGTTTTAATATTCTTTCTTTAGTTACTTTAAAACAATTCTGTTCATTATTTGTCACTTGCATTTATATTTTTAAATAAAACAATTTATAAAAAGTAGCAATGTTACAAAATTTTGAGATTTTAAAAATCAAGTCTGCAATTTATCCCATCAGATAAAGCATAAAAAGAAGTTTAATTTGACACCTAATTCACTTTCATATCTTCAGTATTAAAAAGGTTATGGCCATTTACATACTCGGAAATTAGCATCTTGTTCCCTATTGCTTTTCCATTGACTTAACACAAAAGCTGTGATCGAGGACAGTCAAAAGCCCATAACTTTCTTAAAAATTAAGAGAACTGAAAGAAATTTTCTGTTATTATAGATTGAAGCAATCTGAAACAAATATGAAACAATCTTACTTGGATGACCTGAAATTAAAGCATATAATTAGTTAGTTACCTAATTGTAGCTAATTACAAAATTCAATTACTAGATCTAAACATCTATCCATTTCTTAAGAAAAGATTAACATTTTTAAATAGCCTAAGTGTCCAAATAACATTTACACAAGAATTCACAATATAACATGATTTTTAAATCTCATTGGCATGAATTTATAGGCCAAATGGAAGGAATTTAATGTTTAATTCCCGTAAATTAATGGCCATTTTAATCATCTTGCGAGTGGGCTTTTGTGGAACGAGATAGATTGGAACGTTGCATTTGCGGTGAATTTGAACCCCATATCGGCAGGAAAAACACTGCCGGTTCGTATTGGGCCATAATCACATTTTCGCCAATGAAATTTGGATTAAAGTCATCCTAAGAAGCAAGTTTATATGTAAAATAAACGACTTACCTTATGTTTTGTCCCCTACGTGAGATCCGTCCCGTTGTCGGCGTTGACGGCATTAGAAGTCGCTTTTTTAATTTACTCCAGCGATTAAATTGTCCCGCGATTTTTTTTTTTTACTTCCGAGAACGCAAGTCGGAACGATTTTTCAACATCAGGTAGCAGCCCGAGAAAATATATCTCGGACAGGCAGGAGAGAAAACGGCATTTTAATCCCGCCCCCCCCCACCTCAAAGGCCCAAAGTCGCGTACACGGCCAGTGGCAGAACTGCAGCGCCGCTGAAGGTAAGTTTCGTAACATACCTATAAAAAGCCTGAAAAAAGGTTCCAAGCCAAACTGTCATCTACCCATTTCACTCCATGGATCCTCCAGCACTTTGTGTTTTGTTTAAAAAGATTTACTGGCTTTAATAAGATACAAAAAGGTGCCTCCTGACAATTTTTATCCAACCTTTTTGAGGGAGGGAGATGTGCAGGGGAAGGGGCAGGATGAGCAGTACACTAATTGAAGACTCATCATCAGAGATCACGCAGTCAAGTATCATTGTATTCCTGATGGGTCAGTTCAGTGGGTCTTAACTTGCACCTACAGGGTGATATATATCCATATACAGTACATGAAATATATATGATTTCATGTATATTGCACTAACAGAAGGCTCAACAAGATGGAAAATCTAGGCCTTAATATTATTTACTCTTAGATGATAAGTTAAACTTTAAAGAAAATATTTTCCCCATCCTTAGCAAGAATTTATGTGTATTTAATTAATTTAATCACATATTCCATTCCCAAATCAGTTCTGACCTGGTAAGTTAGGTTTATGTAAAACATTTCTATGTTGGAATAGACCCAGGCTCATAGAAACACAACTCTTTATAACTTTAAAAAGTGTAAGATTAATGTTCTTCATCCACAAGGTAAATATTACATTTAGCTACACAAAGATAATTTGCAAAGGTATGCTGTTTTTATTTGAAATGTACGTTGATTTTAGCTAAATACTAGACCAAGTGCGGGGCGGCGGGAGATGGGATAGGGGAGGGAGGGAGAAGAGTGTGGAGGGAGGGGGGAGAGCGGTGGGGGGAGAGGGGAAAGAGTGTGGAGGGAGGGGGAGAGGGGTGGGGGGGAGAGGGGAAAGAGTGTGGAGGGAGGGGTGGGGGGGAGAGGGGAAAGAGTGTGGAGGGAGGGGGAGAGGGGTGGGGGGGAGAGGGGAAAGAGTGTGGAGGGAGGGGGAGAGGGGAAAGAGTGTGGAGGGAGGGGGAGAGGGGTGGGGGGGAGGGGAAAGAGTGTGGAGGGAGAGTGGGAGGGGGAGAGGAGAGGAGAGGAGAGGAGAGGAGAGAGGGGAGAGGGAGGGAGAGAGAGAAAGAGAGAGAGAGAGAGAGAGAGAGAGAGAGAGAGAGAGAGAGAGAAAGAGAGAGAAAGAGAGAGAAGAGAGAGAAAGAGAGAGAAAGAGAGAGAAAGAGAGAGAAAGAGAGAGAAAGAGAGAGAAAGAGAGAGAGAGAGAAAGAGAGAGAAAGAGAGAGAAAGAGAGAGAGAGAGAGAGAGAGAGAGAGAGAGAGAGAGAGAGAGAGAGAGAGAGAGAGAGAGAGAGACAGAGACAGAGACAGAGACAGAGACAGAGACACACACACACACACACACACACACACACACACAGAGTTTTAAATATAGATAGATAGATATGTAATTATAGTCATGGAAATTACAGCACGGAAACAGACATTTCAGCCCACCAGATCCATGCTGGCCATCAGAAACCCGTTTTTACTCCAATCCTATCCAAACCTATTTTATTCCTCCACATTGCCATTGACAACTAAATTTTATCACATATCAACACATTTACAGTGGCCAATTAGTCTTGTTAATTAGTGATTTCGAGCTGTTAGGAAATATTTTCTGAAAAGAGACCTTAAATTCTTTAATTGAAACGTATTTCCTTTTTATTTTAAATGTTCCACCATCATTGTGTATTTTGCAAAACTTGTTCTGTCCATGTATTTGTCTTCTTCCCTGATCCGTATCTTTCTCAGCTTACCTCGCTCCCTAGTTTTGCTTCCTACTATTTTTGTGATGTTGTCATTTCCATGCCAGCCACATAATAGAGAAAATAGATATATCCTTGCACAATATATACCAGTATATAATTGCTGAGCTGTTTTGAACCAGTCCTCGTGGAAATTAATCCAAAGTATTCAACTCTGAACTACTTGACAGTTTATACGCATAATTACACACGAGGAAGCCCTAACAATGGTAAAATGTACACGTGTACATACATTACTCTTCTAGCACTGGAAGGAGTACTATTTAAGAAAAATTAAAGCAGCTTTAAATGGAGTATAAATGGTGCAATGCTGTGATATAAACAAATTAACTTTTGTGCCTCATGTTCAAGGAACATTGTTATGCAAAGAGGTTTTAATTCACTGCCCTGAGGTAAAGCACACTGCTGTTAGGCCTAAACCCTCACGTTGGTAGAAGCCAAATATGTTCATTGCCTCAGAGCCAGATCATTCTGCTGGTTCGACACTATTAAAATATGCTGTCATTTTTCAGCTGTAAGCTACCTTTATGAACACTTAAAGATGAAAAATATGAGTAAGTGTTCCATTCCAAAGCTATTTTCAAAATACTATATAAAATACATTTCAAAATATATAAGAGGGTATTATAGAGAAAGGGCTAGTCATTGCACTACTGATACATTATACAGCTTTACAGCCATTAGTAACTCATTACTTAACACACCTTTCAACAGTCTTTACAAAGAATTTGAATTAGGGACACCAACAGTTCCCTTGAACTCTCTCCAGTAAACTCCAATCCAAGTATTCCCCATGTCGACTATAATTGCAAACAACAGTAGTCCTTTAAAATTCTCCCCTCCATTCAAATGTACTGTAATTCTCCCTTTCACAGAGATGGAGAAAATAAAATGAAGATCCTAACCTATCTAGGACTCCTTCATCAATTATTGAGTTTGTAATTCTGCGAGGATAGAGGCACTGCTTGTTGGACACAACATAAATCTATTTGAGGAATTAAGTGTTGGTAAATTAACTAGGAGTAGTAACCACAGAATATTAATGTTTAACCTTAAAATAGAAGATGCAAAATTGTCCAAAGTCATGTGGTAGCAACTGAAAGATATTCAAGACCACAACCCTTGGACTATTGTTGAGAACTTCATATTGTAAGGCTTAGATGTGCCTATATGAAGGTGGTAAGTATCAACATGATGTTCTCATAAGAACTATCTTTAAAATTAAATCAAATGAATGGCTACTGATCCTGTGACATCTCAGCTCCACAGGATGGTAAAGAATCTGAATAACAGAAAACTTCTACATGAACCCAGGCTTTCAAATTTTAAACTGTCAAATAATCCTTGTGGAATTGCTCAATGCCATTAACCCACTAACATTCAACACAGTGGCTTAACACTAGGAGTTCAAGGGCAAAAAAAAATCCTCAAGAAACACCTCATGGTCAATTATACGAAAATGCCAGGCTCAGACTGCCACAGAAAGTTCAGGTATTCATCACGATGTGAAAATCGTGAAAATCAACTACATCCTTGACTGCCAGGAGTAGAAATCCAATCTCACATGCAACTGCAGACAGATAAATCCCGATGGTGCCTAGACTTGAAACCACTGCCAATATGAGGTTTGTTACTAGTTTCCAAAACTTTAATCAGCCAACACCCACAGCCATAATCTCCCACCAAAACTTGTATGTACCTCTATAGTGTCACAGACCTAATTGTTGTATGATCTAACTGTCTAGAAGAGGTCAATGTGGGTCTTTCAAACTAATGTTCTCACTTCTGCTGGATCGGAAGAGCAGAGGTGCTCCCTTGTGCCTTAAAAAAATTAACTGACCACTTCCCATTCCCATTACAGAATCTTCTAACTGCAAGTCTGTACCACTATGTTCTGGAGACCATTCCTATAGTCCCTGGTTGCAGCTACCTGATATCAAAATCCCACAGCTTCCTATCAGACTGACAGTGAATTAGCTGAGTATTGAGCAACATATAGTGAGGCAACAACATGAGGATCAAAAGAGACTTCATGTCCCTGCTCTCTCCCACTATTCTGTCTACTCCTGGGCTAGTGAACTGTTCTTGACCCCTTACAAAACTGGACTCCTGATGATGAATAAGCTTAGAAAAAATATTTTTCTCCTCTGCACGCCTCACTGGGCCAGCTCTCACTGGTACTGGCCGGCCCACTTCAACCTGCACATATAGTTATCCTGTAGAAACAAAGAATTGCAGATGCTGGTTAATACACAAAAGGACACAAATGCTAGAGTAACTAAGCAGGTCATGCAGCATCTCTGGAGAACATGGATAGGTGACATTTCGGGTCAAGACTCTTCAGACTGACAATCTGACTGATATCAATCTGAAGAAAGAACTCGACCCAAAACATCACCCATTCTTTTTTCTCCAGAGATGCAGCCTGACCCACTGAGTTACTCCAGCACTTTGTGTCCCATAGTTATCCTATTGACCTTATCATACTAACTTGGTCCAAATGTAGACAGCATTATTTTGCTGACCTCAAAATGTCTGGGTTCAACAGCAAAGCTCAAATGGCAAATGAATATTCAATGGCATACTGAGGAAACTACACCTTATACTTAATGACTAGCAAAGCTTCACCCTCAGCTTTGCTGGCTGTAAGGATCGTATATGTCTCTGAAACTAGTCAGAGAGTCATACAGATTGGAAACAGGCCTTTTAGTCCACTGTGTCTATGCTGATCATTAAGTACCCATTTACAACAATCCCATTATATTCTCCCCATGTTTACTCCATTCCCTTACCACTCATCTACATACTTGGGGTAATTGGAGTATGCAACTAACCTAGAAAATGGAATGTCTTTGGGATGTGGAAGGAAAGCAGGAAGGTTGGAAGAAAGCTATATGGTCACTGGGAGAATGTGCACACTCCACATTGGAGATCAGTATTGCATCCAGGTCGGTGAGGCAGCAGCACTCTTAGGTTCG
Source organism: Malacoraja senta (assembly GCA_038087875.1). NCBI lineage: Eukaryota > Metazoa > Chordata > Chondrichthyes > Rajiformes > Rajidae > Malacoraja > Malacoraja senta. The sequence continues at coordinate 2,871,453 of CM075994.1, forward strand.
CCGCGCCTTTTCCCCGGTCAAGTTGTCCGCATGCAGACCCCTTCCGGTCACTCCAAGCTCGCTACCATCATCGGCTCTGCGGGGTCGCCCAGGTCTTATCTCGTCGACCATGCGGGAACCATTTACCGACGGTCTCGCCAGCACCTTCGGCTCGTCAACGAGCCGCGGCCGCCTGCCGCGGACCCCTTTGCTCCCCCACTGCAGTTTCCACGTCCGGGCGATGCTCTGCCCGTCCTTCCTAACATGCAACGGTCTACACCACCTCAACTCCTTCCGTCCCACCCCACTCCGGCTAGACCTCCCTCGCCTGCCCACGCTCTGCCCGCTCCTGATCCCGCATCACCTCCGGTTCTGGTGCCGCGGTCTTCTCCGTCTCCTCCCGTTTCCCCCTTTCCGGTTTGTCTGTCCCCCGGTCGGGACGTGTTGTCAAACCGCCTGTCCGCTATGGCGATTTTGTGTAACCGTCCTAGCGCATGAGCCGTGGTCGCCCTGTCACTATTGTATTTGCCTGTCGTTTCCAAGGGGAAGGATGTAGATGATATATGCATGTACCTTTAATATAGTGACCTCATCACTACTAACCACTCCCCATATCACAAGTATAACTGCAATCTCCCCACCCACAGATCGCTCTCTAGTTCCTGTGACAGACCACGTACAGCTAGTGCAATATGTAAAGCTCCAGTATGAATAAAGATAGTAAAGTAACGATGTGTCGTTAGAGCCTCTTTACACCACTGTACTAGCCAGGAAATATTAAGTGACTAAGTTAAAAAAATTAAATTGTTGAACTGTTTTAAAAGATAAAATGAACCAAAACACTAAGAATACACTTTAAGATAACTAAAAGCATTAAATGTAATTGAAATTATTAAAAATAAACACATTTTCCTTCTCTATAGCCCCACAATTTCCTCAGTATCCTAAGGAAGTGGAGACTGAGAACATTTGGCATGTCTCCAATACCTCTTACAGACTTCTACAGATGCACCTGAGAAAGCACACTGTCATGTTGCATCAACCTGATGGTTTGGCTTGGGAACAGATCTGCTCAGGACTGCAAGAAAGTCCAGAGAGTTGTGGATGTAGCCCATTCCATCATACAGACCAGACTCCCCACCATTGACTTCACCTACACTTCACAATGCCTCAGAAAAGCAACCAACATAATCAAAGTCTTGCCCAACCCAGTCATTCCTTGGCCCAATAGCAGAAGCGTCCACGTCGCGGGGCTGGAAACTGGAAGTATCCCAAGCTAATTCTGCTACCACCATCATCTATTGCAAGAAGTGAAGACTCCCACTGATTGTCGCTGACAGCTTGCGTCCTTTTCAGGACGGACGATGACAGCGATGTCAACATTTGAAATATAGAAGATGGATACAAAAGAAGAAGTCATTCCTTCTTCCCACTCCCATCATGCAGAAGATACGGAAACTTAAAAGTGTGCACCACCAGTCTCAAAACAGCTTCTTCCCTTCTGTTATCAGGCTTCTGAACAATCCTACCATAAGCTACGGTACTGTCCAATTCACCTCTACCTCATTACGGACATTGAACTTTATCTATGGAATAGGTGTACTACAATGCTGAAACAATATTCTGTACACTGTATATTCCTCTTAGCTCTACCTAGTGTGTTTGAGCTTGACGATTGTATTTATATATAGTGTTATCTTATTTTATTGGATAGCAGGCAAAACAAAGCTTGTACAATAAACCTAAACCTAAATATCCATTATATCAATGGAGGTGCAAATCTTAATCCGTCTAATTTGTAATTTAGAATAAGAACTGGCACATTTTTTTGCTTTGAAGTATGTCTAATCCTGGATCCAAGAGCCAATTCATCACTATAAACGCTGGGGAATCTCCATAAAATTGAGCCGTTGCCACTGGATTCTATGGGAAGTCCTGCTGTGGAAGATCTTGAAAGATGTTGCTCAGTAGTTCTGGACTTCTGCATTTGACTATAAACACAAGGAAGTCCTGGATTTGCTTCCACTTAACCAGGTAAAACTCGGCAGTCCTGTCCAGACCACTGCTATTCTTTGAAGAGCAGATTATATGAATATTGAATCAACTCAAAGCAATGCAAAGGATTTCTCTAGCTATCAATGCTAAATTGATAGTTAATCAAATTTGCCATAACCAGTCAAGCACTAGAGCATTTATAAGGCGTGGAATCAAGTTAGATAACTAGGGCTAAAATACAAAACACATCATCTAATTGAATTAACAGGCTTGAGAGTCAAATGGCCTTCTCTCACAGTAATATTAAAGATTCAAATTTTCTATTATTTTCCAGACAAATAGTGACACAGGGAGAAATGTAATTGAATTGCAGCAAATAGCCATGATAAAACACATGAACGAAGCACAGGTCAAAGATAACAGAGATATGATTGTAAATAATTGAGATATGGATTCTGTGAGAGTTTCTATGCACAGTTGACAAATACTGGTAAAATCCTGTTGAGACAACAAATGCTTGCTCAGCATTCCTGTTCTACAGTAGCTAATAGTTCAAAGGAAAATCACTTCTGACAATTGGCAAGGAAGGAGATAAAGGTGCAGCATCTTACTGTCATATAAACTTCAGGTGGGTTTTGCGGCTGTGATTACTCTTAGCTCATATTTTCCTTTCTTTGTACCACCGTCTCATTGTCATCTATATAAAATTTTAGACGTTTCTGGTGCAGAGATGTATATAGCACAGAATAGGAACATAGCAGAAAGAGAACCATCTTACCCTCAGGCATGTTTATTCAAATCAAATTTAGCTGTTTTATTTTATCCTAATCCCATTTACCTACCATGACTCAATGCTCCCTGACCATTTTGGCAATTTGATTATCAGTCTAAGAGCATGTTAGTTCTCTGTCATAAAGTTGTCTGCTAACTGCACCTGGCTATGTTACACCGATCTCCTGACGAAAGGATTCAGGGCAAAGAAAATTCAGGACAATATGACAACATATTTGAAACAAAATAGTGTGTTTACTGGAAATATGAAATACAGGTAGAAGATGCTAGAAATACTCATTGTTAAAACATTATGAGCTCATAGAGTCATACAGAACAGTCTTTTCAGTCCATTCAGTACCATCTGACCATCTCACATTATATTCCATATCTTTTCTCCACACATTCCCATCAACTCCCATCCCTAGATTCTACCATTCACCTACATTCTGGGGGCAACTTACAATGGCTAATTAACATACCCGTAAGTTGTGAGAACAAGTCAGAACACACAGAGGAAATCCATGTAGTCAAAAGTAGAGTGTAAAAACTGCATAGACAAGATTGAATCCAAGGAACTGTGAGCCAGCAGCTCTACTAGCTGCGCCACCGTGAAACACTGAATACTTCTAAAATGTTATTCCTTATAAAGCACTAATATCCAACATCTTTAATCATTGTATCAGTTACAGACAGAACTGTCCTGGGAGTGAAACGAGTCTGCCTTTTTTCATGTAGAAATTTACACATATATTGTACAGAGCCCTAGTGAGACCACACCTGGAGTATTGTGTGCAGTTTTGGTCCCCTAATTTGAGGAAGGACATTCTTGCTATTGAGGGAGTGCAGCGTAGGTTTACAAGGTTAATTCCCGGGATGGCGGGACTGTCATATGCTGAGAGAATGGAGCGGCTGGGCTTGTACACTCTGGAGTTTAGAAGGATGAGAGGGTATCTCATTGAAACATATAAGATTGTTAAGGGTTTGGACACGCTAGAGGCAGGAAATATATTCCCGATGTTGGGGGAGTCCAGAACCAGGGGCCACAGTTTAAGAATAAGGAGTAAGCCATTTAGAACGGAGACGAGGAAACACTTTTTCTCACAGAGAGTTGTGAGTCTGTGGAATTCTCTGCCTCAGAGGGCGGTGGAGGCAGGTTCTCTGGATGCTTTCAAGAGAGCTAGATAGGGCTCTTAAAAATAGCGGAGTCAGGGGATATGGGGAGAAGGCAGGAACGAGGTACTGATTGGGGATGATCAGCCATGATCACATTAAATGGCGGTGCTGGCTCGAAGGGCCGAATGGCCTACTCCTGCACCTATTGTCTATTGTCCACTGATGGTAGGTTACACCTCCATCCCCCATCTAGACGGTCTCATGTGCCTCCAGTTCTGCCATGAACAGAGACACAATCAATTTCCCTCTACTAACACTCTCCTCCACCTGATGGAACTTGTTCCCACCCTCAACCACTTCTCTTTTGACTCCTCCAACTTTCTTCAAGTGAATCACCCATGGGCACTCGCATGAGACCCAGCCATGCCAGTCTTTTTGTTGGTTACGTCAAATAGTCCTTGTTTCATCGCCAACTCTTTCTCCACTACATAGACGACTGCATTGGGGCTGTCTCCTGCACCCGATCAGAACTAATTTTATTAACTTTACCACCATCTTTCTCCCTGCTCTCAAATTCACTTTGACTATCTCAGACACCTCTCTCCCCTTTCTTGATCTTTCTGCCTCCATCACAGGGGACAGACTATCAACTGGCATCAACTACTAACCCACCAATTCCCACAATTATCTGGAATATACGTCTTCCCACCCTGTATCTTGCAAAGATGCTATCCTTGGTTCTCAATTTTTCCGTCTCCGTTAAATCACCTCCCAAGATGAGGTTTTCCATTATATGACATCTGAGATGTCCTCTTTCTTTTGTAAATGTGGTTTCTCCCCTGCTATCATAGATGGATTGCAGAGACTATTGCATCCACAACTGCTTGGTTCACTCATTCCTTCCAACCCAAACCACCCCCTCACCCGGTATTTTCCCCTGCAACTGATGAGATGTAACACCTGTCCCCCTATACCTCCTCCCTCACCTCCATCCAGCAGTCCTTCCAGGTGAGATTCACATGCACCTCATCTACTTTATCCAGTGTATCCTTATGTACATCGGCGAGACCAAGCGTAGACTCAGCGACAATTTTGCCAAACACTTACGCTCGGTCTGCCAAGGCCTACTTGATCTCCCGGTGGCAAACCATTTTAACTCCCCTTCCCATTCCCAAACTGACTTTTCTGTCCTGGGCCCCCTCTATTACCAGAGTGAGACTATATGCAAATTAGAGGAACAGCAACTCATATTCCACTTGAATAGTAGCCAATGGTGAGAACATTGAATTCTTCAATGTTTAGCAACTACATACCCTCTCCCGCTACCACCCCGTTCTTTTCTGCCCCTCCCTCCTGTGCCCCACCTGGGCACGTCTATTTCTTCCCTCCCCTTCCACCTACATACCTTCCTCTAGCTTCACAATTTGCAACACTAATCCTTTTCTCACACTTCTGTCTTTTCATCTCTGGCCTTTGCCTAATAATAACCCCCCTCACCTGTCTGCACCTTTCATTTGTCAACCCCTGCCCCTTCCAGCTTTCTTTCCCCAGCTCCCCACAATCAGTCTGAAGAAGGGTCCTGACCTGAAAGCTCACTTCTCCATGTTCTTGAGATGCTGTCTGACCTCCTATGTTACTCCAGACTTTGTGTCTTTTTTTTCACACCAGCATCTGCAGTTCCTTATTTCTACTCTCCAATCATTCCTTAAAAAAACCGAAGTAAACAATACTATGGTGTGCTATTTTCTTCTGCTAAGCTTCCCTATTCCCCTTGTCCTCACCTGCTGTTGCGTATATTCCACTTTCACAAGTATGGCAGAAGGAGGTTTGCCACATCCACCGTAAAGATATTTTAGATTTGGAAGTGGGAAACAAAAATGTCAAGATAGGCCAACACTGTTATGATGTTTAGTTCAGGTGAAACTGAAAGTTGAAATGAGCATTTTCACATAATATGGTTTGTAAAAAGAACTACAAACTGAAATCTACAAGAGAAAGTTAGGATACTTGTAAGGTCTCAAACATGTCAAGTCAAGTTGGATCAAGGGCAGTCACGGTGGTGCAGCAGTAGAGTTGCTGCCTTACAGCAAAAAGCAGCGCCAGAGACCTGGGTTCGATCCCGACAACGGGTGCTGTCTGTATGGAGTTTGTACGTTCTCCCTGTGATCTGCGTGGGTTTTCTCCGAGATGTTTGGGTTTCCTCCCACACTCCAGGTTTGTAGGCTAATTGGCTTGATAAAAAATGTAAAAGTTGTCCAGTATAAAAAATTGTCCAACTTCCAGTGCTGAGTGATGCTCTACCTAGAGTTTTTCAGCGTACTACATCCAGATCCAGATCCAGAAGTCAAGTTGTGTCGAGTCAAGTCAAATCAAGTTTGGTCTATTGCCATATGCACACTTCTTCATGATTATCGACAATAAAGGCATATCTATTACATCTATGTACTGGGCTTAGGACAGGTCATCTGAGGTGATAGTGGCCAGGAATCCCTCCACCACTGTCCCACTAATAAAAACTGCACTAAACACCACTTGTTTAATCAAGCCCATGCCATGATCCTGCAAGAGCACAACTTTCACTCTATTCAATAGCTTTTCTCTGATAGCTTTGCTATTATTTCTTCCACAAATATCTGTTTAATTTCCTTTTGAAAGTGACAATTAAATCTACTCCCCGCAGGCTGACATACCATTTCCCTTGTGACAGTTTCTCTGCTCTAAAGTGAATAATCCCAATTGCTCCTGTTTATCCACATGACTGAAGTCCCTTATCCCTTAGTGCAGTCTGCTAAGTCATTCCTGCACCCTCTTTTTGGCCTTCCTATTGTGCTATAATCAGAAGATAGACACAAAATGCTGGAGTAACTTAGCGGGACAGGCAGCATCTCTGGATAGAAGGAATGGGTGACGTTTCGGGTCGAGACCTTTGCTATAATCACGTGCTATAATCAGAATTGTTTCGAACAATCTAATTGCAATAAACATTGTGCGTTAGTCCACCCAAAACAGTTGGCCATGGAAACACCTACATTTGTTTTATCCTGGTGTAAGTCACCGGGAGTTTAAAAGTATGACATTCTTTATCTACCAAGCTGCCTGCACTGGAATACAAGTGGAAGTCACTAAATGTAAAAGGACATTTCCATTGGCAGAAAAGTACGATTAATCTCTAACTTATCAGAGCAATATAGTTACAATCGGAAGCGTTCTGGACAGCAGGGAAATTCTGAACAATTCTTTGCAAGGAAAGATAATGATGAGTATTTTTTAAATGTATGGTCATTTATTTTTTAACTTGGATTCAAGATAAAGTAAAATATCAAATCAAACACGAATTAATTTTCTGCAATCATTCACCAATACACGACTTGAGCTACCTAATATATTACTGACGTGATGCCCTTGTACAAATCAAAACTGATCATATACGATATTCGATTGCTTATATACTTCGGAATCAAAATAACCTCCAATCAATGCTTTGCAAAAGAGAGCAATCGAAATGACAGAGTTACTGTAAAACCACGCATCAAAACGTGGCTTGAGCGCATTGTCTTGCCTTTATTATTTAAAAAACCCTGAGGAAATAAGGTAAAATCAAACAGACGGAGCAACTGCTGCAGCACAGGTTTACATTACCTTCAGACAATTGGCCGTCCAGTGGATCAAGGGTCGCCATGCGAGCAATGTCTGGTGAGGCCGGTCGGGAGAGCCGCTGTAAATGAACTGAAGCGAGAGTGGAGGGTGTGCAGCAGTGCGGACAGTAGCGGGGCTCCACTTCCTGGGAATGGAAGGCGCGGTGCACAATGTATTCTTGAGAGGTGGACGCGCGCTCTCTATAGGTATGTCACTCAGCTGGGGAGAATGAGGCGAGCAAGTTGAAATGCTATTGCATTAAGTAGAAACAAGCAACCACGTATGCTGGTTTACACAAAAGGACACAAAATGCTGGAGTAACTCCAACACTTTGTGTCCTTTTGTTGTTGCATTAACCTGAATTATGAAACCGCGCGGAAATAATATCCTCCAGTGATCCAGTACTGCAGTGTGCGAATGACACTATTGTTTTTGCACACTTGGAACTGAACTGGTTCACTAAAGCATCGGAAAGGATGAATCTTGAAGACAAATGTCCTCTTACAAGCTGCCCACAGATTCACAATGCCCTCCTGTAAAATGCAGAGCCTTTCTAAATCTCAAGATTTGTACACAACACACCCAGTAGCTCCCCCTTACTTTGCTAGTCACATCCAAAATAGAATACCAGTGGATTAGTCAAATGTGATATTCCTTTACATGAATCTAGGTGGACTCTGCTCAGTCCTGTATTTTCTTCAAGGCAGTCTGTAATTTTATCCTTCTTTTTACAGATTTTATCGGTACCAATGAAAGGCTAACAGGTCAGAAGTTACCTGCTTTCTCACCTCAGGTTCCTATTAAATCTTTCCCCTCTAGCGATCAACTTATGTCATCTGGTTCTTGATTCCTGTACTCTGGGTAAAAGACTGTGCATTTACCCTATCTATTCCGCTCATGATCTTGTACACCTCTATAAGATCACCCCTCAACCTCCTGCGCTCCAAGGACCAAAGTCCTACCCTGCCTAATCTCTCTCTAGAGCTCAGGCCCTCGAGTCCAGGCAACATCTTTGTAAATCTTCTCTACACTCTTTCCAGTGTCATCCTCCAGCACTTTACTCCTTATTTTACTCCTTATTCCTGAAACATAGCATGTAGTGGTGGAGCTGCTGCCTCACAGTGCCAGAGACCTGGGTACAATCCTGACCTGGGGTGCTCTCTGTGTGCAGTTTCCACGTTCTCCCTATGACCATGTAGGTTCCTCCTGGAGCTCCGGTTTCCTCCCACATCCCAAAGACGTGCACGTACATGTATATTAATGATTTGCATGAAGGGATTGAAGGCTTTGTGGCCAAGATTGTGGATGATACGAAAATAGGTGGAAGGGTAGGTAGTGTAGGGAAAGCAGGGACTCTGCAGAAGGACTTAGAAAAGATTGGAAGAGTGGGCAGAGAAGTGGCAGATGGAATATAGTGCAACAAAGTGTGGAGTCACGCATTTTGGTAGTAGGAATAAAGGCGTAGACTATTTTCTAAATAGGGAGAGAATCCAGAAATCGGAGGTGCAAAGGGACAGGATTGCTGGTGCAGGATTCCCAAGAAGTTAATCTGCAAGTCAAATCAGTAGTATAGAAAGCAAACTCAATGGTAGCATTTATTTTACGAGGGCTTGTGTACAAAAACAGAGATGTAATACTGAGGCTCTATAAGGCGCTGGTAAGGCCGCATTTGTGAGCAATTTTGGGCACTATATCTGAGGAAGGATGTGCTGGCTCTGGAGAGGGTCCAGAGGAGGTTTACAAGAATGATCCCAGGAATGAGTAGGTTAACCTACGATGAGTGTTTGTCTGCACTGGGCCTGTACTCGCTAGTGTTTAGAAGAATGAGGGGGGACTCATTGAAACATACAGAATAGTGAAAGGCTTGGATAGAGTTGATGTGGTGAGGATGTTTCCACTAGTGGGAGAGTCTAGGACTAGAGGTCATTGCCTCAGAATTAAAGGATGTTCTTTTAGGAAGGAGATGAGGAGACATTTCTTTGTCAGAGGGTGGTGAATCTGTAGAATTCTTTGCCACAGAAGGCTGTGGTGGCCAAGTCAGTGGATATTTTTGAGGCAGAGATAGATAGATTCTTGATTAGAACAGGTGTCAGAGATTATGGGGAGAAGGCAGGAGAATGGGGTTAGGAGGGAACGATAGATCAGCCATGATTGAATGGTGGAGTAGGCTTGATGGGCTGAATGGCCTAATTCTACTATCATTTATGACCTTATGATGTTTGTGGATTAGTTGGCCTCTGTAAATTGCCCCTCGTGTGTAGGGAGTGGAAGTAAAGGTGATATAACATAGAACTAGTGTGATCAATAGGAACCTGAGGGGTAACTTTTTTACACAAAGGGTGGTAGGTGTATTGAATGAGCTGTATTTACTGGACTTTATCTTGCACTAAATGATATTTCATTTATCCTGTATCTGTACACTGTGGACAACTTGATTGTAATCATGTATAGTCCTTCTGCTGACTGGATAGCTCACAACAAAAAAGCTTTTCACTGTACCTCGGTAAACGTTACAATAAATTAAACTAAACTAAACAAGTTGATAGACACAAAGTGCTGGAGTAACTCAGCGGGTCAGGTAGCATCTCTGGAGAAAGGGAATAGATGACTTTTCGGGTTGGAACCCTTATTGAGACTTCTAAACTATGGGAATGCACTCATCATGGGTAATATATATTAAACAAATAAAAGTACATTAATAACCATTTACCATGGAATGGATAAGGTAATTGGACAGTGTATTTTACCCAGAGTAGGGGAATCAAGAACCAGAGGACATAGAGAGGGGAACAATTGAATAGGAACCCAAAGGGCAACTATTTCACACAAAGGGTGGTTGGTATATGGAACGACCTGCCAGAGGAGGTAGTTGAGGTCAAGAGTCAAGAGTGTTTTATTGTCATATGTCCCAGATAGAACAATTAAATTCTTACTTGCAGCAGCATAACAGAATATGCAAACATAGTAAACAATATAATAAACGAGAAAAAAAGTTCAGTATATGTATATATCCTACATATGCACACATATACATCCATACACACACATACATATAAAAAAACAAACTAACAATAATAATGCAAAAAGACAAAACCAATGCCCCCAAGTCTATGTTGTTCAGAGCTTATTTGGAGGTTGTCGAGTTTAATAGCCTGATGGTTGTAGGGAAGAAGCTGTTCCTGAACCTGGACGTTAGTTTTCAGGTTATTGTACATTCTTCCCGATGGCAGGGGTGAAATGAGTGTGAGGCCAGGATGGTCTGGGTGTCTGGTGATGCTGGCTGCCTTTTTGAGGCAGCGACTCCTGTAAATCCCTTGACATTCGGACAAGTACATTGATAGGAAAGGTTTAGAAGTATAGGGCCAAACGCAGGTAGATGGGGCATATTGGAGGGTGTGGGGAGGTTGGGCTGAGGGGGCGTTTCACTCTGTATGACTCTATGAGACTTGCCTAGAGACGGCGACGCGACATCACTCGCTGTTTCCGCCCACAGCTGGCGCACGCGCACGCGCAGTAGCGCAGGTTCGGCTCGTTTTAACGGTCGGTGTTTGAATCGTCGGTTCCTTCCCGCGGGTGGGCCCGCGCTCGGAGAGAGAGAGAGAGAGAGAGAGAGAGAGCGAGAGCGGCTGGTGGGCCAGCCCGCGCGCGGAGAGAGGGCGACGGTGGGCCCGCGCGCGCAGAGAAGGAGGAGGCCGGCAGCTCTCGGTCGGGGAAAACAAGGACGGCAGGCACCGTGTGTTGCACCGGGCTGGGGCTCGGGTGAGATCTTAGCACCGTGTGTTTGGTGGTATTAGAAGGTGGTTTTGATGGAGTGCAGGTGTTTGTAGCTGAGTATCGGTAGTCACGGCGGTTGGGGAGAGGTTGCAATGGCGATAATTAAAAGGAAAATAAACGTGCTGGAGGAGCTCAGCTGGTCAGGCAGCATCTATGGAGAGAAACACAAACATTTAAAGTCTGTAGAAATGCCCCGACCGGAATGGTCGCCGATACAAGTACTATGTTTCAGTTGTGCTGCTGCAAGTAAGAATTTCAGGTGAGACAGGGGTGAGGGAAAAAGAGGAGGTGGGGGTTGCGTTGTTGGTGAAGGAGGATGTCACGGCTGTGGTAAGAGGTGACATTATGGATGATTCGTCTAGTGAGGCTTATGGGTGAAGCTGAGGAACAAAAAAAGGGATGATCACCTTGTTGCGGGTGTACTACAGACCCCCGAATAGTCAACGGGAATTAGAACAAATGTGACGGGAGATTGCAGACTGCTGCAGGTCAAATAAGGTTGTAGTAGGGGATTTTAACTTTCCCAATATAGACTGGGAAAATCATAGTGTGAAGGGTTCAGATGGGGTGCAATTCCTCAAAAGTGTTCAGGAGAGTTTTCTTAAGCAGTATGTGGAGGCCCCCCGCACGTGAGAGTATTGGGAAATTGGGAAGGACAAGTTAATGAAGTGTGTGTGGAGGTGCCTTTTGGGACCAGTGACTAGGTTTAAGATAGTTATGGATAGGGACGGAGAGGGACCACGTGTTAAAATGGTCAACTGGGGTAAGGCCAACTTGAGGGTATGAGAGAAGGTCTCGCTCAAGTTGACTGGATCAAGCTCGGGATGTGTACGTCCCCGTTACAGTGAAGGACAAAGCAGGCACACGTAAGGAAGCTTGGCTGAAGAGGGAGATTAAGACGTTAGTCAAAAACAAGAAGGATGCATGGGACAGGTATAGGCAGCAGGGGTCAAGTGCATCCCTGGAGGAGTTTTGGGAACTAAGGAGTAAACTAAAAAAGGAAATCAGAAGGGAAAAAAGGGGCCAGGAGATAGCCTTGGGGGTAGCATTAAGGACAATATCAAAAGATTTTATAAATACATGTGGGAAAAGGGTAACTAGAGAGAGAGTGGGACCTCAGGAATCAAAGTGGTCACCTCTGTGTGGAGCCACAAGAGATGGGCAAGATCCTAAATGAGTATTTCTCCTCTGTATTTATTGAGGAGAAATACAATAGTATGGAGGAAATTGGAGCAATCACTGGAAGTGTTGAGAGCAGTCAGGGTTACTGTCGAAGAAGTACTGAAGGTACTGTCGTGTTTGAAGGTAGACAAATCTCATGGGCCTGATCTGATATATCCGAGGACATTGTGGGGAAACTAGAAAGGAAATTGCGTGAGCCCTGGTTGAAATCTTTGAGTCGTCGGAAGACTGGAGGGTGGCAAATGTACCTCTTTTCAAGAAGGGCTGCAGGGAAAATGCTGGGAACTATAGGCTGGTGAGCTTAACATCTGTAGTTGGTAAGTTACAGGAGAGTATTCTGAGGGATAGGATATACAGGCATTTGGATGGGCAAGGGCTGATTAGGGATAGTCAGCATGGTTTTGTACGTGGGAGGTCGTGTCTCTCAAATTTGATTAATTTTTTTTAAGACGTGACCAAAAAGGTTGATGAGGGCAGAGCTGTACATGTTGTGTACATGGACTTCAGTAAGGCGTTTGACAAGGTTCTGCATGGTAGGCTGCTCTGGAAGGTTAGATCTCATGGGATCCAAGGAGAGAGAGATAGCTGAATGGATAGCAAATTGGATCCATGGACGGAAGCGGAGGGTAATGGTGGAAGGTTGCTTCTCAGACTGGATGCCTGTGACTAGTGGTGTGCCTCGGGGTTCGGTGCTGTGCCCGTTACTATTTGTCATCTACATCAATGATTTGGATGAGAACATACAGGGCAAGATTAGTATGGATCTCTATTCCATGGAGCGCAGGATGTTGAGGGGAGATCTTATAGCGGTATACAAAATCATGAGAGGAATAGTTTAGGTAGATGCACAGAGTCTTTTGCCCAGAGTAGGGGAATCGAGGACCAGAGGACATAGGTTCAAGGTGAAGGGGAAAGATTAATAGGAATCTGAGATGTAACTTTTTCACACAAAGGGCGGTGGGTGTATGGAACAAGCTGCCAGAGGAGGTCGTTGAGGCTGGGACTATCCCATCATTTAAGAAACAGTTAGACAGGTACTTGGATTGGACAGGTTTGGAGGGATATGGACCAAGTGCAGGCAAGTGGGAGTAGTGTAGCTGGGACATTGTTGGCTGGTGTGGGCCGAAGGGCCTGTTTCCACACTGTATCACTCTATGGCTCTAACTACGGATTCTGGTTTATGCCGAAGATAGACACAAAGTGCTGGAGCAACTCGGGCAGCATCTCTGGAGAGAAGGAATAGGTGACAGTCAGGGGAGAGGGAACCGAGAGATATGAAAAGCTACATAGAATAAATTAATGAAAGATATGCAAAAAGACAGAACAGAGGGGGTGCAGTGAGATAGGGCGTTGCAGAACCTTAATACACAAAAGGACACAAAGTGCTGGAGAAGTTCAGCGGGTCAGGCAGCATCTCTGAAGAACTTGGATAGCACAGCAAATGTTCTCTGCAGGCGTGAGCTACTCGAGCACTTTGTGTCTTTATATTTTAGGAGGTGGTTATAGCTGGGTGTCGGTTGTCATGGCAGTGACAGTGAGGTTGTAATGGCGATAATGTATTAAAAATGTAAAGGTGAGTGCTGCAGGAGTCCTTATCTTTCCTTTTTGCTGGAGGATCTCAGCTGGTCAGGCAGCATCTGTGGAGAGAAGCACAAAATACTAGAGTCTGCAGAAGGGTCCCAACCTGAAAGGTCGCCTATTCATTCCCTCCAGAGACGCTATCTGGCCCGCTGAGGTACTCCAGCACTTTGTGTTTTGCTCAAGATTCCAGCATCTGTAGTTCCTTGTTTCGCAATGTGTGGAGGAAAAGGATTGACGATGTTTTGGGTCGAGATCCTCCTTCGCTGTTTTCACCACAACCCTCCCTCCCCATCTCCAATATTGAACAATCACTTCAGCAGAGGTCTTGCCTTCATACACCTGTGCCACACTTCAACGAGTTCAAGCCAGGCATGATGTCAAGCTTTTTCTGTTGCTTCGGGGCATATTTCTCCGGCAAGGAGCCCCCTTTCTCCCGTATCTAACTGTCCTCTTGTACTCCCATTGCCTGCCTTCTACCTTCTCTCGATCTTTTCCTCTCTAACTGCCCCCTTACCCACCCCCAATCTCGCACATTTCGAACGTGCAGCTCTCTGCTCTTTCAGTGACGATCCCAGTATTGTCATTGAGGGGTGAAAAGGGAGGTGCCATTTATAGTAAGAATATTTCAGACATTAATTTGTTTTGGGATATATAAAGGATTCTAAAGATCATAACAATGTACAATATTATTTCCATAAAATGAATAGAGTTAAGTTTTGGGGCAATCAAGGCATTTAAAAGCATTTAATTTGAAATGAGGGTTTAAATGATTTGCTGCAGCTTCAGTGGCTACTCAAAATGTAATCCGTATTTATACATTATTTTATCAGTATAAATAATATAGTGTCCTGATATGTCAGCTGTTTCTTTCTGGAGATGTAACCACTGTTTTGTTTTAAATTTATTTAAAATGTTTTCACAATAATTGACCTTGTTCTATATTCTCTGAAAATACATCAGTAAAATTCGGCAACAGTCTAAACATTTTTGTTTCTGCAGTAATGGCAGGACTTAATTTCACTGATCAAGATATTCAAGAGCAATTGAGTTTGTTGGGCTACCACAATGTCCCACAACATCAACTTTGTGAGTTCAGAAAAGGTAAGAAGTTGCATTACACTGATATGTATTTGTATTAAATAACTATGTATTCCATGAGCAAACTGTTTTACACCCTTAGAGATTCACCGCTACTGGATGGGTTTTTACTTTTAATTCTTTCCTGAAGAAGGAGATAATTAATGGAATATTGCAAATTATATAATCTTGACCAAGTGGACCATTTTGAACTGACCAACCCTGTTTAAACCAGGCTGAAGAAGTTGAAGTAGAAGAACATATGAGTGCCTGTTCCTAAGATTGAGCACTATGTAGTACATCTTCTAAGAAAGTAATGGAACGTAACAGCTATCAGGACATCTTACTTAATGAAGAACTCCAAGTTCAATATCAACATTCCTAAGTTTTTCTCCTTCAGCAAATTCTCAAACATCTTTATTAGTATTGATTGATTATTGCTTTAAGATAAACTAATGGCTATGAAGACAACATAGTAATATCTAATGAATAGTTCCGTCGAATAATGACCATGGTTAAATGCATTAATGCTGTTTTGTTTTTCCAGATCTGGAAGAACTGATCAAGCATGAGAGTTCAAAGAGTCAAGGCTCCAGTAAAGCCAGTTCAGAATCATGTGGTACTGTAAAGCCGTTAAATTATTTTTGCAATATTTTTGATAAAACAACTTGTCAATCAAAGTGGGATAAAGCAAGTCAAATGTAAGCAGTGAAACCGTCTCAATCTGCATTTTTAATCTCAACTCTATATGGGAGAATCAAAAGTTGGGAGGACTTCTTTGAGCCATCAATATTTGTGGCTTTGGGGAGATATGAATGGTGATTCAATCAAGTAGACTTGATGGGCTGAATTCTGCTGATATCACTTGAACATGCTCAATTAAAAAAAAAAAAATCTTAATTTATTATTGCAAACCCCAGTCCCTTGCAGACATTCCTTTCCACAAAATGAATGGGATTGCACCATGTGCCACAATGCTGAATAACTCTCTTATGTACCGTACATACAAAAACACATTGTTGTTGGTAAAGAAATGTCAGTAGTTCACCAACTTTTTAAAAATCATTCTTTGGGATATTAATTTGTGACCATTATTTCTTGTCTCAGCCAAATTCACGTCATGTGAATAGCTTAATATCATCAATACTATAGTAATTCACATACATTTTACAAAAAAAGTAAATGTAACTATTGATCCGTTGTACCTACACAGAATACAATTAAACCAATACAAAGCATGTTAATTACAATGATTATTGGGCCAGAAAAAGCAAGTTTAAAGCAAAGTATCAATTATCGATGAATTTTACCTGTAAAATGTTATATTCCTTACAAGAAATAATTAGTTTTTCTGTTTCCATGGCTAAAAATGTTGTATTCTTCTGAAGTTTCCCTCTATTGTGTTTGAAGATTAGAACGTATCAGGATTTACTGTATTTAAATTCACTAAGTGGTAAATGTTTGTGAAGGATGCTGCTTTTTAAAAAAAATGTGATATGGTATTTTCCTATCAAGATATACAGATGAAAAATAGTTCCACACAACAGCCCATTTTAGCAACCCAACCTAATGATCGACGAGAGTTCAACTCTGAAAAAGAGAATCGGGTGAGTAGAATATTGTTTTCTAAATGATGGAGAACTGGAGAGAGGCTATAGCTAAAGATTTTGTCACGGTCAAAAAAACTGAATATAATATTTTGATGTAATTGGGCCGTTTTTGAAATGGAGACCATTTAAGAGAAATTAGTTAAAACAATTTCTCTAAAGTGTCACGAGTCATTGGAACTTCATGAAAGAGCAATAGAAGCAGAAATTTTGAATATTTTTGAATAATATTGTTTTTTGATAAATGATTGTTTAGAGCAGGGTCGTACAGGAGGTTACAGTCGGGTCACCCATGATCGAGGGCTTTAGAACCCAGATGACCTACTACTTAGTCATGGCAATATACAGCACAGAAACGCCCTTTGGCCCAACTTGGCCTTGCCATCCAAGTTGCTTAACGAAGCTAGTCCCACTTGCTTGAGTCTGGCCCATATTCCTCCAAACCTTTCCTATACATGGACCAGCAATGGCAAGAATTTCTGGGAATAATTTGGAAGATGCAGGGTCTTTTCATTCCAAAGAGGAAGAAAGATTCTAGGGGGAGAATGAGGTGACCATGGCTGACGAGATATCAAGTACAGTATAAAACTAAAAGAGAAGGCATATAACATTGCAAAGATTAGTGGGAAGCCAGAGGATTGGGAGGCTTTTAAAGAACAGAAGGTAACTAAAAAGTCAATATGGGGAGAAAAGATGAAATACGAAGGTAAGCTAGCTTATAATATAGAAGAGGAGAGCAAGAGTTTCTTCAGTTATATAAAAAGGCAAGAGTGGACGTTGGATCGCTGGAAAATGATGCAGGAGAAGTGATAATGGGGAATAAAGAAATGGCAGAGGAGTTGAATAACTTTTTTGCATCAGTCTTCACAGTGGAAGACACCAGCAATGTTCCTGAAATTCAAGAGAGTCAGGGTGTGGAAGTTAGTAGAGTGGCTATTACTAAGGAGAAGGTGCTTGGTAAGCTGAAAGGGCTGAAGGTGGATAAGTCATCTGGATCGGATGGACTGCACCCTAGGGTTCTGAAAGAGGTGGCTTCAGAGATTGTGGCGGCATTAATAATGATATTTTAAGAATCACTAGAGTCAGGAGTGGTTCTGGACGATTGGAAAATTGCCATTATTACCCCCGTTGTACAAGAATGGAGCAAAGCAGAATAGTGGGAACTATTCGTCTGACTTCAGTGGTTGGTAAGATTTTAGAGTCCACTATAAAGGATGAGGTTACGGAGTACTTAGAAGTACATGATAAAATAGGCTGACGTCAGCATGATTTTGTGAAGGGAAGATCTTGCTTGACGAATCTGCTGGAATTCTTTGAAGAAGTAAAATAGTAGGTCAGACAAAAGAGTCAGTGGACGTGGTTTACCTAGATTTTCAGAATGTCTCTGATAAGGTGCCATACGCGAGACTGCTAAGGAATTTGAGAGCCCATGGTATCAAAGGGTAGATACTAGCATGGATAGCAGGTTGGCTGGATGGCAGAAAGCAAAGAGTGGCAATAAATTTAGCTTTTTCTGGTTGGTTGCCAGTGACTAGTGGAGTTCTGTAGGGGTCGGTGCTGGGGCTGCTACTCTTCATGTATATATTAATGATTTGGATGAGGGGATTGAAGGCTTTGTGGCCAAGTTTGTGAATGATACGAAAATAGTCATGCATTTTGGTAGTAGGAATAATAGTGTAGACTATTTTCTGAATGGGGAAAGAATCCAGAAATCAGAGGTGCAAAGGGACTTGGAGTGCTGGTGCAGGATTCCCAAAAAGTTAATCTGCAAGTCAAATCGGTAGTAAAGAAGGCAAACGCAATGCTAGCATTTATTTCAAGAGGGCTAGATACGAAATCAGGGATGTAATGCTAAGGCTCCATAAGGCGCTGGTCAGGCTGCATTTGGAGTATTGTGAGCAATTTTGGGCACCATATCTGAGGAAGGATGAGCTGGCCCTGGAGAGGTTCCAGAGGAGGTTAACAAAAATGATCCCAGGAATGAGTGGGTTAACTTATGATGACCGTTGATGACGGCACTGGGCCTGTACTCGCTGGAGTTTAGATGAATGGGGGTGGACCTCATTTTGAAACGTACTGAATAGTGAAAGGCTTGGTAGATTGGATGTGGAGGGGATGTTTCCACTAGTAGAGTCTAGGATTAGAGGTCATAGCCTCAGAATTAAAGGATGTTCCTTTAGGAAGATGAGAAGGAATTTCTTTTGTCAGAGGGTGGTGAATCTGTGGAATTATTTGCCACAGAAGGCTGTGGTGGCCAAGTCAATGGATATTTTAAAAGCAGAGAGAGATAGATTCTTGATTATTACGGGTGTCGGGGGTTATGGGGAGAAGGTTAGGAGGGAGAGTAGATCAACCATGGTTGAATGGCGGAGTAGACTTGATAGACCAAATGGCCTAATTCTGCTCTTATTCCTTATGACCTGTCCAAATGCTTTTTAAATGTTGCAATTTAGTTTAGTTTAGAGATACAGTGCGGAAAGAAAACTGTATGTCTTTGGACTGTGGGAAGATACCGGAGAAAGCCCACGCGGTCACAGGGAGGACATACAACCTCTGTACAGACATCACCTGTAGTCAGGATCGAACCCCGGTCTCTAGCGCTGTAAGGCAGCAACTCTACTTCTGCGCCACCATGCTGCCCTCCATCGCTCCATATTGTACAGCTTCTATCACTTCCTCTGATATTTTCCATATATGCAGCTCACTCTGGAAAAAGTTGCCCCTTGGTCTCTTAAGTCTTTTACCTCTCACCGATGCCCTCTTTTACCTCTCACCGATGCCCTCTAGTTTAGCCTTCCCTACCATGGTGGGTGGGTGGGAGCGGCATGGGGGTCTCGCTACTCATTTTCTCTTTGTCTCTTGTGATTTTATAAAAAATCTATACGGTCACCCCTTGGCTTCTGGGCAGTGGGCAGGTGCTGTAGACCTGCATGGGAAGGTAGACGCTCCCGCCCCTACGAGTCTCTGGCAGATGGGGCTCGTCAGCCTCCCATCTAGGAGAGGGAAAACTATGATTTAAAACCTCCACTGCCTTGTGGCCATATCCAGTCATGGAAAAGGCTCTAGGAGTAAACCTCAAGAAAATCCGTAGTCGGAGCCCCTAAGGCAGTTCGTCGTTGTTTACAACCTCGCTCTGGCAGCTTCTGCGACGGCGCTGGTGCCAAACTGTAACGGCCCTGCTGTTCCCTTGGATCGATCAGTGACGTGGAGAGGGGGGGACGTGCTGCATGGGCAACAGCCTGTCCTCCATATGACATCGCCCAGGCTTGCATCCGACCAGTATGCATCACCCATGGTCAGTCATGATTGAGGAGGGCCTACTATACCCCTTGGCCACCTATGCTTCTAGGAAAAAGGTCCAAGCTTATCGAGCCTCTCTTTATAACTCAAACTCTCCAGACTCGGTAACATCACTGTTACTTGTATCTTAACACGGTCGAAATGAGTCAGCTTGTTGGGATTATCTCCTGAGATCTAAATTAATCCACGGAACCTGAGTTCAATGACTTGCCTATGAAATGGTTGTGCATAAATTATCATTTAAATTGGTATATTCTTTGATGTTTATAGATTTCATATAAGAGGGAGATTTTCCAAGGTTTTCCTACAGAATTTCATCAGTGTGACACATACAGCAGATATACAGTGGCACCAAACCTGTTCAGAAGCACATCAGCACCGTCAAAGTTAATTCTTCAGAATAGCCCTGATCAAGAGAGTGATATCAGTCAGATGCAATCTGAGAACAGTGGGACGAGCAGCCCTGAAAACACCAGGAAACCGATTATTAAGAGAAAAGTGTTAAGGTATGTAAGCTGACAATGATTTTGTATGAAGACTAAATAAGTTAACCACATTTTCTAACTAAATTGAAGTGTTGAAATAATCCTTTAATCCTGAATTTCAATAAGTCACAACATATTTTTAAGCATGCTGTTCTGAATAACCTGTAATGAAATTGAGGAATCTTAAGTCACTACACTTTTCTTTGTTTCCTGTAAACAAATTAAAAACATGTTGCATATTATATCCTTGGTAAATATTTATTTGAATTTTTGAATTTATAATGCATTTTGTAAATGTCAATTTTTTGCTTTTGTAAATTTAGTAAATTTAGACCAACATTAATCCTGTTTAATTATCAGGGATTTTCTCCTGTTGGGACTGTTTGATTTTTCCTTACCTCTCTTGAAGATAATTAAGCCACAACACAATTCTAGAGAAAAAAAACTGCTGCAGGAACTCAGTCGGACAGGATGATGCCTGACCCACTGAGTTTCTCCAGCATTTTGTCTCTTACTCTAGATTCCAGCATTTGCAGTTTCTGGTGTCTCCAACACAATTCTAGACTTTTGTAGCTCTGTGGTTTTATTTGTGATTCCAGGTACAGCTACAGAGAGCTCTTAAAATACAGGAGGAACTTACATTTTTTTGCTGTTCCGTGGAAATATTGCAAAATATGTTAAATGTTTATACACAGAAACAAAAGTTACAAATACCCAATGTTGTATGATTTTAAATGGTTGAGAGATCTGTTTTCTCCATTCTCACATTTTTTAGGCTCTGCCCTATTATTACCATTTTAAAAAAATTGCAAAATATGAGATTAAGATGAAGTATTCTGTTCCTATGAAAATGGTATTAGAATTTGGAAGCTGATTACTTTCTCATATTTTGCATTCAATTTCTAGTTTGTGTTGTGCATGGATTAGATGCAAATATGATTACTTTTGTGATGTATTTTTTAAATGCATTGCTCTATATTGCAGGAAGAAGAATGGACAGTTGCATGTTTGTGATGAATCAACCTTCACTGAAACTGATTCTGGTAAATACCACGGTCTGGCTGCCTTCTCAGTCTTTGGGGCACCCACGTTATTATGAGTTATTGCAGTACAGATTATTCCATTAGGAAGATTGCCTAAAATAAGATTTGCTTGTCTGTTCAAGTATTGGTTCTACAGTAATTGAATCCTTCAAATCATCCTCTAAGCCTCTTACTTTGTTATTTTCCTTGTGAAAGAGCTAGTAAGCCTGTCCATCTGCTGAAATGTGTTGCTTACTGTGAAATAGAAAGATAGACTGGTTGTTAATTAAGAAATCATGTATAAATCAATACAATGGCAGTGATAATTAAAAAAAAAAAACTAACTTGCTTTCGAATAAACAATTTGTAGTAAATGATAATACTCCCCAGCCTTTGGAGATGTCGAAGGAAGAGGCTTCTTAGACCATCATTGAGTCAAAACAAGATAGATTCACAGGCTTAAACCAACTATACTTTAACCAGAGATCCCTACTTGCACTGAATGGAATTGAAAATTTTGTCCTCGAACACAGATTTATTCAGCCATCATTGCATTCCCAGTAAACATGAATCTTTTTCCAACTGTATTTTGGGAACATATGATGATAACTTATTTGGGGGGGGGGGGTGGCTTGATAGCCTAATTACACATACTTGATTTATTTGGTTCATATGCATGTAAAATGCAATGTTCAGAGCTTCTTGGTAATATTTATGAAAACTATTTATGTTTTTAGTGGTTAAAAGTGTAAGATGGGAAGGTCAATGCATTGCAATGACAAGTTTGGAACCTTGGTGCCCTGTCTAAGGTCATGTCATATGGATACTAAATATAAAACCATGTAGCCAGATTTCTTTTCAGTTTTGTATTCCAGATGAGGGAAGGGACTTCAAGTGCAATGGTATCCATTTTGTTTATTGGCATTAGGGACTGCCAGGTCACAATGTTTAGATCGAAGTATATCTGCTTCATTTTCCAAAAACTTAGTGACTAATGCTGAAATGTGCTTAATTCTGAAGTGAAAGATACAATAGGCATTACATGTTAAAACAATCTGATTGAGTTTTTCACTATTCTACAAGCTACAGAACTATTTCACCAACAACTTCTGGGGACCACCCATATTGAAGCAGCGGCCAAGAAAGCACACCAATGCCTCTACTTCCTCAGAAGGCTTAGGCAGTTTGGCATGAACCCAACAACTCTCACCAACTTCTACAGATGTGCCTTAGAAAGCATTTTATCGGGATGCATCACAGCATGGCTTGGGAACAGCTCCATCCAAGATGGCAAGAAATTGCAGATAATTTTGGACGCAGCACAAGCCATCACACAAACCAACCTCCCATCCATTATCCCCATGTATACCTCATGCTGCCTCGGCAAGGCCAGCAGCATAATCAAGGATGAGTCACAACCTGACCACTCCCTCTTCTCCCCTCTATCTTCGAGCAACAGGTGAAAAGCACACATCCAGATTCAGGGACAGTTTCTTTCTAGCTGTTATCAGGTGACTGAATTATCCTACCACAATTATAGAGCAGTCCTGAATTACTATCTACCTCATTGGAGACCCTCAGACTATCTTTGATCTGACTTTACTGGCTTTATCTTGCACTAAACGTTCCTCACGTTATCCCCTTTATCATGTATCTGTACACTGTGAATAGCTCCAATGTAATCATATATTGTCTTTCCGCTGACTGGTTAGCATGCATCAAAATTCTTCACTGTACCTCGGTCCATGTGACAATAAATAAACTATTTGGTTTCCTATCAAATATGATATGAGGCAAGAAAAACCTGCAAATGTGTAAAGCACCAAGTTGTAGATCAATTCTACTGCATGGCAGTGTTGTCTGACGCCACCATTGCCCTTAAGTGACTTGCAACAGGTTTTTCACTCTTTCATTGAAATATTTTTACAAATCTAGTTTGAATTTATTCAACTTCATTTCCAAACCGGAGGACTGGGAAAGCAAATCGTAGGACTGGGAGAAATTTAGAACTCAATAGAGGAGGACAAAGGGGTTAATTAAGAGGGGGGGGGAAGAGCATGAAAGAAAGCTTGCGGGAAATATAAAAACACTCTAAAAGCTTCTTTAGATATGTAAAAAGGAAAAGATTAGTGAAGACAAATGGCAATCAGAGACAGGTGAATTTATAATGGGAGACAAGGAAATGGCAGAACAGTTAAATGAGTACTTTGTTTGTGTCTTCCTTAGTGAAGACAGAACCAATCTCCCAGAAATACTAGGGGACCGAGGATCTAGTGGGAGGGAGGAACTGAAGGAAATCTACATTAGTCAGGAAATGGTGTTCGGTAAACTGTTGGGACTGAAGGCAGATAAATCCCCAGGGCCTGATGGTCTGCATCCCAGAGTACTCAAGGAGTTGGCCCTAGAAATCGTGGATGCGTTGATGATCATTTTCCAATGTTCTCTTGACTCTGGATCAGTTCCTGTGGACTGGAGAGTAGCCAATGTAACCCCACTTTTTAAGAAAGGAGGAAGAGAGAAAATGGGGAATTATTGACCAGTTAGCCTTACTTCGGTAGTGGGGAAGATGCTTGAGTCGATTGTTAAAGATGCTATAGCAGTGCATTTGAAAAGTAGTGACAGGGTCGGTCAAAGTCAGCATGGATTTATGAAGGGGAAATCATGTTTGACTAATCTTCTGGAATTTTTTGAGGAAGTAACAAGTAGAATATGTCCATTCACCGGGAGAGCCAGTGGATGTGGTGCATCTGGACTTTCAAAAAGCCGTTGACAAGGTCCCACACAAGAGATTAGTGTGCAACATTAGAGCACATGGTAGTGGAGGTCAGGGATTGACATGGATTGAGAACTGGTTGGCAGACAGGAAACAAAGAGTAGGAATTAATTGGTCCTTTTCAGAATGGCAGGCAGTGACTAGTGGGGTGCCGCAAGGCTCGGTGCTGGGGCCCGTTATTTACAATACATATTAATGATTTAGATGAGGGAATTAAATGTGACATCTCTAAGTTTGCAGATGACACAAAGCTGGGTGACAGTGTGAGCTGCGATGAGGATGCTATGAGGTTGCAGGGTGACTTGGATAGGTTGGGTGAGTGGGCAGATGCATGGCAGATGCAGTATAATGTGGATAAATGTGAGATCCACTTTGGTGGCAAGAACAAGAAGGCAAATTATTATCTGAATGGTGTCAGTTTAGGAAAAGGGGACGTGCAACAAGACCTGCATGTGCTTATACATCAGTCACTGAAAGTAAGCATACAGGTACAGCAGGCAGTGAAGAAAGCTAATGGCATGTTGGCCTTCATTGCGAGAGGATTTGAGTTTAGGAACAAGGAGGTCCTACTGCAGTTGTACAAGGCCCTGGTGAGACCGCACCTGGAGTATTGTGTGCAATTTTGGTCTCCTAATTTGAGGAAGGACATTGCTATTGAGGGAGTGCAGTGT
Organism: Malacoraja senta; assembly: GCA_038087875.1. Lineage (NCBI taxonomy): Eukaryota > Metazoa > Chordata > Chondrichthyes > Rajiformes > Rajidae > Malacoraja > Malacoraja senta. Next base: position 2,896,422 of record CM075994.1, read on the forward strand.
AGGTTCACCAGGTTAATTCCCGGATTGGCGGGACTGACATGAAAGAATGGGTCGACTGGGCTTGTATTCACTGGAATTTAGAACGATGAGAGGGGATCATATCGAAACATATAAAATTCTTAAAGGATTGGACAGGCTAGATGCCGGAAATATGTTCCCGATGTTGGGGGAGTCCAGAACCAGGGGTCACAGTAGGCCATTTAGGACTGAGATGAGGAAAAACTTCTTCACCCAGAGAGTTGTATGAGCGGCGGAGGAGAATTCAATGGATGTTTTCAAGAGAGGGTTAGATTTAGCTCTTGGGGCTAATGGAATCAAGGGATATGGGGGAGAAAGCAGGAACGGGGTACTGATTTTAGACGATCAGCCATGATCATATTGAATGGCGGCGCTGGCTTGAAGGGCCGAATGGCCTACTTCTGCACCTATTTTTCTATGTTTCTATTCTAAGTATTAAGTAAGCAAGCTCTATCTTAACATGTATAATTGAGTCACCAAGTTGTAGACTGATAGCACTATAATGATGATCCTTCATGAAAGTTCTACAGCTGGTTAAAATTGTAAAGAATTTCTTAACCTTCTCACTTCAGAGGGAGTAGGCAAAATTTAGGAGGAAGATTGTTAGTCTATCTACTGCTTATTCATGCACTTGGAGAAATGAGTTCTTCCCTATTGCTTAAAGTCAATTATACTTGTACAAGAAATGCTGGAGACCTTTTGTAAATATAACTATCTTTTGATTGGCAACTTTAAAAGATGCAGGCAGTGAATTGGGACAGAAGATCAGCAAATTTGATGTCCTTCGCAATAAAGCAGAATCTGACACAGAAAATGAAGAATTCGTCAGTCTACCTGGAAGGCGACCAAATTCCACCCAAACTTTCTTTGCCAAAAATCTGGTAAATATTCTTAACACTGTCTTATTGTTGCTATTCGGGACAAGGATATTAAACCTTCATTTTGTTGGTATGCAAGATCAAATTCTTATTGTAATTTAAAAATGTGGAATTAATCTTTATTTTTTAGATAGAACTAAACACAATTGATTTTTGGTTAATCACATTATGAGATGAGAGAGACCTTATGGAGTGCATTGACTAATCACAATTAATCTTGTGTGCATTCAGCACTAATATGCATGGTAAAGGGATCTTGTACTGATGAAACCAGGTGATTATTCCCTGGTTTGTCGAGAACATATGAATAAGACAGTATGATAATCTAGAAATATTTCCCCCTCCACTGCAGTGGAACGAAAATCTTTTGGGAGGTGAAGGGTACAGTTGTCCCTCAAATGCTCCAAAGTCATGTAAGTGATTAATTTTTTTTTAACATGTATTAGCTTCTAATTTACCACATAATTTTTGTACAAAGATAATAATATCCAAAAGATGTATTCTAATTAAGTATTATTAGAAATCAAAGACCAAAAATTAAACCAGTTTCATATGTTTGTTTTTAATTTTGCTTACAGAAGGATGGTGTTTTTGTTTGCACTCTGGAACTGGTTATTGATTGTGTAGTGTATTTATTGACCCATGGAAATAGTATAGAAACTATAACGGTGGTTTGTATAAAAAGCTCCGATAAAAAGCTTTCGCACTTCAACCATACTCCAAAACATAGCAGGTACTCTATTCAGAAATTGAACTGAGACAAATGCCTGACAAATTGGGCATAAAATCCTGTAACACCATGGATTTCTTGGAAATTTCGCTGATTCCTCAAAGACGGCTTAACTGGGCATTCATCCTGGTCGTTTATAAAACTAAGCTGTATTCTTTAAATTAACTATGCTTTAAGATATTTTAATGTGATGGAAGTTTACTTTTGAACCAAATTTGCTCACGGTTATTAACTTTTTCAAATATGTGTGGCAGTTATTAGACCGGTAATGGATCATCCTCATACAAGAAACTTAAAGAAAACTGATCCTGTGGCAAAGTGAGTGCTGGATTCATAATTATTTCAATTTCATATACAAATTGTAAATTTGCCTTTCTTCAACCATGCTACCTTTGAACTGATCTGATCCTCCCATGCAATTCACTCTGCAACTTGTTCATTTACATTTTCATGAATCAATTTAGGTATATTCAGTGCTCAATTGAGGGCTACACAGTGGCGCAGCGGTAGAGTTGCTGCCTTACAGCGCCAGAGACTAGGGTTCAATCCTGACCTCGGGTGCTGTCTGTACAAAGTTTGTACGTTCTCCCTGTGACCGCATGAGTTTTTTCCGGGTGCTCCAGTTTCTTCCTGTGTTTCAAAGACGTGCAGCAACGTAGGTGACTTGGCTTCTGTAAATTGTCCCTGGTGTGTAGGATAGAACTAGTGTAGGCAGATTGCTGGTCGCCATGGACTCGGTGGACGGAAGAGCCTGTTCCATGATGTATCTCTAAAACTACAATCCAAATGCAACAATCAGGAACTTTCTGATTCTGTATTGCCTTGCATCAATGGAAGTCACATGCTCGACTGAATCTCTTCAACCTGTTTTTCCTACCATACACCCAAATAGGGATAACAGTGTAGTATGTTTGCCTACTTACTCGCTTTTAGGACATGAGAAAATTGGAGCTCCCAGGGAAATGCACCATCACAAGGAAAATGTGTATACTCCAGAATGGCAGCCAAGATCAGCATTGAGCAGCAGCACAGCCTCCCACAACACCATCACCCTTTCTTTCAAACAACTTTGGCCCTGACCCGAAATCCTGCACAGTTGAAAGCACAACTTGAGTTGCATTTATTGATTCAGATTGATAATTGGTGCTGTAGGAAAAATCTGCAGATGCTGGTTTAAATCGAAAGTAGACACAAAATGCTGGAGTAACTCAGAGGGACAGGCAGCATCTTTAGAGAGAAGGAATGGGTGACGTTTTGGGTCGAGTCCCATCTTCAAACTATGTCAGGGGAGTGGACGGTAGAGATAAAATGTAGTTGGAGACAGCAAGACTGGTGGGAGAACTGGGAAGTGAGAGGAGATGGAAAGCAAGGGCTACTTGAAGTTAGAGAAGTCAATGTTCAAACCGCTGGGGTGTCAGCTAACCAAGGAAATATGAGGTGCTGTTCCTCCAATTTGCACTGGGCCTCACTGACAATGGAGGAGGCCCAGGAAGCAAGGTCAGATTGGGAATTAAAATGCTGAGCAACCGGGAGATCAGGAACGTTTAGGTGGACTGAGCAGAGGTGTTCAACCACCGAGCCTGCGTTTGGTCTCGCCGATATACAGGAGTTGACACCTGGAACAGTGGATACAGCAGATGAGGTGCAAGTGAACATCTGCCTCGCCTGAAAAGACTGTCGGGGTCCTTGGACGGAATCGAGGGGGGAGGTAAAGGGACAGGTATTGCATCTCCTGCAGTTGCTGGGGAAAGTACCCGGGGAGGGGGTGTTTTCGGTGGGAAGGGAAGTTGACCGGGGAGTTGCAGAGGGAACGGTATCTGCAGAGAGGGGTGGAGATGGGAAGATGTGGCCAGTAGTGGGGATTCTGTTGGCTGTGGCAAAAATGTTGGAGTATTATATGCTATGCGATGGCTGATGGGGTGGAAGGTGAGGACAAGGGGGACTCTGTCCTTGTTACGAATGGGGGGAGGGGAAGCAACAGCGGAGCTGCTGGATATCGAGGAGACCCTGGTGAGAGCCTCATCTATAATGGAAGAGGTGGAACCCCCGTTCCCTAAAGAATTAGGACATCTCTGATGACCTGGTATGGAAAACCTCATCTTGGGCGCAGTTGCGCGTAGATGGAGGAATTGGGAGTAGGGGATAGTCTTAATAGGAAGCAGGGTGGGGGAAAGAGTAGTCGAGATAGCTATGGGAGTCGGTAGGTTTGTAGTAGATGTCGGTCAATAGTCTGTCTCCTGTGATGGAGACGGTGAGATCCTGAAATGGTAGGGAGATGTCGTAATGGTCCAAATGAATTTGATTGCAGGATGTAAATTAGTCGTGAAGTTGATGAAGTCAGTGGGTGCAGGAGGTAGCACCGAAGCAGTCGTCAATGTAATGGAGGTAGAGTTCAGGGATAGTGCCAGTGTACACCTGGAACAGTGATTGTTTGATGTACCCTACAAAGAGGTAGGCATAGTTGGGGCCCATGCGAGTGCCCATAGCTACGCCTTGGATTTGGAGGAAGTGGGAGTAGTCGAAGGAAATGTTGTTAAGGGTGATGGCCACTCTGCTAGGCGGAGGAGTGTTAGAATCAGCTGGTACTGGTCGAGGAAGAAACTGAGGGCCTTAAGACCTTTCTGTAGAGTGACTGGACATCCATATTAAAGATGAGGGAGTGGGGGCCTGGAAAACGGAAGTCATTGAAGAGACGAAGGGTGTGTGCGGTGTCTTGGACATAGGTAGGGAGGGATTGGACGCAGTCGAGGTATTTGGAAATTAATTCTTTGGGACATGAACAAGCAGAAGCAATGGGTCTGCCAGGGCAGTTCTGTTTGTGGATTTTGGGGAGAATATAAAATCGGGCCGTGCGGGGCTGGGGAACGATAAGGTTGGAGGGCAGACAGCCAGAAGTAATTAAATCAGAAATGGTGTGATATTAAGGTCTGGTCCTCGTTTGTGAGATTACAGTCCAAGGATAAGGTGTCTGAGAGTTGTCACCTGTCCTCATCCCGGTAGAGGTCAGTGTGCCAGACTACCACGGCACCTCTCTTGTCAGTGGGTTTGATTATCTATTGGTGCAAGCAGCATCTGGCATTTTCTTGGGCAAGGAGGAGACAGATCTTTGTCACTAGCAGTTTGATGAGTGAGAAGGAAAATAGATCTGTTTTCTTTCCATTTGTTAACTGCAGCCATTCTTTTTTCCACCCCATAGTATTTATACTTTAAATTTAAAGTTAGTTTTTGTACCTCATCTTGAATCAATGTATGCAACAAAAGAACTAGCATTTACTGGAGATATTTAAATTCTTTCATCCTGTTCATTTTTACCAATACAGATTCAAGCTTTAAATTCTTTTTTTTCTGCATCTCGTGCTGCAGTTAAGTTAAGGCCTGTCACACTGTCACCTAGCGGCTCGTACGAGTAAAGGCATGTCACCTAGCGGCTCGTACGAGTAACGGTAGGTACTCGGGTAATCCGGTAAACTCGTGGTGGACACTGAAAAATGTCCACGAGTAAAAAAAATACTCGTGATGAAATTTTTAAAAACTTTTTACTCGCACGAGCCGCTTACGAGACATCCACGATCTCGAATCAGGGGAGAACTCTTGAATTACTTCGTACAGGCCCTTAAATAAATTTAGCGGCGCAAATGTTAATGTTCATAGTATTCCGGGCATAGATTTTATTTGTATTTTCAGATATTTTGAATACAAACGAAACTGGGAAACTTTCAAAACACCTGGAGAAAAAGATAGGAAAGAATTACGATGGGGGATAAGGGTATGTATGCAACTATTTCATAAGGAAAGCTACAATTTCTAAAAAATTTAAATTCTTGGACTAACCTCTCAATCATCACTGTTTTATCAGGAACAAATGCTTTATAAAAGTCTACCTCTGGTAAGTAATCTTTGTTTTCCTGCAATCTTTTCTGCAGCACAAGCACTGCAGAACAGTGTTTGTCGCCTTAATTAGATTTACAAAATTTAAGAACTTTCCAAAAAAGTAATGGATTTCTAATCCATATTGTTTTAATATCTACAGTATTTCTAAATGCAAACTTTGCCAAGAGCAATGAGTTAATTAATTGAAATCACTTACTGAAATATGATTTCCATTTAGAATTGACAATCTGGGTATTAAATATGTTTCTAGATAAGTACTTTATCAACAATAACTTCTCTTGAATTTTTCCGTTCAGAAACCTCAACATATTTATGTTCCAAATAATTATGTTGTACCAACGGAGAAGAAAAGATCTGCTTTACGATGGCAAATAAGACACGAGTTAGCACATGGAACTGTTCCACAGAAGTTTTTCTGCTCATTGTAGCTGTACAAACTATATGCCTATGATTTTTATTGAAATAAGAAAATAAAGGGTCTTTTTCATAACACTTTTATTTATTCTTAAGGAAAGTCTCTATAAGGTAGTTTGAATGGATAAAGGGGGGAGAATCTGGTATCATGCCACAAGAGTTTTTTCTCTAGAAGATTGACTGCATCCAACGTAAGAACCAGGGTCTCATGTTTCAGCATGCTATGCACATTCAGCCCTGAAAGAGAATACAGCAACATTTCAGAAAACTTGGGCAGCAAAAAATAATTTAACTTGTAGTTATATCAAGTTAGCATAAAGTACAAGTCCACACTACTACTATAATTTAAGCTTCAGATAAAAGGTTGAGGGATGTGGGCCAAATGCAGGCAATGGGACAAAGTATAGATGGGGCATCTTGGTTGGCATGGAAACACACCCCTGGCCCAACTTGCCCATGTTGCATTACTCTGAATTAATGGTATTATTTTTGAATCAAATAGGGAATTCTGACCTTTTACAGACAGGAATTTATATACACAGGTTCTGCATCTTATTTCCCATGTAACACGTTGTCCTGGAATAGAAATAAAGCTAATCTATGAATGATGAGTCTATTAAATTGAGATAAACTGCTTTCGCACATCTTAAATCGAAATCAATTGTGAGAAAACGTATGGCAAATTGCAATCTACTGTTCTCCTTTAAGAGTGTTTTGATGTGGAGAGAAGGTGGTAGTTGCTATTTGCTTTTCTTCTCTCTTCACTGAACATTGACAACTCTGAATTTTAAAACTACTCTGACCAATCAATATTAATTCAAAATAAATACTTACCTAAAACAGGAATCACTGTTATTGTTTTGGAATTTTTTGTTGCCTCCAATATATTTTCTGGCATGTCTTCATTACTAAAGGAATAAAAAAGTATTATTCCATTTCATGATCTAGAAGCCATTTAATTGTTTCCTCTAGTTTTAAAAGATTTTTTGGTTGATATGTATAGAGGTAAGAGTTAATTTTAAATTCTGATGGGATTAAAAGACTTTTACTAATTCCAATAACTACAGGTTGTAAATGATTCACACTTTGTAGCAAGAACAACAAAAGAAAAGTACTCACGCATCAACAATAAGAACAGAGTCTCCCCAGTGCCTATGTAATGCCAGGTCACGAAGATATTCAGGGTCTGGACTGGGCATCTCCAAGGAATCAATAATATGAAGGTAATCCTGAGAAGCAAGCCATCACATTAATGGAAATTGCACAGTACATGGTGTTTTAAAAGTCAAAAGGCAGTGATGGAACATCCTTACAATATGTTGCATAAGTCCAATAGTTACACTGGCAAAAAACTTAAATATTTATAACTACCTTACATACCATTTATTCAACATGTGCCACCAATATAAATCAGTCAATGTAACAGTTTAAGCAGATTATTAGATTAGAGCTACAGCATGTAAACAGGCCCCTTGGCCCACCGAGTCTGCGCCGACCAATGATCTCGCAGCCACTAGATCTATGTTATCCTAGTTTTGCACTCCATACACTAGGGGCAAGTTACAGAAGCCAATTAATTAACACATCTTTGAAATGGGAGGAAACCAAAGCACCCAGAGAAAACCCACATGGTCAGAGAGAACGTACCACTCTGTATTGACAACACCCGTAGTCAGGATTTAAACCAGGTCTGGTGCTGCAAGGCAGCAACTTAGCCATTGTGCCACCCTGAACCCATCAACCCATCACAACTGAAGGACATTACACCAAGCAGATGCCATGTGGTTATTAAATAAATAAAATTCTGTATGCAATTATAATATAGATGATTCACAGCATAAAACAGAACTATTTTGTATATAACAGTAATATGCAGAATCTGATTACATATATTTTAAAAAGTTTGATTAAAAGAATGCATACTACTTGCACCAAAGATATTTATCTCAAACTACACTTTGCTCTTTACTAAAAAATTCAATCACATATCAAGTAAATTTGGATCAAGCTTTCTTGATGAATTTGTACAATATGCTTAAGAAGCTGGTGGACAGGATACAAGAAGAGGTGCAATGAAGAATATAATTCCTAGTCACAACTAAGAAAAGCATACCAGGCATGCAGACACAAGTGAAGAAGCAGATGTTAAATTTGTAAATCAAGATAAATGCACTTACCTGAGCAAACTTCATGGTGAGAGCTACTTTCAGGCCCATTACACGAACTTTCATGGGCAACATATAATAGTAGCTTGTTGGTCCTCGAGGACCATGGGAAACACCGCCTATGAAACACAATATATTTTATGCTTGGAACAGATCTTTGCCCAGCATATCAACTGGCTGAATTCTTCCTCTACCCTGTGCTCTAAAAATGCCTTGCAACAATTGTTTCAATAGCAAAAATTACTTAACATTTTAAGACAAAGGAATTTACATGAAAATGGTAAAAGCACTGCTACTTTAAAAAAATATCAAATCTGCATTCATCCCAAAATGGTGCATTAATCTAAATAATAACATTATTCACATTTTGAAAGCCCGGTTTTCTCCAATCATTAAAAAATCTTCTGTTAATGTAATCAGTATTTTTTAAGGAATGCTATTCAATTAAAAGAAAGCATATTAGAATGCCACAAAGGAATTTAATAATTGCAAAGAATTGAATGAATGTCATTAGCTTGCGCACTCTTCTAGGGATAAGAGGGAATAAAGATGGGCTTCTTTGAAAACAATGGTTAAAAGAAACCGTTTTTAAAGCAGTTAAAAAAATTGCCTGTTATTTATTTAATAGACAATAGGTGCAGGAGTAGGCCATTCGGCCCTTTGAGCCAGCACCGCCATTCAATGTGATCTTCTTTTTGCTTATGGCGTGCACAGCCTAAAGTTGTAGGACAACTTGTTCTATTTGATCTTATTTGATTGTGCACGCCATAAGCAAGTTGATTGCATTCGTCGAAACAGGGTGGACCAAGTGAAGGTTGCAATCTTCCACCCTTCAATGTGATCATGACTGATCGTACCCAGTCAGTACCCCGTTCCTGCCTTCTCCCCATATCCCCTGACTCCGCTATCTTTAAGAGCCCTATCTAGCTCTCTCTTGAAAGTATCCAGAGAACCGGCCTCCACCGCCCTCCGAGGCAGAGAATTCCACAGACTTACAACTCTGTGTGAAAAAGTGTTTCCTCATCTCCGTTCTAAATGGCTTACCCCTTATTCTTAAACAGTGGCCCCTGGTTCTGGACTTCCCCAACATCAGGAACATGCCTCTAGCATGTCCAAGCCCTTAATAATCTTATATGTTTCAATAAGATCCCCTCTCATCCTTCTAAACTCCAGAGTATACAAGCCCAGCTGCTCCATTCTCTCAGCAGATGACAGTCCCGCCATCCCGGGAATTAATAAAGATGGGCAATGCCAGCTTTTATGTCCATTCCTCACTTAGCACTCAAAATATGTTCCCAAGAACACTAGCTTGAAAGCAATCAGTGCTGAAAAGGTCATAATCCCATTATAAATTGCCAGCCTCATCCCTGTATCTCAGTTTAGACAAGTCCTTATGACAGACTTTGCAAGATCAATTGGATTGAGTGACTCTTCTAGGGGAGGTGTCCCATCTGATTTGGTAATGGTGCTGAAGGTGATCAGAGCGGTAAAGAAGGATAATATTTTGAGTAAAATTACATGTTCATTTTATAACTACTTATATTTTCAGTACAAAATAGTAAATCATTGGAATCTAAGATCCCAAAATGAACACAAGGTAAAGTTTATGCAATTCAGCAGAACTACAAATATGAATATGGATTATTTAAACAATAGATGGTTACCTCCTCTCCATACTGGTGATCGGATACTTCCTTGCCGAGCCCTACCACTTCCTTTCTGTTTCCAGGGCTTTCTGCCTCCTCCTCTTACTTCAGCTCGAGTCTTCACTCTGGCATGACTCTACAAATATTAAAACATGCCAGTACCTTATTTCTTCTCCCTTTGAAATTTTGTCTACTCCTCATTTACTTTAACGTTAAATTTTGATGGCATCTTGCAATCCCTTGAATTTAAAATTACAATTGGAGCAGATTAGATGCAGATAAATTATTTCCTCAAAATGTAGTAAATATTAGGAGTTCAAGGATGTGGATTTAGATCGACTGAATCTCTAAAGACTGAGTTGGTTACATTTTGTATAGAGCAAAGGAGATAAAGTAACATTAAGGCAAAAATTACAAAACAGATTCAAGCAGCCATGTTGCCTAACATTGACACAAAGTGCTGGAGTATCTCAGCGGGTATGGCAGCACCACTGGAGACATCACCCATCCTTTTTTTCCCCAGAGATGCTGCCTGACCGGTTGAGTTATTCCAGCACTTAGCATCTATCTTTGGTATAAACCAGCATCCGCAGTTTTGTTTCTATACTTTAGCTATTTTGCTTTCCTGTATTTCTAGAACTCAGACTCAAGACCAAATCTAGTTCTGAGCACAACAGCCTGCATCCTGGACAAATAATTAAAGACTACTTACTATTCTTTTAAAGTTTTTCTGCCAAATTGCAACTTCGTGTAGAATATCAATTCTGTTTAAAAGCAAATAAAAAATCATTGGTAGCCTCTTTTAAAAAGCATGTCAATAAAAATGTTGCCCAACATAATTTCACATAATAACAATAGCATTGCGCTGGACAAAAAATATAAGATATTTTCCAAGAATTGCATTCTAGCATATTACTTTTTATAGAATTGCCTTGGCCAATTTCGGCATCATCCCCCTTCTCCTCAAACTCCAAAGATTGATCAGCGCCTCATCCATGAGTCCAAGCATCTACATTCCTCTGCCATCAGTAAATCACCTCTACAGTATAAGCAAATTCCAAGATCTACTGCAGCAACTCATTAAGCCACTTTTGGCATCGTGCCCCAACACGCAACCTCATCGTTGAAGGGAAATAAAGGAGACTGTCAAAACAAACCAAATGCAAGCCTTGGATTTTCCAAGACTGGATGTAATCATTACTTCTCTTTCACCCCTCTGTAATGAGCCAAAGAGTAAATATAGACTCTGGTCATTGACAGGAGAAATTTCCTCACAGTGCTCACCGTATCAAGCTCCAAGAATCTTCTATTTCAATGAGATCAGATCTTACCGGGATTACCTACACCCGAATATGAACTCTTACACATTTACAAGTGTTTGGGAAATCAGCTGTTTGCTGGGGGTGGGGTGGAGGAAAAACGGCATTTCCATGAGTTTTCTCTCCTGCTAGCTCCAACAATCAGGGGCTGGGTCAAGCTGAGCAGACCTGTGAGACCTGACTTTACGGCACTCCTAATAAATTATGAAGCATCATTTTCCTTTCAGAAATCCACATTGACTCGGCATAAATCATGCTATGATTTTGTATGTGCTCAGCTATTCCTTGATAACCTTGATATCCTTGATTTCAGCATTTCTCAATAACTGACTTCAAGCTTTCCTCATCTGTTACTCTCAGATTTCTTACTCACTTTTTAAAAATAGCAAAAATAATATTCCTAAGGTAGACACAAAAAGCTGGAGTAACAAGGCAGCTGTGGAGAGATGAAATGGGTGACGTTTCAGGTTGATTCTTCAGACTGATGTCGGGGAAGGGGTGGGACAAAGATAGAAAGTAGGCTGAGACAGTAGGACTAGTAGGGGAACTGGGAAGGGAATATTCTGAAATGTTGGGCAAGGAAAATTACTGAAGTGTTGTTTAGAGACTACAGTGCGTTGTGACAGCATATGTAAGAAAGGCCTATGACAGCAGGGCTGCCAACATTGGGTGAGAGTTGGGAGTGAGAAATTGCGAGAGACCAAGTCCGAGGGAGCGTAGCGACCGGGGAGGGGGGGGGGGGAGGAGGGTGTCCCCCCTCCCATTGGTATGGAACTTTTGCATTTTTCAGCTTGAAATTGTGCAATATGGTGCATACTGTAGCGAGTCTTTTAACTCACACTTGAATGCAATATATATGCTTTAAATTGGATTAGCTATGAATAAGGTTAGATTAAATTACATTCCACAGTAGAGCCCAGGCTCTGATCAACACATGCAGCACATGAATGATCTTAGTGTATTCATGTATGGAAATCAGGTTATAATCAAACACTTGGCCCATGTTGACCAACCTGGGTCTCACTGCACACCTGGTACTACTCTGGGCCCTGACTCCAGTTGCATACCTTCTCTTATTCCTGTCCCCGAGTCCAGCCTTACACCTGCCTCCCTATTCTACCTTGATCATAGCTGCTTACCTGCTTAGGTTCCCAGTGCTGAACACTCCCCTGGTCCCAGCTTTGACTGCACACCTAGTACTATTCCAGACCTTGACTCTGGATGCACACTTGGCCTTGCTCCTAGCCCCTTTGCACTGACAATATATCTGGCCCACACATAAAGCCCCATATCTGACTCCCTGGACTTAACCTATTACATTCAAGTCCACAGGTGCTTATCTAATGTGGTAATCTTTTATGGGGCACTACAGACCAAATTTTGTATAACAAATTTGCTACATCCATTGGCTTCCTTGTTATCTAACATGCTAGTTACTTTGTCAAAGAAGTCAATTGGTTGAACACAATTTCTCATCCATAAAATTATACTCACTCAGCTGTATAAGTATTCTGTCACAATGTCTTTCATTTTCCTAACAAACTGTCCTGAAGTCATTTTCACCCTCAATATTTTCAGTATTTTGCTGTCTTCCTCTCAGCTGGGACTTTTCCAAAATGCAAAGTCCAATAACTATATATTTAAGCAATATTATTCTATTAAATGTGATCTTGAGAGTACATAATATTTTCTGTGGTATTCATAACACAACAATGATAAAAAGATCTTTGTTTTGATTGTACCTATCAACATGTATACATTATTACATTACAGTTAATATGTACCAAGGGCAAATTTTAGTTCCAATGCTCCCCATTCCCAATTACTTTTACATTTCAGTGATTGAAATCCAAGTGAAGTTTAAATGGCATCATAAAAGTAAAACGTCCGGAATGGATGATATTCATTACGTGGTTGGTTGGGGTCAGTATCAGCACAATTACTATATTAAACTTTGAATCTTCAGATGTCCTGGTTCAAGCTAAAACTAAAGACAAATAATAATCTCCTCACACATTCCCCTGCAAGTATCTCTATCACTCCTTTCAAATATGCCCCTTCTTTGAACAAGCTCTTAAATATCACATCTGAATCAGTTTCCATCTGATTACACTCCTTGAGGATGTTCATCTATGTGTTCAATTAATAAAACAACGAGATTGGGGACATTCCTATTCAACCTGACAAAGGAATTGGGGGGGGGGGGGTTTAGAAATAGTCAATGAGGTAAACAAACATAATAATTGAGTGGCAAATGACAATAGTGCTACCTTCCCAATATTTAACTGAAGAAAATAATGGGTTATCGGGGCTGTATGTTGTGACAGACAGCCTGACACTTGCATGTCATTTTAATATTACATTTATCTCATCCCACTGGATATTCCGGATTAATAAATTAAGGTTTTGTCAACTAATTACAAATCAGGCTAATTACAAATCAATAACATTAGCCAACATGAAGCGCTGAGCATTGGGATCCAGGCATCACGGACAACTGGCCTCAGTTCCCCGCTCACATCTGGCAGTGTCCTCTGTCTGGACCAGGGGCCGCGGAGCGTTTTTGAAAGTGGGGAGGCTGAAAGTGCCGGTCACCTGGGCGAATTTGGCACAGACTCTCACGGCAGCGGCGCAACGCTTCCGACGCCTCCGATGACCCGGGACTCTAGCACTGAGGCTGCTCCATGGCCAGAGTTGCAGTGAGCTACTCGCCATCCGGCAAACACTCGCCAGCCCGGCAAACACTCGCCAGCCTCGCTCCCCGTCCGCATCTGTCCCCGCCGCTGCTTCTGCTTCCAACACCCATGGCCCATGCAGTTGATATGTTTTGAAATTTTCGTTGATCACAGAATTTCTCACAAGAGCGTGAGAAATTTGTGATCAGCGTGAGAATTTGGCGAAATGCGTGATTCTCACCCTCAATGCATGGGAGTTGGCAGCCCTGCCTCTCTATCCCCCTCTCCCCCCTCTCTCTCCCCCTTTCTTTCTCTCTCCCCCTCTCTCTCCTCTCTCTCCCCTTCTTTCTCTCTCCCTCTCTCTCCCTCCCACCCCTCTCTCTCTCCCCCCTCTCTATCTCTCCCCTCCCCCTCTCTCCCTGTCTCCTCTCTCTCCCTCTCTCCTCTTCCCCCTCTCTCCCTTCTCTCCTCTCTTCCCCCTCTCCCTCCCCTCTCTCCCTCCCACCTCTCTCATCCCCTCTCCTCTCTCCCCCCTCCCCCTCTCACCCCTCTTTCCCCTAACTCTCTCCCCCTCCCTCTCCCCCCTCTCCCTCTTTCTCTTTCTCCCTCCCTCTCTCTTCACTCTCTCCCTCGTCCTCTTTCTCCCTCCCACCTCACTCCCCCCTTGCTCTCTCCCCTCTCTCCTCTGTCTCTATCTCCTCTTTCTCTTTGCCCCCCTTCTCTCTCTCTTTCCCCATTTCTCTTTCCCCCTCTCCCCCTCTCCCCCTCTTCCCCCTCTTTTACCACCCCTCTCTCCCATTCTCTCCTACCCTCTCTCCTCCCTCTCCACCACCTCTCTTCCCTTTCTCTCTCTCCTCTCTCTTCCTCCCCTATCTCTCTTCCCCCCTCTCCCCTCACTCTCCCATCTCCTTCCCCTCTCTCTCTCTGCCTCCCTTTGAGAGTCTCTGTCCCTTCGGCACAGAGACTCTCACGGCAGCAGCGCAACGCTTCCGAAGGCCCGGGACTCTTGCACTGCTCCATGGCCGGAGCTGCAGCGAGAGACTCGCCAGCCCGCAAACACTAGCCAGCCCGCAAACACTCGCCAGCCCGGCAAACACTCACCAGCCCCGGTTTCCCGCATCTGTCCCCGCTGCTGGTTCTGCTTCCATCCCTCCCTCAGCCCCGGCTCTTCAACACCCGTGGCCCATGCAGTTTATATGAGTTTTGAAATTTTTGCAGATCACAGAATTTCTCACGACAGAGCGTGAGAAATTTGTGATCAGCGTGAGAATTTGTTCAAATGCGTGATTCTCATGCTCAAAGCTTGAGAGTTGGCAGCACTGTGACAGTCAAAAATATTATACACCAGGCCCGTATGAAGCTTTTCAAAAAGGGGGGTGGCATGGCAGGATTACAAAAAATGTATGTGAAATAAGTGCACGCAGCGCATATCACAAGCACGAAGCTGAAAGACCCTTGTGGCCGGGGTCCAGGGCCCGCTTAAGGGCCCTGGAAGCTCTGGGGTTTTAGATGCTCTCTGGTGCATTCTGAACCTTATTTTGGAGCATTTTTGCACCAAATGTATGACAAATATTTCAGAAATAATTTTGGTTGAGTCAAGATGATTGGGGTCATTGTTGTATACATTTAAAAAAATCAAGAATTGAAGCTGTCCTTGTTTTAATAATCAAGTTGTACTGTAAAATGTTATGTAAAATGTTATAAAGGAGCATGCAAACACTGCAAATAAAATACTGTACGTTTTTTTAGAAAATGTTTTGTGTGTTGATTTGATTGCGTTACTGTTCGACTGTGTTAGTGTGTGCACATTAAAAATATGATGCAAAATGAAAGTCGCAAACTATGGAATTCATATTTTTCAGTATTGTTATCAAGGAAAAGAAAGCAGTTCCAATTGTTTGATATTATTCATATGGAGAAAAAATAATTGCTTTAAAACCTACCTTAATTTTGCAATCTCACTAAAGATAATCCCCCTTTCCCCTCCTCCTTCCCCCTCCACCTCTCTCCCTCCCCATCTCTCTCTCTCTCTCTCTCCCTCCCCCCTCTGTCTCAACCCCCCCTTTCCCCTCTCACATCCCCCCTCTCCCACGCACCGAGGCTCCGACTCCGCGCCGCAGACACCGCAGCCCCCCCCCCCCCCCTCGGCCCGGAGAAACGGGCACTCCCGCAACACAATATTCCACTACTTACCTGGAGTAGACACGAGGCATCGAGGTGATTGTGTGGAGTGCAAATGGAGATCTGAACCCACCCGGGCCCACAGCGCAGGCGCGGAGAGACAGCATCATTTTGCTTAGCTATTGCGTCACCGGCTTCCCCCAACTACGCAGATGGTCGCAATTTATTTCCCCAAAAGTTCCGGAGGCCCCATAGATTTTGAGGCCCGAGGCTTCAACCTATGAGGCCTGTAGGTAAATCCGGCCCTGGCTGGGCCTCACAGGACAGAAAGGTCAGATTGGGAATGGGAGGGGGGAGTTAAAGTGCTGAGCAACCGGGAGATCAGTCAAGTCAAGCCACTTTTATTTTTATAGCACATTTAAAAAACAACTCTCGTTGACCAAAGTGCTTTACATTGGTGGAGGTACTAACGTTATACAACAGTGGTTCATAGATTACGTACATACATAAATACATACATATAGCCCTCCCTCAGAGGACGTCAAGAAAGGCTTGAGAGTAAAGATGAGTTTTAAGTCTCGATTTAAATGAGTCGATGGAGGGGGCAGTTCTGATGGGAAGAGGGATGCTGTTCCACAATCTAGGAGCTGCAACCGCAAAGGCGCGGTCGCCCTGAGCTTATGCCTAGACCGCGGGATGTTCAGTAACCCCAATCTGGCCGATCTGAGGGACCTGGAGGTGGTGTGGTGGGTAAGCAGACTTTTGATGTAGATGGGGGCAAGCCCGTTAAGGGCTTTGTAAACATAAAGAAGGATCTTGAAATTTATTCGGAACCGCACAAGGAGCCAGCGGAGAGAGGCCAGAATCGGGGTGATGTGGTCCCTTTTTCAGGTGCCCGTCAGGAGTCTCGCTGTGGCGTTTTGGACCAGTTGCAGGCGGGACAGGGAAGATTGGCTGATGCCAGTGTAAAAGGAGTTGCAGTAATCGAGGTGGGAGGAGATAAATGTGTGGATGATCGTTTCGAGGTCATCAAACTGGAGGAATTGTTTTATTTTAACTATCGTCCGAAGCTGGCTTTTACCACGGCATTGACCTGTTTGTCAAATTTCAATGCTGAGTCAAATAACACGCCAAGGTTTTTGACGTGAGGTTTGAGTAATGGGGTAAGGCTTCCAAGGCTGCCTGCTATCGTTTTGATTGAGTTCGAGGGGCCGAGAAGGATGACCTTCTCGGTAGGTTACGATGGACTGAGCAGAGGTGTTCAGCGAAACAATCACCGAGCCTGCGCTTGGTCAGCTAATCTGCTCAGACATGACCAGAAGATGAATTCTGGAAAATCACAACTAATGTAGCCACTTCTCTTCAGAAGATACAAGTTGAGGGGATTTTTTATGGCCTACTTTATCTTGTACCCTCGAATACCATTCAACCATATCACTGCAGAGGGTACTAGATAATTTAGCTGTGTTTGTATCAATGACCAATTTATTTAACATTGCTTCAAACATTCAGATACAGAGCCTTAAATTCCCCCACTTTGTTTAGTTTAGATGAACGACATGGAAACAGGACCTTCGGACCACGCCCACCATTGACCACCCATTCACATTAGTTCTATGTTATCCCACTTTCCCTATATATTTGGGGCTATTTACAGAAACCAATTCAATTACAATCCCAAACATCTTTGGGATGTGGGAGGAAACCTGAACACCTGGTGCAAACTCCACATAGCACCTGAGGTCGGGATCGAACCTGGATCTCTAGTGCTGTGAAGCAACGGCCATACCAGCAGTGCCACTGTGCTGCCCTGAATGCTATGTGCCGCTGTACTTTTAAAAAATCTTCCCATACCCCAGGCCCTTTCAATTATTAAGTTTAAAGCCTTTTTACAGCTTGTGTGCTAAATTTATTAGTACTCCAGACAGGGACTAATTTATGAACTCAACGTGTTACAGGGTGGTACAGTGGCTCAGCTGGTAGAGCTGCTGCCTCACAGAGCCAGAAGCCAGAGTTCCATCTTGACCTCGGGTGCTGTCTGTGTGGAGTTTGCACTTTCTCCCTGTGATGGAATGGGTTTCCTCCCACATCGAAAAGACAAGCAAATTTGTAGGTTAATTGGCCTCTAAATTTCTGCTAGTGTGTAGGGAGTGCGTGCAAAAGTGGAATAACATAGAACTAGTGTGAAGGGGGGGGGGGGGGGGGGGATCTATGATCAGTGTGGACTCAGTGGGCCGAAGTGACTGTTTCCATGCTGTATGCTGTATTTAAAGAAATGTTCTAATTGCTTTAGAGTGGTCGTATTCATCAAACATTGTCTTCATTTGCTTTCACATTTATTTGTGTAACCAACATAAACCTGATTTTGTGGGGTAACAAACTTGTCATATTGTGTCCAACTTTAAAATCACGGCAATAACCCAGTATTGCCAAACCAATAAAAAGATGAAGGAAAGTCACAAAGATAATCTTAAACAATTTAGTTTGTATTTCAATTTTAATCTTAAAATGTAATAAATAATTACCTTGGAGGGACTGCAAAGACATCAGGATGTAATTCAACGACACCCAATTTCTCATCAAACCCCTGCAGAGACTCCAGCCAAGCTTGTCTGGGCTTGAGATGTGAAGGAATAGCAATCTCACACTTTCTCAAGACAGGCTGTCCAGCATCAATTGGGGTGGGTCCTAAAATATATTGAACAGATAGGATAAATGCACAGAATTATTAAATCAAGAACCAGACAACATAGGTTTAGTATGAGAGGGGCACGATTTAATAGGAACCTGAGCGGCAACATTTCCACTCAGAGGGTGAATGGATATATGGACCAAGCTGCCAGAGGAGATAGATGAGGCAGGTCCAATAACAGCATTTAAAAGGCACGTTAACAGGTACATGGATGGGAAGGGTTCAGAGGACTGTTGGCCAAATACAGGAGAGATCTTGGGGCACACAATGGGGCATCCCCACACAATGGGGCATCTTGGTCAGCATGGATAAGGTGAGCTGAAGGTAGACACAAATATTGGAGTAACTCAGCAGGACAGGCAATATCTCTGGAGAGAAGGAAAGGGTGATGTTTCGGGTCAAGACCCTTTGCCTGTTTCTATGCTGTATGACTCGCTCTCTATAACAGCTGTTCTTGAAAGCAATACCACCTATGTACTTTGTAAGATTTTTTTAAAGAACATAACAATACACATTACTTCATGCTGAATGGGTATCCTAGTAAGTAAGCTTCAGCCTTTTGAACCTTTAGCAATGACCAAGAACCAAGTTACTGAAATCAGAATCCTTTGGACAAAAGATTGTTTTGTTTTTTAAGCCCCCTTCAAGAAGCCAATTTTATTTGTCACTTTGTCCATTCCCTCCACACAGATGCTGCCTGACCCACTGAGTTCCTCCACCACTTTGTGAATTGCTCAAGGTTACAACGTTTTGCAATTTCCTGTGTCTTCAGATGATACCTACAAACTCAGAAACACAAAGGCAGAGATTCTTCCAGTGGTATTTTACTTTTTATATTGATCCAAACATACACTTAAGAGTTTTATTAGCTTAAACAATACTGAATAGCATACCTTTCCTTTCTTTCTTAATTATGTTTGTTTGGAGCCGGAGATTTGTTGGCAACTCATTTCCTCCTGATAGAACTGACACCAACTATTTCAAGAGCACAAAAGAACATGTTCAATTAATGCAACAGTAAAATGTGCAGTCCCACTATCTTCAGACACACATTCTCTATTTAACTGAATAACTAGTCTGAAGAAGGGTCCCAACCTGAAACATTACCTATCCATGTTCTCCAGAGATGCTGCCTGACCCACTGAGTAGCTCCAGCACTGGATTCTTTTATCACTAACTATTTGATTAGTGACGGAGGTAGAGCTGCAGCCTTACAGCGCCAGAGGCCCGGATTCCATCCTGTCTATGGGTGCTGCCTGTACGTTCTCTGTGACCATGTAGGTTTCCTCAAGGTGCTTTGGTTTCCTCCCACATTACAAAGACATGCAGGTTTGTACGTTAATTGGCTTCTATAAATTGTCCCCAGTGTATAGGATAGAACCAGTGTATGGGTGATTGCTGGTCGGCACAGACTCGGTGGGTCGAAGGACCCGTCTCCATGCTGTACCTCTAAAGGATGTTTTGCAGGACAGTGAGAGTAGGCAGGGAAAGG
>CM075994.1:2916662-2956897 GCA_038087875.1 Malacoraja senta
AAAAAAGCAACAAGACACACATCTACATAAAAGTTAACATAAACCTCCACCACAGCGGATTCCCCACATTCCTCACTATGGTGGAAGGCAATAAAGTCTAATCATCTTCTTCCCTCATTTTTCTCCTGTGGTCGGGGCAGTCGAACCATCCACAGTCGGGGTGATCGAAGCTCCTGCGTCGGGGTGATCGAAGCTCCCATATCAGGGTGATCGAAGCCCCGCATTGGGACGGTTGAAGCTCCTGCGGCTTGGAGTTCCCGAAGTCTGTCGAGAGACTGTAAGCTCCACGATGTTAAAGTCCGCAGGCTCCCGTGGTAGAGCTCAGAGGTCGATCCCTGGCAAAGGTATCGCAAGCTCCGCGATGTTAAAGTCCGCAGGCATCCATGGTGGAGCTCTCGGTCGGTCTCCAGCAAAGGCCGGCAACTCCTCGATGTTAGGCCGCAGTGCGGACGGAGATACGATACCGAAAATAAATCACATCTCCGTCGAGGTAAGAGATTAGAAAAAGTTTCCCTCAACCCCCTCCCCCAACCCCCACATAAAACAAGCTAATATTCCTATATTCCAAAGACATGTGGGTTTGTAGATTAATTGGCCTCTGTAAATTGCCCCTAGTGTGTAGGATACGAAAGTGGGATAACATAGAGCTAGTGTACGAGTGATCGATGTTTGGCAAGGACCCAGTGGGCCGAAGGGCCTGTTTCCACTCTGTATCTCTAAAGTAAGTAATAGAAGATTTAATGGTGCCATTGTACCTCTAATAATTGTCCATCAGCCCTGCACATGAACATCCGTGTGACTTGAATCCACAATCCAATAATAGGAACTAGGTGTTTGTACCCAAGGATATTCAGCTCCAATGTTTTTTGTGTAATTATGTTATCTGTTGGCAAAATAATGAAGCAGGCCAGGCTCTTGGTCACAAAGTTAGTGTTTATTAACAATGGGAATGTTAATAGTTTTTATTTTAGCCCCAACCCTCGCCTCTACACCTATCCACGAATGTTACCACACTAACTCCATTCCTATCCCTAGTTCCTCATTCTAGAGATACTGGACACTGGAGGAATGGCACACATCATATTCCGCTTGGGTACCTTCCAACCTAATGGTATGAACATTGAATTCTCCAAGTTTAGGTTATCATCAACCTCCCCTCCCACACCACACACACACACACACACACTTCTTCCTCCAGGAATGCTGGAGTAACTCATTGGGTCAGGCAGCAACTGTGGAGAACGTGGATAGGTGACGATTCAGATCAATGGGCTCCACTTTTACCTTTTGCAGTTATCAGCACCATGATAATGGAGACAAATACTTAGGAAATGCATAGAAAACCTTTGGAGATGATCGAATATTTTCTAAGCTTCCGTCAGCTTTGCTCAATGCTTTTTGGTCCTAAAGCAGTACACAATAATCAAATGAAGCCCTAGTGGGAGGAGTATTCCAAGTGTGCCAACAAGAACAGGTCATTCCCTTAACGGATGTCAGACTGAATGTTAACAGTTCCACTGCACCGAGCGAACACTACAGTATCTGGAGTATCTCAGCGGGTCAGGCAGTGTCTTAGTTTAGTGATACAGCATGGAAACACCCCCTTTGGCTCACCGAGTCCACACCAGCAAGCGCCCGTATGCCTGTTCTAGGGTAGCACAGCGGCGCAGCGGTAGAGTCTTTGCGATGTGGGAGGAAATTGGAGCAGCAGGAGGAAACCCTTGCGGTCACAGGGATAATGGATAAATTCCATACAGACTGCACCCGTACTCAGTAATGAACCTGGGTCTCTGGCCCTGTAAGGTAACAACTCTACCACTGCACCACCATGCCCCACCTAGGAGGGAATGGAAAGACGACGTGCCTTCTCAAAGCTGAACCCCACCAGGGGTTTTCAATATTTCCCCCCAGGAGCTCATCAATCCCTTGTTCGCTGCAGCATGGTAGCGCAGCTGATAGACCCACTGCCTCACTGCACCTGGGGCCCGGGCTCAATCCTGACCTCGGGTGATATCTGTGTGGAGTTAGCTTGTTCTCCCCGTGAACACATGGGTTTCCTCCTACTGCCCAAAGACATGCAGGTTTGTTAGTTAACTGGCCTGTATAAAATTGTTTCTAATATGTAGTAAGTGGATGCGAAATTGGGATAACATATCCCTAGATAACATAACTAACATAAATGGATATGAGGATTCGGTGGGCCAAAGGGCCAGTTCCCATGCTGTAACTTTAGAGTTATATAGCGTGGAAACAGGTCCTTCAGCCCAACTTGCCCGCGCCGACCAACATGTCCCACCTCTTCATCGCTTCAATGACTTCCATTTTCCAGGCCCCCACTCCCTCAACTTTACCATGGATGTCCAGTCACTCTACACCTCCACACCTCCATTTCTTCCTCGACCGCATAACCAGCCAATTTCCGTCTACTAATACTCTCCTCAGCCTAGCAGAGCTGGTCCTTACCCTCAACAACTCCTGCGACTCCTCCCACTTCCTCCAAATCCAAGGCGTAGCTATGGGCACTCGCATGGCCCCAGCTATACCTGCCTCTTTGTAGTGTACGTCGAACAATCACTGTTCCAGGCGTACACGGGCCCTATCCCCGACCTCTATCTCCGATACATTGATGACTGCATTGGTGCTGCCTCCTGCACCCATGTAGAACTCACTGACTTCATGAACCACAATTAATTTCCATCCTGCACTCAAATTCACTTGGACTCTCTCCGACATCTCCCTACCGTTTCTAGAACTCTCCGTCTTCATCACAGGAGACAGACTATTGACCGACATCTATTACAAATCTACTGACTCCCATAGCTATCTAGACTACACTTCTTCCCAATTTGCTTCTTGTAAAGACTCTATCCCCTACTCCCAATTCCTTCGTCTATGCCGTATCTGCGCCCAGGATGAGGTTTTCCATACTAGTTCATCGGAGATGTAATTCTTTAGGAAACGGGGGTTCCCCCTTCCATTATAGATGAGGATCTCACTAGGCTCTCCTTGATATCCCGCAGCTCTGCTCTTGCTTCCACTCCCCCTATTCACAACAAGGACAGAGTCCCCCTTGTCCTCACCTTCCACCCCATCAGCCGTCGCATACAGCATATAATCCTCCAACATTTTTGCGGCCTCCAACGGGATCCCACTACTGGCCACATCTTCCCATCTCCATCCCTCTCTGCTTTCCGCAGAGACCGTTCCCTCCGCAAATCCCTGGTCAACTCATCCCTTCCCACACAAACCACCCCCTCCCCGGGTACTTTCCCCTGCAACCGCAGGAGATGCAACACCTGTCCCTTTACCTCCCCACTCAACTCCATCCAAGGACTCCGACAGTCTTTCCAGGTGAGTTAGAGGTTCACTTGCACCTCCTCCAACCTCATCTACTGTATCCGCTGTTCCAGGTGTCAACTTCTGTACGCTGGCGAGACCAAGCGCAGGCTCGGCGATCACTTCGCTGAACACCTCCGCTCAGTCCGTCTTAACCTACCTGATCTCCGGGTTGCTTAGCACTTTAGCTCCCCCTCCCATTCCCAATCTGACCTTTCTGTCCTGGGCCTCCTCCATTGTTAGAGTGAGGCCCAGCGCAAATTGGAGGAACAGCACCTCATACTTCACTTGGGTAGCTTACACTCCAGCGGTATGAACATTAACTTTTCTAACTTCAAATAGCCCTTGCTTTCCCTCTCACTCCTTCCCCTCCCTCTCCCCATTTCTCCCAACTCTACTGCTGCACCACCATGCCACCTGTTGAAGTATAGTATTGTCACAGGTGTGCATTAAATATTAAATCTGCATATTTCTGCGTAAGAAGACGCAAATGCGCAAAAGAGAGCCCGTTGCTATTGGCACAAGGAACTGCAGATGCTCGATTTTTAAAATAGGACATGATGTGCTGAAGTAACTCGGCATCTTTGGAGAACAGAAGCATCTCTGGAGAACATGGATAGGTGACGTTCCAGGTCGGACCCTTCTTCACGTTGTAGCATCTCGAGTAGTGGCTGTCGACCCCCCGCAACTCGTTGAGTGTGCTTTGAAAACAAAACGCAATCATTTGATATTTATTTTCATTACTTGCTTTTAAGTCATCCTACAGCAACAAATCGGGGTCAACGCCGTGCGTGCTAAGCAAAATAGCAAATGAGAAAAACCCTGAAACCTTGAAAAAAAAAGGCTAAATTCAAATAGGGATGAAATTGCTTGTTCAGCTCTATTGAGGACTGATTTTGATGAGATTCACACAATGCGTCAGTATTTACCTCAAAGGTTGGCATCATCAGGTAGAGATGGGATATTGAGCTCAATTTCCATCTTTATTCTTTCTATAAATGCTAACAGCAAATTCTGTGGCTGAGCCTTAATTCTGTTTGATTTGAATCACAAAAGATTCTTGATTAGTAAGAGTGTCAGGGGTTATCAGGAGAAGGCAGGAGAATGGGGTTGAGAAGGAACAATAGATCAACGATAATTTAATGGCGGAGTAGACTTGAAGGGCCGATTGGTCTAATTCTCCTTTATCACTAATGAAATGAACGACAACAGTCATGAACTGCATCACCCTCGGAGTTGAGAGCAAGTTGTTTTTTTCTTTCACTCAGAACGTGCAGGATATATGGAAACGAGATGCCAGAGGAGACAGTTGAGGCAGGTATTATAACAGCATTTACAAGACACTTGGACAGATAATCAAGGGTTAGAGGGATATGAGAAACGCAGACTGTGTGTGCTTCCTCCATGCGCTCCGCTTTCCTCCTGCATCCCAAAGTCTCCAAATATTCCTTGATTATTGACTCTCAAAGAAACTGCAGATGCAGGAATCTTGAGCAAAACACAGAGTGCTGGAGGAACTCAGAATTTAAGGACGTACCTTTAGAAAAGAGATGAGGAGGAATTTCTTTAGTCAGAGGATGGTGAATCTGTGTAATTCATTGCCACAGACGACTGTGGAGGCCAAGTAAATGGATATTTTTAAGGCAGAGATTGACAGATTCTTGATTAGTATGGGTGTCAGGGGTTATGGGGAGAAGGCAGGAGAATGGGGCTGAGAGGGAGAGGATAGATCAGCCATGATGGAATGGCCTAATTCTGCTCCTATAATGTATGAACTTATGAACTCATAAGGTCAGACAGCATCAGTGGAGAGAAATAGACAGGCAATGTTTGGGGTCAGGACCTTTCTTCAGAAGAGGGGTCCCGACACGAAATGTCAGCTATTCATTTCCCTCCACAGATGCTGCCTGACCTGCTGAGTTCCACCAGCACTTTGTGTTTTGCTTCAAGAATATTTGTTCCACTGTGATAGTTAGAATGCGTCTATTCTTATGTTGTCTTTAAACGGCCAATTTTCTGCTGCCGTTATTCCGTTTCCCATATTTGTGTTAACATTTCACACTGCTATCATTTCAGCAAGGAGGCCATTCAGCCCATTTATAGCAATGTTCCCTGAAGAGCAGCCCAGTCTATCTCAGTCCCCCACATCATCCTCAGAACCATAGTCATAGAGTGATGCAACGTGGAAACACACCCTTTGACCCAACTTGCCCATGTACCATCTACACTTGTCCCACTTGACTGCATTAGGCCCATATCCCTCTAAACATCCTATCCTTGTAGCTTTCTTAAATGTTCTTGAACGTTAAAGCCTCTTTAACGTTAAAGTTTGTTTTCATCAAGAGTCTACCCATTTTCATTACTAGTGTCAACTTCCTCCTCACCACCCTTGACAGGAACTATATTCCAGGTCATTACCACTTGCTACATACAATAATTCTTCCTAACTTTCCATATAAAATATCTTATGCCAATATCTTAATCCTGCATTCCCAGTTTTTATCCCATGAGCTAATGGGAAGAATTTATCTCAGTCTGATCCAAAAGTCAGCCATCCATGTTCTTCAGAGATGTTGCTTGACCTGCTGAGTTACTCCAGCACATTTTGTCCTTTTTCTTATCTTTGTCTTCCGTATCTAAACCTGTACACCTCCTAGTCTTCCCTCAACCTCCTTTGCTCCAAAAAGAACAAAATCTCATGTATTTTGCTAACCAATCTCTCAGTACATTCATGTCTCTCTGTTAATCAAATGTAGAAACAACACAGAAACACGCCCTTCAGCCCATAATGTCCATGCCAAACATGATGATGTTAAACTAATCTATATCTGCACGTGATCCACATCCCTCCATTCCCTGCATATCCATGAGCCTGTCTAAAAACATCTTTAAAAATCCACTCTCATATCTGCCTCCATCACTGGCCCCGGCAGAGATTCAGAGACAGTTTCTTCCCAGCTGTTATCAGGTAACTGAAACATCCTATCAACAACTAGACAGCTGTCCTGAGCGACCATCTACCTTACCGGAGACCCTCGGACAATCTTTAATTGGACTTTACTGGAGTTTATTATTCCCTTTATCATGTATCTGTACACTGTGGGCGGCTCGATTGTAATCATGTATAGTCTTTCCACAGACTGGTTAGCATGTAGCAAAAGCTTTTCACCGTACCTCAGTCCACAGTAAACTTAACTAAACTAAACCACTCTCCAGGTAAAAGCTTGCCCTGCACATCTCCTTAAAACATTGCCCCTTTCACCATAAAGCAGCATACACTCTTTAGCATTGTTCGCTCTACCTTACCCCATCCCTCCTGCATGAAACGTGTCACCTCACATTTCCCTGTGCTACATTTAATCTACCGGTTGTGTACCCAATCTCCGAACCTGCTGATATCCTGTTCCATTCAATTGGTATCAATCTCCCAGTTCTCAAGCTGAGTTTGGTATCGTTAACAAATTTGATATTTTATTCTTTATTCCAATGTTCCAGGCATTTATATATCAAAAAAGAAGTTGCCCTAGCAATGACTCTGATAAACAATTGACTGTAACAATATATTTCGATGCACTTGTAATCTTTGTGGATCCAGTTTCCAAAGTTTCTCTACCATCTCAGTTGCCATCCCCTAACATTAATTAACAATATCTGATGGGCTGAATGGCCTCATGCTGTGCCATTCCTTAATGGTGGGGCTAGTCCATCTATGACATTGCAATTTAGTTTAGTTTACAGATACAGTGTGGAAACGGGCCCTTCAGCCCTGACCAGCGATCACCCCGTACACTAGCACTATCCTACACACTAGGGACAACTTACAATTACCAACGCCAATTATCCTACAAGCCTGTACATATTTGGAGTGTGCGAGGAAACTGGAGTACATGGAGAAAACCAACGCGGTCACAGGGAAAATGTACAAACTCCGTACAGACAGCGCCCAAGGTCAGGATCAAACCCAGGTTGATCAAGTTGGAGGATCAAGGCATATTATAGTCTTCAGGCAAGGGGCTTGGTTAAGACATAATTGTGTTTAAATATGTAATATGTACTTCAATCATATTAGAGACAATGCATTCTACTTGGTAGGATGAAATATTTTAATATTAATTATAGTTTGTGTCAATAATGGAGCAATCTATTGAGGAAACTGACTTCCACATTGGCCTTCCGCAGTAAAGGATTATCATCTGGAAGACAAAACAGAGCCGTGGACATATCAGTGTTGGCTTTGGACAAGGTTTACGTTAGAAATGTAAAGACAATTTCTTACCAAGGTTGACACAAAGTGTTACAACAAGCATAACAACTGAAGGCCATTTGACGGTGAAGGCTTAGAGTCATAGTCATACAGCACGGAAACAGGACCTTCAGCTCAACTTGCCTATGTCGACCAAGATACCCCATCTATACTGGTCCCACCTGCCTGCATTTTACCCACATCATTCTAATCTTTTCCTATCCATGTACCTCTCTAAATACATATTAAATATTGTTATAGTGCCTGCCTCAACTACCTCCTCTGGCAGCTCGTTCAATATACCCACTGCCCTCTGTGTGAAAAAATTACCTCTCAGCTTCCTATTAATTCTTTCCCCTCTCACCTTAAACCTATGTCTCCTGGTTCTTGATTCCCCTACTCTGGGTAAAATAAAAACCTCTGTGCATTTACCCAATCTATTTCCTTGTGGAGAGGCTTAGTCCCCTTGATAAAGATCCATGCCCTAACCACCATTTCCATTGCTCTCACTGCCATCTGTTTGAAAGTGAGTTGGCTTGTTCACAATATTATGCTGTATTTGAGCCCTGGACAACATTTTTGTAACATCGCCCGGGACTTTTTGCAAATGGTGCCAAAATATGGCGACTCGTGTGTGTGTGTGTGTGTGTGTGTGTGTGTGTGTGTGATCTGGGCAAAAGAATTTCACTGTGCAATGCACACGTGACAATCAAGTTCCATTGATCACAGTGACCGACTATTTCTATCTCAGGAACATGGCCTGACAGCTTTACCTCTGCCAAGTTCTAGACCTGAGTATTCCAATATATCTCCTTGTGGCTTTAAGTGTGATATCCTTTCTAAACTTTTTTTTTGCCCAGGCCAATGCACAGGCTCTTTTCACCCATCATGCTGCACATACTGACCTACAGTGATTCTCCCTGCAGCAATACCTCAATATTATAAATTCGCACCTTAGTGTGACACATCTACATTCCCTTCCTCCTCCCTATCACTTTTATTTGCTCCAGTTCTGAAATCTCCACTATTCTATTTTTTTTTAAATTTCTATTTCTAATTCTGTGACTCTCTACATTAATAGGAAAGGTTTAGAGGGATTTAGGCCAAATTTACTCAGTACTTTGTTGAGGCACTTTTGGCAGCGATTACAGCCTCAAGTCTTCTTGGGTGTGACGCTACAAGCTTGGCACACCTGTATTTAGGTAATTTCTCCCATTCTTCACTGCAGATCCTCTCAAGCTCTGTCAGGTTGGATGGGGAGCATCGATGCACAGCTATTTTCAGGTCCCTCCAGAGATATTTGATCGGGTTCAAGTCCGGGCTCTGGCTGGGCCTCAAGAACATTCACAGACTTGTCAGGAAGCCACTCCTGCATTGTATTGGCTGTGTGCTTAGGGTCATTGTCCTGTTGGAAGGTGAACCTCTGCCCCAGTCTGAGGTCCTGAATGCTCTGGAGCATGTTTTCATCAAAGATCTCTCTGTACTTTGCTCCGTTCATCTTTCCCTCGATCCAGCCTAGTCCAAGAATCAACTATAGCACATTCTTTTGTTTTTTGTATAAAAATTCAAAAATTTTGGAATGACATTTTTGAAATTTTCACTAAATTATTTAAAATAAAACTGAAACCGAATGCAGAACTGATTATTGTTGGAACAATAGAAGCAAGTTTGGAGCTGACTGCGTTTTCAAAGGAGTTTTCTTAGTTATGGCTTAATAACGGCAAAAAAACTGATACTGAAATTTTGGAAAAATGCTCCTACGCCAACAATAAAAATGTGGACTTCTAATATGTCGGAATTGTTACATCTAAAAGATATGAGATTCCTCCTAGCAGGTAAACAAGACCAATTCCAAAAGATTTGGTCTCCATATATCGACTTATTACAAACATAGGGTGCAACAAAATGTTGATAATAAATAGTTTTAGGACCTGGCGAGGGGTGAGTAAAGATAAGAAGTAGGTACATCCCTTTCATATTGTCCTATCTTATTTTCTTTTTTCTCTTTTTTTCTTTTCTTCTTTAACTACTTCTTGTGGTTTAGGTTCACATGTGTGTTCCTGGACCACTTTTTCATTCACTCACTGACTGTCTTTGCTAGCTCTTTCTATCCTTTTTTTCTATTAAAGTTGAAAAACAGAAGTGGTACAAGAACTGTATAAATTTACGTTATTGCAGATTACTGTAATGTAAAATACTTCTAATAAAAAAAATTAAAACAAAAAAAATCTTTCCCTCGATCCTGACTAGTCTCCCAGTTCCTGCCGCTGAAAAACATCCCCACAGCATGATGCTGCCACCACCATGCTTCACTATAGGTATGGTATTGGCCAGGTGATGAGCGGTGCCTGGTTTCCTCCAGACGTGACACTTGGCATTCAGGCCAAAGAGTTCAATCTTGGTTTCATCAGACCAGAGAATCTTGTTTAGGTGCCTTTTGGCAAACTCCAAGCGGGCTGTCATGTGCTTTTTACTGAGGAGTGGCTTCCGTCTGGCCATCCTACCATAAGGGCCTGATTGGTGGAGTGCTGCAGATATAGTTGTCCTTGTGGAAGGTTCTCCCATCTCCATAGAGGAACTCTGGAGCTCTGACAGAGTGACCATCGGGTTCTTGGTCACCTCCGTGACCAAGACCCTTCTCCCCCAATTGCTCAGTTTGGCTGGGTGGCCAGCTCTATGAAGAGTCCTGGGTTTCAAAGTTCTTCCATTTAAGAATGACGGAGGCCCCTGTGCTCTTCGGGACCTGCAATGCTGCAGAAATTGTTTTATACCCTTCCCCAGATCTGTGTCTCGACACAATCCTGTCTCGGAGGTCTACGGACAATTCCTTCGTCTTCATGACTTGGTTTTTGCTCTGACATGCACTGTCAACTGCGGGACCTTATATAGACAGGTGTGTGCCTTTCCAAATCATGTACAATCAATTTAATTTACCACTGGTGGACTCCAATCAAGTTGTAGAAACGTCTCAAGGATAATCAATGGAAACAGGATGCACCGAAGCTCAATTTTGAGTGTCATAGCAAAGGGTCTGAATACTTATGTAAATGTGATATTTCAGTTATTTATTTTTTATTTCTTTGCAATAATTTCTAACCTGTTTTCGCTTTTATATTATGTGCTATTGTGTGTAGATTTATGATTTAAAAAAAAAGAATTTAATCCATTTTAGAATAAGGCTATATAACGTAACAAAATGTGGAAAAAGTGAAAGGTTCTGAATACTTTCTGAATGCACTGTATATGGGGCATCTTGGTCAGTATGGACAAGTTGGGCCAAAGGGCCTGTTTCCACACTGAATGGCTCTATGATTCTATGACCCCATGACTATGACTCTATTCCTTTGGTCAATTCTTACATTTAATTCATCCATCATTACCAGGTGTGCCTTTAGTTGCCAAGACTTTAACTGCCAGAATTTCCTTCCTAAACAATTTTGCTGCTTTTTATCCCTATTATTTTGCCCTATTATGGTAACACCCACCTCATTTGCTCTTTCTCCTTGAGACTCTGGCGAACTTTGTTTGGGAAAATTCTTGTGAAGTGGTTTGCAATGTTTTGCTATATTTAAATCACTGATATATGTGTTGTTGGTCCACCTAATTATTTAGCTATTAACAAATACTCATCGGTTCGGATCTAACTCCAACCATAAATAAACACAGCTTTTGGCATAAAAATTGTGATTATTTTGAAAACTTTGCATTAACGTTAAGCAAAGCCCATTATTTCTTAATCTACCTTTACCATGTTTTTCCATATCTTCTGAGCTGATTTATATATATTTTTTCTCTCTCCCTCCCCCTCGCTCCCTTCTCCCCCCCTCCTCATCCACTCACCCCCTCCCCTTCCCCCTCTCTCCCTCTCCCCTCTCCCCGGCTCTACTTCTCCCCCTCTCCTCCCCCCTCTCTCTTTGTTTCCCTCCCTCTCTCTTGCTCTCCCTCCACCCTCCTTCCCTCCCCCTCTCCCCCCTCTCTCCCTCTCTCCCTCCTTCCATCCCCCCCTCGTTTCCTCTCCCTCTCTTTGTCTCTCCCCCTTCCTCTCTCTCTCTCTCTCTCTCTCTCTCTCTCTCTCTCTCTCTCTCTCTCTCCCTCTCTCTCTCTCTCTCTCTCTCTCTCTCTCTCTCTCTCTCTCTCTCTTTCTCTCCTTTCTTAAAATACTTTCCGAAGCTTGAGGGCACATTGAAAGCTATATCTTGTATGCACAGTCATTTTCTCTTTCTTATAGTATGACGATCAGCTCATTAAAAAATCATCAGCTAAAGCCATTGGAAATGAAGCATTAAATCTATGCATCTTGGAAACGATGTGACGACATTTACAGAAATTGAAATAAATTTTAAAAAACTATTAATGGAAGGAAATTGAACTGGAATATTGTGGGGAAATCTTCTTTGCCTCTTTCCGTAATGGAACAGACAAATACTCGGGGGTTGTACAGCACAGATTCAATGTCACAAAATCATACTATATGGAAATCGGCCCTTTGGCCGGTGAGTCCGCTTGTCCATTATGTATATATTAATATTAATCCTACACTAATCTCCCTTTGTTTTTAGTTCACTTTGCCATAGTTTTGAGCAAAAACATAAAGAAACCTAATATTTAGTCGAGGCTGTGACCTTCAATGTAAAAAAAGAAGGAAGACACAAAAATGGCGCAAAAAGGGTTAAATGTATCTCTTTTTAAATCGTCGAGACCCGTACTTTCTCCCTTTGGAGGTGTCAATGATTGAAAAATATCAAGCGTAAATGTTCAAAATTTCAGTGAAGTGTGCGATTTGTAGAGCTGTCATATATTCAGACCGTAATTCGGAGTGACACTCGTTCAGACCGGTGCTTTCTACTGTAAAATTCTTCGGGTCTGAAGAAGGGTCTCGACCCGAAACGTCTCCCATTCCTTCTCTCCAGAGATGCTGCCTGTCCTGCTGAGTTACTCGGGCTTTTTTTGGTCTATCTTCGGCTTTCCATTGTAAAATCGATCTGGGAGTTTATACGGGTAAGTTGAGGCGAGAAAGTCAAGAAGTTATGGAGAATGGAATGCTGAATTTTTTATTTTAAAACTGTGTGCCAAAGAGAAAACAAACACAGCAGGCAAGAACGACTCGGGTTTCTATTTAATCCATCAACTATATTCAGAAACAAATACAGAGAGAGTACTTGTCTCTCTCGCCGTCTACATTCAGCATCCTACGCTCGCTCTCCACCTATGCCCCCAAGGTCTGAGTTTCACTGTTTTCTTGTCTATGTGCCCGACTATCTGGGTATAATCACAAGAAGCACCTTACAATGTTATCTCCATTGCTCAATGTTCCGAGTCATAAAAAAGTCTCAACTTTGAAACAGATTGTACTTGGTAACGTGTTCAGCCCAACTGACACAAGGAAAAGCGAGGCTGCATCGCAATGCCGCCAACTTCACGCGGATTTATCGTTAGATTTGTAAGAAAAATCAAACTTGGTGGGTTTAGATCCGTGAAGAGTATTTGTTTATTTTTTAGAGATGTGCAGTGGAGGAGGGGGGAAGGAAGGGGTGATAGTGCGCTCGATACACTTCATAGACGACTGGCTGGTAGCTTCGTTGACGATTGATATCAATACTAATTCAAAATAAATTGTTCCGTTTCCATCTGGAATAAACCCAGGCATTTCCCTCCAGGGAAAACGGTAATTTGCATTACGATAAGAACTATCATTGAGTATTGTTACCAGAGAAACAAGTTTGCAAATGAATATAATTTATCTGAATTATTAAGAGATCGTACGACACGGGAATCTCGCGTACTCTCGCAGCGGCTGTTTTCCGATTCAAATGACGGCCAAGTGGGACAGGCCCTTAAGTGTCCTTGTAACAATCAAGCTTCCCTCTTCTGCCCATGCAGTCTGAAGAAAGGTCCCGACCCGAAACTTCGCCTGTCCATTCGCTCTGCAGATGCTGCCTGACCCTCTGAGTTCCTCTAGCACTTTGTGCTTTGCTCAAAATTCCAGTATCTGCAGTTCCTTGTGTCTCTCTTGCAATATTTCGATTAGTTAGAACGCGGTCCTGACTTCCCGTCTGCCTCATTGGCGACCTTTGAACTATATTTAATCGGACTTTATCGGACTTCAATGTTATACCTTGAATGTCATATCCTTTATCTGTGTACTGCAGACGGTTTGATAGTATTCATGAATGGTGTTTCCTTTGGAAAGCACGCAAACAAAAGCTTTTCCCTGTACCTCGGTACACTGGGCAATAATAAACTAAACCAAACTTTTAGTTTTCGACTTATTTCCAAATGAAGCAAAAATCTTGAACGAATAGTGAAAAATAATTTCTGGTAAAACATTATTAATCAACTGAAGATTCGTATCTTTAAGAACAGATATTATATTTGGCGACATTTCGTGGCCTAAACACTGAGAAAATGTGACCCACGCCTTCCTACTTTTGTCTCTAAATCCCAATATCAGCGATAATTTACTTTACGCAAATCAGAAATAAATTGTTTCTCACCGACCGTTTCTTCCTTGTTGTATTTGGAAATGCAGTTATATCCCAAAGAATCTTTCCAAAGGCATATTACATTGACAGAATCACAAATAGTTGATAGTTTAGTATATTGTCTCGTGTGTGATTATGAGCAGTGAAACTTTTTTGTTGCGTGCTCACCAGTCAGCGGAAATACTATACCTGATTCCAATCAAGCCACCCACGTTGTGCAGATACAGGATAAATTGTATAACGTTTAATGCAAGATAAAGTCCAGTAAAGTCTGATAAAAGATAGAACGAGGGTCTCCAATGAGGTAGATGGGAGGTCAGGACTACTCTATAGTTGGTGATAGGATGGTTCAGTTGCTCGATAACAGCTGGGAAGAATCTGTCACTGAATCTGGAGCTGTGCGTTCTCAGAGTTACAGAGTGGTTGCTGGACGGAAGGAAATCCCGTGGGGATTGAACAAGTGGGTTGTGGAGAGGATGGTTCATTGAGGGAGAATTTTAAACCAGGGGTCTCTGTTTAGAAATAAGGGGTAATCTATTTAGGAAGGATGGGGCGATTTGGTGAAATACAGAGTTGACGTTAACTACAGAGTTGCCTTCATTTTATCGAATGGAAGAACGGGCTCGAGGGTCCTAATTCATAAGCAGAAACATAGTTCTTTCACAGGGAACTTTATCAAACAAAGAAGTAAGACTTGACGCCACGAGATGTTAGGGGAAGTGATCGGAATTTGTCGAAGTAGTAGGATTTTTTAATAGTCTTAAAGTTAGCAAGCGAGGTCGCTTCCGTGTTTTTTTTTTATTGCTTTCATTGGATTTTTTGATGCACTAAACCCAATGGATTTCAAACACACACAAAGAAAGATGGAGACACACGGGAAACTGCAGGTGCAGATGACGATGGGTCCCGAACTGTAACCTTCTTGCCCTCCAGAGATACTGCCTGCCTCGCTGAGTTACTCCAGCACTTTGTGCCTTTTTTTTGTCAACCAGCATCTGTAGTTCCTTGTGTTTGCAATTGCTGAAGTTAGTGTGGAAATAACACAAAGTGCTGGAGTAACTTAGCGGGTCAGGCAGCATATCTGAAGAACATGGACTGGTGACGTTTCTGATCAGGATCCAAGAAAGGTCCCGACCCGGAAAGTCGCCATCCGTGTCCCCCAGAGCCAGGGATGCTGCAGGGCCCACTGAGATACTCCAGCACTTTGTTTTCTACACACAAAGAAAGGTTTGTTAAGAACTATTGGTTCCTGGGAATTTTATAACACATAAATCGGTAACCTGATTGCAAGGTTCAATTTCAATTATGTGAAATCTGGAATAGAAAATCTCGCTTCGGCTGAATTAGATGCGAAGGTTGGCTTAATTCCCCATCCCAACCCTCCTGCCTGCTTGTCCGTACATTAATAGTCATCCCACTTGGATATTGAACAAACGCGTTGCTGAGGCGTTATAAATATCATAATAAGGGCACATTATGTGCAGTTTATTGCCGTAGATACGTCCTTATATCATGAACTCCACGGAAACAATTCAGCCCACACAAGGCCAGGTTTTGAGATAATTCAGGCGCTAAGCAACATCGTATTTCAAATTATAGACAGTGGGCGGGGGGGGGGGTGCATTTGGAGCTACAGCCTCATTGTGCTTGTTGCAACTATATCATATCCACAACCGTATTTTAAATGATATATTAGGCGCGACGCATTCAGTTCTTACAAGTACTTGCATATTTCTCTGGGACTGCGTCATGATTTTAAATAGGAAATGGATTAGGCTATTCAACCCCTTATACTTTGTTCAGCTAAAAAAAACTAAGATAAATAATCATCGCGATACCGTTTGTACGATTATGATTTAAAATGAAGTGATGGGAGAAATATCAGCAGCACTCCAATTTAAGTGAAATTTCATTTGATTAAGTACATTTTAAGAAGTCGACAAGTGTGCGATATAGATAGAACAGTGTGTATCATTTGATTTGTATCATGCCCCACTCATTCTTTCCGTCTTAACTCGATAATTTCTGAGTTGATTACCTTGTTGGAGATCGGTGGTGGTACTGGTTTTGTGCGGGATTACTATTGTCATGAGATACGGTGAAAACCATTTGTTTAGCGTGCTGCCCCGACAGATCATACCATACATGAACACAATTATGACACACATGAGTCTAACAGGTTAAAAAATTAAACAGAGTGCAGAATATAGTGTTACCCTCAAACTCTCGATTCCACATCCTGTGTTCTTTCCGTAGCTCCGTAGAAAATATGTTTGAATTAACATATATTTAAACTATAACGTTGTACAATACCTGAATATCGCCCACTCACTATTTGGAATCCGAAGAAAGACTCGCAGTTGTGTCCACAACACCTAGCGTTGAAGTGCCTTCAACTAGTTGGACTGATCAATCTTCCCAATAAACTTGACAGTAGCTTTGTCACCCCCCGAGTATTGCATTCCATGGATTATATGAGCCACAATGGATTATTAAAGGAAACCAATGAAAAGTTAGTAAATACAGTGTAATTTTGTGCTACAAATATAACAATGCGTATTGTGACTATACACGAAAGCATTTGACGAAACACTTGGATATAGCAATTGTAAATATAGAAATAATAGTAGATATGTCAGACATAAATGTTAGACTAATGCTGGAAGGTTAGACTATCTTTAATCGTACTTTACTGGGCTTTATCATGTATCTGTACACTGTGGATGGCTCGATTGTAATCATGTATAGTCTGTCCGCTGACTGGCTAGCACGAAACAAAAAAAGGCTTTTCACTGTACCTCGGTACACGTGAAACTAAATTAAACTAAACTAAAGATATTGAATGACACCCAGCATCTATATGCAGTATTGTGGGATAAATAAGAACGGTACTGAAAATTATAGTTCCAGTGGTTATTTTTTATAATTAAATATAAAATGTTGTCATTTAGTCCGAGTCTCCCCATCGTAGTAATTTAGTGAGTTATTTGAGCATTTGACGTGTATGGAACACAATGTAGTCTCCTGTGAAGGAATCCATTGATGAAAGATAAGGAACTAAATAAGGACAATGCATTGTACCCGCATTTCCTTCTATACTCGACGTGGACAAGAACAAGGGCGGCACAGTGGTGCAGCTGGTAGAGCTGCTGCCTCACAGGTTCGATCCTGACCTCGGGTCCCGTCTGTGTGGAGTTTGCATGTTCTCCCTGTGACCACATCCAAAAAACGTGCAGGTTTGTACGTTAATTGGCCTTTATAAATTGACCCTAGTGTGGAGAGAGTGGATGAGAAAGTGGGATAACATAGAACAAATGTGAGTGGTTGATCAATGGTCGGCGTGGACTCGGTATACCTGTTTCCACGCTGTATCTCAGAAAAAGAACAAAACACGACGTTCGAATACATTGCAAATCAGCGGCTCAATCGAATGCTATACCCGCTACAAGTAATTCCTAGACGGAACATTTTGTGGTTTATAACTACTAACAAGAACCACAAGATTACATTTCTGACTGAAGCCCACAACTGAATATTTATTTTGTTGGAATGAACTGCAGATGCTGGTTTACACCGAAGATAGACATAAAATGCTGGTGTAACTCAGTTGGTCAGGCAGCATCTCTAGAGAAAATGAATAGGTGACATTTCGGTTCGAGAAGTCCGAAGAAGGGGCTCGACCCGAAACGTCACCCGTTCCTTCTCTCCAGAGGTGCTACCTGACCCTCTAATTCAGCTTTCCCAATAATCAATTCGAACTACTATAGGGAATACAATATTAGACGTGTTAGCCATTAATATTAGACAAATATTAGAACATTCGACTATCTTTAATCGGACTTTATTAGACTTTATCTTGTACTAAACGTTATACCCTTTATCCTGTGCCTGTGCAGTGAGACGACTTGATTGTAATCATGTATAGTCTTTCCGCTGACTGGATAGCACGCAACAAAAAAAGCTTTACATTGTACCTCGGTACAAATGATAATAAATTAAATTAAACGACACAAAAATAATAGTGGAATATGGTTCTATATTCGAGACTGGTTGTCAGGCCGGTTGGGTCGATGCTGGAGCCGATAATAGGCCAAGTGGCGCCGGGGAAACAACATTAAACACGCAAAAGAATATGTTCACGTAATTCCAACACTTTATAAGCAGTGAGCGAAGATGCATGAGATAATTTAACCATAAAATAAAAGCGATATCAAGTTTTATGGCTGTGATTACAATCAGATTGCTTCTAGTAATATGAAAGCATAAGATTTGGGGCGGCACGGTGGCGCAGCGGTAGAGTTGCTGCTTAACAGCGCCAGGGAACCAGGATCGATCCTCATCTCTGGTGCTGTCTGTACGGAGTTTGCACGTTCTCCCTGTGACCACGTGAGTTTTCTCAGGGTGCTCCGGTTTCCTTCCACACTCAAAAGACGTACAGGGTTGTAGTTTGATTGGCGGTTGATTTGCTTCGGTAAAAATTCTGAATTGTCCCTGGATAGTACCAGTGTACATGGTGATCGGTGGGCCGAATGGGCTGCCTCCGCGCTGTATTTCTAAACTAGTTCGGTTGTTTTTAATATTTTAGTGTTCTCTTGGATATGCTCTGCGGGTAAAGCTACATTCTCTGCATCTATTGTGTCTATTTCACCCGAGATCAGGACGTGCGGGGCTGTGTATTAACTGGCTTCTGTAATGTGCGGGATAGAACTAGTGCGCGGGTGATCGATCATTCAAGGTGTGAGCCGATGTGCCTGATTCTCTAAACCGAACTAAACTCAGTGGTCATGATGAAATTTTGAAGAAGGGTCCCGACTCGAAACGTTACCTATCCGTGCTCTCCAGACATGCTGCCTGGCCCGCGGAATTACTCTAGCATATTGTGTCTTTTTCCCTGTTGGCAAAAGACCAGTTTCCTTGCTGTACGAGTCCTTAAAAAAAAATTTTTTTTTGAACAGGGACAGTGCATATTGATAAACATTTACATGTAAATATGCAAGATTATAGCCAGTAGCTAATTTCCATCTTTAGTCCCTTTGGCAGGTTGATGATAAATAAACAAGTGGCTGAGGGCAACGGAGGCCATCGCCCGTTCCTTGACTCCATGGTTAGGAACCTTAACTTTTAGACCGACTGTCTACAATTAACCAACAGACTTTTAAACAGCGGAGGTAATGGATTTTGTTGTCCGGCAAAACTGCTGAATCGACCAGTCCGAGGAACGGACCCGACCTGAAACGTCGCCTATCCATGTCCTCCAGAAATGCTGCCTGACCCGCGGAGTTACTCCAGCACTTTGTGTTTACTTAGTACAACGTTGTCAGAGAGTAGGTTCGTGTTTACCGAACAGGTACAGCCTCAGTACCTCTTACTCTTCATTGGTAGGAACAAATGAAAATTTAGGAGTGAGGGCATGGGCGGCACACTGGCGCCGCTGGCAGACCTGTTGCCTCGCAGCCCCAGAGACCCTGACCCCGAGTGCTGCCCGTGTGGAGTTTGTACGTTCTCCCTGAGACCGCATGGGTTTTCTCCCTTATCACAAAGACGCGTGGATTTGTAGGTTAATTTGGCCGCGGTAAATTGCCCCTGGTTTAGAGGGAGTGCATGAGAAAGAGGGATGATGTAGAACAAGTGTGAACGGGAGATCGGTGGTCAGCACGGACTCGGTGGACCGAAGGGCATGTTTCCATGTTGTACTTTTAAACTAAACTTCAGCCGCTGTTCACCTCGCTTTTACTGACCCCGAGATAACATGAAAAAAAACCCTACAAATACACAACAGGCCAGGCGGCAGATGTGGAGAAATAGAATTGACGTTTCAGGTAAATGTATCTGCATCAGGGCCACAACCTCAGATTAAAAGGCCGTACCTTTAGAAAGCAGATGAGGAGGAATTTCTTTAGTCAGAATATGGTGAATCTGTAGAATTAATTGCTACAGGTGGCTGTGGAGGTCAAGTCAATGTTTTAGGCAGAGATTTGCAGATTCTTGATTAGTACGGGTGTCAGGTCTCACTCCCCAGGGAGGAGAATGGGGTTGAGAGGAGAAGAAATTTCAGCCATGATTGAATGGCTGAGTAGACTTGATGGGCCGAATGGCCGAATTCTGCTCGTAGAACTTAAGTATTTATGAAGGGCCATTCTGACGTGGGGTGTTAAAGAAGGAACTGCAGATGCTGGAAAAACGAAGGTACACAAAAATGCTGGAGAAACTCAGCGGGTGCAGCAGCATCTATGGAGCGAAGGAAATAGGCAACGTTTCGGGCCGAAACCCTTCTTCAGACTGATAGGGGGTGGGGAGAAGAAAGGAAAAAAGGCGGAGGAGGAGCCCGAGGGCTAGGGGATGGGAGGAGACAACCAGAGGGCTGATGAAGGGGAGGGGACGGCAAGGGCTAGCAGAATTGGGAGAATTCGATGTTCATGCCCCCAGGATGTAGACTGCCCAAGCGGAATATGAGGTGCATTCGTGGGATCATCGATTTGAAACGTCAGCTCCGTGCCTCTCTCCACAGATGTTGCCAGACCTGCTGAGTGTCCCCAATGTTTTTGTTGTTTTGCTTTGCATTCAGATTTCTAACACTTTGTCGCTTCTATTTATTCTGTTGGTAGCCCGGCGGATTCGATGGGCCGAATGATCTAATCCTTTGCCATGAAAATTCAAAGCAAAAATCGGTTTAGAGTCACAGAGTTATACGGCACGGAAAGGGCCCAATTCGGCCCAATTCACCCATGCCTTCCTGACCTAGTTCCATTTACCTACGTTTGCCCCATATCCCTCTAAATCTTTCCGACCTATGAACCTGCCCAAATGTATTTTAAATGTTGTCATTGCACCCTCCTCTACCACCCCCTGGAAGCTTGTTCCAAGTACCCACAACAAAAACTTGCCTTTCAGGTCCTCTTTAAATCTTTCCCCTCTCACCATAATCTATGTCCACTAGTTTTGACTCGATTACCCTGGGAATAAGACTGACAACCAACCGAAGTTACACCTCTCATGTTTTATTTATACACTTCTACAAGGTCACTCTGAGTTTTCTTCACGTCCAGCCTAACCACTCTCTCCTGATAAATGCAAACCCGCCAGTCCCGGCAACGTCCTTGTTAAAAATATGTTTTACCCATCTCCTCTGTCTCAATGATGCCCTTCCTATAGAAAGGCGATCAGAACTCAGCGCACGATATATTCCAGGAGCGTTCTCACCAAAGTCCTAAACAACTGTAAAACTTGAGGCGCCAACTCTTGTACGATTAACGCTGCTCCTCGGTTCTATATTTGCAAGTAAAGCGAAGCTTGGCAGAAATCAATGAGTTATTTATACCACTTGCTCTGACAGCATTAACCTCAAATTATTTTCAGAAACAAACCCTCTTGTTAAAAAAAAAGGCCGTCCTGCCCACGATGTTCCTTGTGTGGACCTTGAGTGTAGAATGCTTTAGGTGATCTCACTGTCACCCTGAATCTTAGCCACTTGGACTGCAACACCGTAATCATAATTGTTATTAATTTATTGATTTGAAATGTCCCTGCGCTCTTTTTATGCTTTCAGAGGCCGTTTGAAAAATCTCCAGCGCCGTGCACGAGCAATCCGGTTATTTCTCAGCCATCATTTCATTTACTTGGAGAAACAAGGAATTGCAGATGTTGGTTTACAAAAATGGGCACAAAGTGCTGGAATAATTTAGCGGGTCAGGCAGCATCTCTGGAGGACATGGATATGTGACGTTTCGGGTCTGAAGAAGGGTCTCGATCCGAAATATTGCCTATCCGTGTTCTCTTGAGATGCTGCCTGACTCGCAGGGTTACTCTAGCACTGTGTGCCGTTTCTTTTCAATTACTGGTATCTTTGCTTTGCATTGGAGGGGGTGGGATGGTTGAGATTCGATGCCAATTAAGCTAGTTATGAAAAGGGAAGCATTTTATATTGCTGAAGAAGTGTCTCGACCCGAAACGCCACCCATTCCTGTTCTATCTAGAGATGCTGCCTGTCCCGCTGAGTTATTCCAGCATTCTGTGTCGGTATAAACCAGCATCTGCAGTTCCTTCTTGCATATTTTATATTAGGCTGTTCATGGAAGGGTAACACTTGGCGATTATTAAAGCGTTCGGCGAGAGAGTGGGATTGTTAATATTGCTAGCGGAGGACTAGAGATTCGTGTTTTAATAGTCTTGTTAAGAGAAGAGCTAGCAGCTATTTAATCACAAGGCACTGTTGATCTGATGATAGGAATCATGCAACGCAGCTATGAATCAGTCAAAACAAACAGCAATATATATTTGTAACATACAATCACGCATTGACCCGTGGATTTCCCGGAGCTGGTGTTTAGTTTACTCTACCCGCGGGTTACTTTACCCGTTCACATTAGTTCTATCTTACAAATTAGGGTCAATTTGCAGAAGCCATTTAACCGACAAACCTGCACGCCTTTGGGATGTGAGAGGAAACCAGAGCACCAGGATCGGAAGCTGCTGTTTCAACTGCAGTGGAAAAACTTCCATATAACATAGACGCTGCCTCACCCGTTGAATTACTCCAACATTTTGTGTCTTTCCACAGGGACAAGCCCTTTAGGCCACAATGTCCGTGCTGAACACTATGCTAAGATAAACTG
Source organism: Malacoraja senta (assembly GCA_038087875.1). Classification (NCBI taxonomy): domain Eukaryota; kingdom Metazoa; phylum Chordata; class Chondrichthyes; order Rajiformes; family Rajidae; genus Malacoraja; species Malacoraja senta. Next base: position 2,939,336 of record CM075994.1, read on the forward strand.
ATTTCTGCTTGCACACAATCCATATCCCTCCATTCCATGCATATTCGTGTGCCTGTCTAAAAACCTCTTAAACGCCACTCTCCTATCTGCCTCTCTCCCACCACCCCTGGCAGCGCGTTGCCTACTCTGTGTAAAGAACGTGCCCCGCACATCTCCTTTAAACTTTGCCCCTCTCACCTTGAAGCCATGCCCTCTGCGGTTTGACATCTCCACCCGGGAATGCCTACTTCCAGCTGGGCTTTGCTGGGGCTCCCGTGGCTTTAATGTGTTCTGGAAATCGAAATTGCTCAAGCAAGTTTCTTCAGTGTTTTTTAACGGTTGGTTAAATCCTTCCCTAGTATTGGGGTTAGGGACTTATCGCTCAGCCTGTCCAACTGTCCCACTATAAACAACTGAGACACATTCAGAGCCGTTCCATTCTGAGATGAAGAGGTTTAAAAAAATATTAATCCTCGATATATCAAGAGTTAAGAGTGTTTAATTGTCATATGTGTCAACAGCGGAACCATGACATTCTTACGCAACAGCCTTAAACATAAAAAAGGGGTATTTTAAGGCGTGACAGATTATTTGACAGAATATTGATTAGTACGGGTGTTAGGAGATATGTGGAGAAGGCGGGGGAACGGGGTTGAGAGGGAAAGCAGGTCGCCATGATTGAATGGCCGAGTAGACATAATGGGCCCAATAGCCCAATTCTGCACCTATAGCCTTTGGACGTATGAACTTATGTAAACGCAATAGCACACACATAATATATAATATTTGTTCTAAATACTCAATAAATTAATAATCATAATCCTAGTGCAAACAAAATGAAGTCATTAGTGCAACCATAGACACAGTCCATCGAAGTTCATAGTTGCTATGGTTAGTGATTTGTAGGAAGGAACGGCAGATGCTGGTTTATACCGAAGATAGACAGCGTGCCGGAGTAACTCAGCGGGTCAGGCAGCATCTCTGAAGAAAATGAATAGGTGACGTTTCGAGTCGGAATCCCTCTTCCTGGGTCGTGTTATGCAGCGCTCAAGAGCGTGATGGTTGTTGGGAAGAAGTTGTTCTTGGACTTGCTGGTCTCTGTCTCTCTCCAGCCCAAGTATGAAGGTGTTGTCAACAATTAAGAGTCAACGGTGTTTGATTGTCACAAGTCTCGAAACGGGACAATGAAATTCTTACTTGCAGCAGCACAATAGGTTTGTAAACACAGTGCTCAATAGATAATATCATGAACAATCAAAAAACTAAGTGCGGGGTCGGCGGGTTATGGTTCAATATTTTCACTTCACTGGGGATTCACAGCCCTTGATTCCAACGCACGGAGCCACAAGGCCCACAGAGTTGATCTCGGTCTGTAAACCTACAGCACCCTTCAGCGTGCACCAATGACTTTTGTTTTATTGTGCTAGCACTGTGTTATACTCCTCGAGCCATACAGCATGAAAACAGGCATTTCGGCCCAACTTGCCCACGCCGACCATTGTATCCCATCTACACTGGACAAGCCTGCCTGCGGTTGGCCCCGTATCTTTCTAACCCTTTTCTATCTGTGTCCACTTGTCCAATTGCCTTTTAAATGTTGTTATAGTACCTGCCTCAACTACCATCTCGGGCAGCTGGTTCCATAGACCCACTACCCTTTGTGTGAAAAAGCTGCCCCTCAGGATCTTATTAACCCCCCCCCCCCACCCCCTCTTCTCCTTAAACCTATGTTCTCTGGTTCTTGATTCCCCAACTCTGTGCATTTACCTGATCTACATGATTAATGGTTATTAATTTATTATTTTGTTTTGTTTATTATATATTACCTATGTGCTTTGTGTTTTCAGGCATGTTAAGTTTGCTGCAAGTAAGAATTTCATTGTTCCGTTGTCGGTACATCTGACATTTAAGCACATGTGACTATCTTGTAACCTAAGGGGCTTTAACGAGTATGTGAGCACAGTTCCCACAGGTTTGTTTTCAGTGTGTGGATCAACAGCTTCAACGCGCACCCCCCTGGCCCGAATCTCTTCCCGGCCCGTTTGACCAAACCACCCGCGAACTGTTTGAACAACAGCAAACCTTGCATTTGCCTCTGACGCTCCATATTTATCCTTATGTTGTGGACTCTCTCTTCTTGCAGGTGAATTCGGACCTGATTTCACTTTGTTTTACCTCATTAATCCTCTACTTACGTTGAAAAATTAACATCGTTAACAGATTCTTCAATCTGAGGAAAGGCCCCGACCCCAAACGTAATTGAAAGTCAAGAGTGTTTTGTTATATTTCCCGATAGAACAATGAAATTCTTACTTGCAGCAGCACAACGGTATACGTAAACATAGCAAACTGTAAACAATATAATAAACGAGAGAGAGAAAAAACAGTGTGTGTATAGTAGACAGACAGGGCCTTTTTTTTAACCCCAGGATGGAAAAATCAAATACTTGAGGGCGTAGCTTTAAGGTGAGAGTAGCAAAGTTTAAGGGAGATGCGATCCCACTATCGTTTTGCCTCCACCACCACACCTGGAACCGCTGCCGGGTGTGATGGTGGAGACAAATACGATAGTGGCGTTTAAAATACTTTTGGATCGGCATATGGATATGCACGAAATGGAGGGAAATGAGTTATGTGCACAAAGGGACACGGAGTGCTGGAGTAACTCAGCGGCACGGGGAGATATGTGTTGGTCTTGGCATCATATTCAGTACAGACTTTGTGGGCCGAAGGGGATGTTCTTGTGCTGCTCTGTTCTATGTTCTCTGTTCCATTTCAACGTTATGTTCTATGTTCTGTTCCATGTTTGACGTTCTATGTTCTATGTTCCACGTTCCATGATCTATGATGTATGTTCTACGTTCTACGTTCTATGTTCTATATTCTACGTTCTACGTTCTATGTTATATGTTCTATATTCTACGTTCTATGTTCTACTTCTACGTTCTACGTTCTATGTCCTACGTTCTATATTCTATGTTCTCCATTCTATATTCTATTTTCTATGTTCTATGTTCTATGTTCTATGTTCCATATTCTATGTTCTATGTCGCCTGTCCATTCCCTCCACCGACGCTGCGGACCCGCTGGTCACTACAGTACGTTGTGTTTTGAGCAGACCATTCGACTTCACCGTTCAATCAGGTCAGGGCTGGTATACATGGCTACATGCGGCCTGGTCTCCCTCATACCCACCCACACAAGAATTCTGCCACCAGGCTCAGTCTCGGTCGCTTTGATTGTCCCCGGATTTGGATGAGATTTCTCTTTCCCGATCACTTCCTGACCCCGCTCCTGAAAGACCTAGTTCTATTTATAGAAAGGAACCGCGGATGCTGGTTTACATCGAAAAGAGACACAACATGCTAGAGTAAAGACGGGTCTCGTCCCGAAACGTCACTTAGTCATTTTCTCCAGAGATGTTGCCAGTGCCGCTGAGTTACTCCAGCATTTTGTGTCTATCTTCTATTTATAGGATTTCGTTCACCACCCCTCCCCAACGCACTATCATCTTCTCCACGGTTCTTGATGCGCCCCCAGCTCTAGGGATAATTCCCCACTCTCTGGCTATCCAACCCTTTAGCATTTCGATCAGATCCAACCAACGCCGCCTCCTCTCCTTTGCTCAAAGATATATAAACCTGCAATTTCTCCCTCTGAATGTAGCGTCCCTGTGTTCATATTCACGTAAATTGCTTAATATCAAATATTTGCAATATTTTTAAGTGCACTCAAACGAGTCAATCTAGAACAAAGAAGAGGGTGGAGAAGGAGTTAATAACTTTAGAGATTTTGTTTATATTACGACAAATATGTCCTGAGAGTTATTTAATAGAAGGTGATGAATGAAGACGGGATTATATTATCTGAAGCACGGTTTCGACCCGTTGCCTGTCCATTTCCCCCCACAGATGCTGCCTGCCCCCCTGAGTTCCTCCAGCGCTTTAGGTTTTGCACAGGATTCCAGCATCTGCAGTTCCTTATGTCTCCCATATTATTTATCACCCTGGCTTTCCTTTCCTTGATTACAGTGTTACTTTCCCCGGCAGTCTGGGTTCACTTTTTTCTGTGAAGTAGACCCATAACCATATATGTTGGCGTGAATGAGCGCTATGTGTTCCTTGGCATTTGTGGGGACTACTCTCACCAAACTCGGCCGAGTCAATATCTTGGCGCCTCACGCTGCTTAAAATGTTCACAGCGTGCACATTCTAATAAAGAATTGTAAACCAAACCGATATGCCAACTACAAATTTTAAATTAATGGTTTATTCCAATATTATCTTAAATTACTCTAGCTTTAAAACACATCAAGATTTATCTCCAAATCGTTTATTCTAGTTTATCTCCGTTTAGATTTATAAATCTAGTTAGCGGGGTTAGTGTTAATAGGCGCGATTATAAATTATAAACGTCTGCTTATTTTAGGAACACGCTCTGAGTATATAACGTTGGTTCTATGACTGGGTAAACATTGAGCGCTGGAAAACCTAGTTTAAGGGACTTTTGGATAGGCATATGCATATGCTGGGAATGGAGAGTTGTGGATTGTGCGCAGGTAGATAAGAGATGGTCTTTGCATCATGTTCGGCACAGACATTGTGGGCCGAAGGGCCCGTTCTTATGCTGTACTGTTCTATGTTCACGCAATTCCAGGTACTGACTATCAATTGTGACAACTGTCCGTTTGAGGATAATTATTGCGACAGGAAAGAAGAAGAGTAATAAGAGATTAGCTTGAAGTCCACTTAGCAGCGGGACTTGCTCAACCTTTTCATTATTTCTGGTACCCAGGTGATACATTCCCCACTCAGGAAGCACCAGACGCCAGCGCTCGACTCCCTGTCTCAAGATTTGTGGACGTTCAGTCTACGCATTCACCGCTGTTAAATGGAATGATTCAACGCCATTAAAAATATGACATTACAAAATAATGATTCATAGGAAGCATATTAAAGATTATTTCGGCGTATTTGGAAAGTATTGGATCGATGATCAACAGCCGGACAAAGCTGTGTCGGAATGATTCTGAATCAAAATGGAAGATAGCAGGAAATGGGGCCAGAATGATATCTCTCTGTGTGACGAATTATTTAGCCAGGGCATGTTCGACTGTCGATAACCGGTGAAAAGTTTATGTTCAACAAAAGAAAAGCATCTTTAGCAAGAAATTAGCTCGGCTTATTTAAAGAAACACCACTTTTTTTCCTGTTGGAGCCATTTAATATAGATTATGAACATGTATATAATTAACGTCAGGGACGCAAACTGACTTTAATTATAGCCAGATAATTGGAAAAATAGGTTAAAAAAACGATCTCAGTAGAAAATTGAACTGTGTGAAAATTGACCACCGGCAGTATTTCATTTGAACACAATCAGAAGATAAAATATCGTAAAGCGGGTAATACCTCGGGGTTGCGTTTTTAAGAATTCCATAATATAGGCGCTAATACACAGAATCAAATGTTTTCCTTCTTTGCTGATATCCCTCTCATTTTGCGACTTACTCGTCAGAAAACAACATGATTCATGAATTATGAAAGGCGCGTTTGCAGCTGACATTAAATGTTTGTTCCATTTCTGCTACATTACAAGCAGGTAGATCAGAAGAGCTATTTATTCTGTATAGGAAGGAACTGCAGATGCTGCTTTAAACCGAAGATAGACACAAAAAGCGAGAGTTACTTTGCGGGTCAGGGAGCATCTTTAGAGAAAAGAAGGTGACGTTCCGGGTCGAGACCCTTCTTCGGACTCAGGCTATTTATTCTGCTGTGTGTTTGGATTTTACAATTATTAAAGGGTGGAGGAAGGAGTTTTATGAGACTGTATTATGTATAGTTATAACCCCAGAATGATCAGAAATTATTCAATTGACCATGTTCCGAGTTTATCTGTGGAGGGCGGAACAGAAAAAAAGAAAAGAATGCTCCAATTTCTGTTATTTCCCCAGTGATTGCATTAGAATGAATAGAATGTGCAGGGAAGGTATATTGAACATATTTGTGAATTACAGTGAATTACAGCCCATATCCCACTCCAATGGAGGGGCACGTACAGGGAGCGGAACTTGGTTGCATTGAATATGACAGGATTTTTAAATATGTTTTTTAAATATGATTTAAACATTAAAAACAGTCGTCCGCTTCATGTTGCAGCCAGTGCTCTATGCAATGCCCACAATGAGGCGCGTTAATGTATTCAATGGCCTACAGCAAGGATTCATCCCAAAACAGACACAGACAGCAAATGCATTTTCACCGTCGTTTTTTAAAGTAATTCTTCCTATTGGGTAATGCACATGTCAATTTATATTTCAATATTTCAAAGTTGCAAAATTACTGCAAACCTGTACGCCTAGATGTTGTTATTACACACACCCCCTTACGTTTTAATTAATCACCTAATTCTACCAATACCCCAAATGCGTTGTTCTAAGTGCTGCATCTTTTTTAAATGGACTCAAAATAAAGCCCAAAAATATAAAAAATCTATCTAGAGTAGTTAGTATGCGAGGTAAATTGGTACGGATGCGGACAAAGGAACAAGATAGTCCCTTAAAATAACCCGGCAGTCAGTCATGTGTGTGTGTTGCATTAAACTTGTCAGAGTGGTGTAGGAAAAGTCCAATGAGGGATTAATGTTTTGGTTTGGACTAGGCACATCGAGACTTGAAATGAAGACAGAAAGAAAACGATAAAAAAAAAATTCTGGGGGGGAAAAAACTTGATTAAAAAAAAAAATGAGAGAAGTTGCTCTCCGTTTAGTGTTGACACTAACTCGGTTAGTTTAAGGACATGACTCAAAATAACAGAATTGAACCTCGGGCTTTCAATCAGATTTTTATAAATAATTAAACACTCTCAGTTGCTCATATTATGACGGGGGGGGGGGGGGGGGGGACAATTCAAGTCTATTCCCTTTCCCTCTCGTGCACAGACAATAAAAAAATGTTTTGGAAGCTGATTGTGAATCTGCATTTTAATTTGACTGTGCGTGATACAATCTTGCCACCGACATTGCAGGGAGTCTGAAAGCGGGAATGCTCTCCCTCGGATTGCCCTGTCAACAACGTTTTCCATCACATCCCATGTTTACGAGGCTCAATGCACCGTGGAGGGAAATGTGGATTAGCGGGTGCGGCGGGGCGCCCTCCATGGCAGCCCGCTCGGACCCGCGAAGCAAACCGCTCAGACCTCCAGCGACAAGAACAAAACATACATCGAACGGCAGTAAGCGAAGGTCGAGACTGCGGTAGGATCATTTCCACCTCGTGTATTTTCCAAGATTCAGTGTGTGGGGACCTCGATCACAATTCCCAAAGTTTACCCCCAAATATTCCCTGGCTCGCATTTATATATTTACGTTAGCCAGAGCTCTGATTTCAATTATGACTGAAGGAAAAAACACAAACCTCGCTAAAATAATTCTCCTTTGATATGAAGATTGGGCCAACACCGTAGTCATGTCGACACGTGATCCTTTGGACAAAATATGCGGAATATTATTGGCCATTTGACCGGGGCTTCCGCCATTCCCCTGTTGGGGCTAATTTTAATTCCTTGCATTTTCACACTTTAAACAAAATCATCACAAACGCCACCGCTGGAAAGCATGCTAACCCGGATCAAGGAACAAGCTCCATCGCAACAAAAATATTATGTTTTAAGCCATTCGTTCTAAATCAACAGAATTTGACCTTTTCAAAGGCCGTGCAAGGCTCTGCGCATCCACGAAAATGTTTTGTATTTGCAATTTTGTTTCTTGCATCAAATCCAAAGCACTTTTCAATTGTGTTGAAGACTTTGCAAAACACCCACACACAACACACATACAGGCACACTAAAAAAAAACGATGTACAAATAACGTGAAATGTATATTATTTATCTGGTTTTTTTTCTGTTGCAATAAACCCGCGGCAAAACCCTGAGCAATGCAAACAAGGTTTCGGCAATTTCAGATTGTACCAAAGCAAAGAAGAAATAAATATTTGCACAGCGGCCCAAGTTGTACAGAAACCCTGTTTGACTGTGTTTATTAAGGCGCTTTTATAGAGAGTAACGAAGCAAATGATGCAACCATTTTAGGTAGGAACACAAAAAAAGTCACCATATATTTTGCTTACTACTTCCAATATAATTAATTAGCACAAAATAATTAACCTAAAATGGTCTGGAGAGATATTGTGTACCATATTAAATTATGAATACATATATGTACATTTTTTTAAATAAATAATAAATATTGTGGAACACTCAAAAAAGAAAAAAACCCAACAAACTTACTCCAACCGTTTCGGATATTTTGGATTATACGATAGTGTTACCTTTGGTTAAAGAGAAATCCAGATTTCAGACTAAAGATAACGGTTTCCCTTTTTTGCTGCTTTTATATTACAAAGCAAACCGGTTGCAATGTTTCTTTTGCTCTCCATTTAAATTAGAAAAAGGCAGACTTTTTTTTGCCGTTCGCGGTAGAAGCTGTGCAAGGTGTCTTCGACTTTAATATTGTTACGTTTACAGGATGAGACTACAGCCTGGAGTTTCTTTCTTTCAATGATTGTTTTTTTTCCCCAGAACACGAATTTAAAGTCAATTTTCGACTATCACAAGAAATAATAATCTAGCAAATGTATCAGCCCGGGCTTCTTGAAGCAAGGTGCAGCTGTGGTTTTTGCATAGCGTTTGTTTTGCTCGGCAGGGGCCTAGATCAGTGCAAAAACGCGTTGTTGGGGGCTCCTACGTTCTGCTGCGACAGGTAGCTGGTAAATCCAGCGGCCAATCCGGATGGGAAGGTGGAAAGGGACGGTCTGAGGGTCTCGGAGAGAAGGGAAGTGGCTAGTGGGGGTGAGCTGGAGGGTGCACCCGGATTCCCCATCCCGGGTCCGTTCTGCTGCTGCACCGCCTGCGTGTGATGCAAGGATGGGAAGAAGTAGCCGGCTTGCCCCGCCAGCAAGCTGACGGAGCAAGGGTTCACCGTGTACCCGCACTGTACAGATCCCCTCAACAACGGGTGAGATATATCCCCGCTCGCCATCTGCTCCACCCCGGATCCGCAACCGCCGAGCAACGAGCTGTAACTGGGAGCCTGGTTCAAAAAACTGGAGGCGGCGCTGGAGTAATTGAGAGTGTTGTGCGGATGGTGCAATGAAAGGAAGGGTGACAGCGGCCAATACAAGGGGTTGCTGCGTTCCACCAAGCCCAGTCCAGACGTCGAAAGGCGAAGCCCCCTCTTGAAAGCCAATTTGCCCCGGGACGTGACCGACCTCCGGCGAAGTTTGCCCGTCGTCCCGCCGATGAACACGTCGTCGCTGGACGGGTCCAGCATCCAGTAATTACCCTTGCCAGGGTCGTCGTAATGCCGAGGCACTTTGACGAAACACTTATTGAGGCTGAGGTTGTGGCGGATGGAGTTCTGCCAGCCTTGCTTGTTCTCTCGGTAGTAGGGGAAATTCCTCATGATGAACTCGTAGATCCCGTTGAGGGTCAGGCGCTTCTCGGCGCTCTGTCGGATTGCCATCATGATCAGGGCGTTGTAACTAAAGGGCGGCTTGTCATATTTCCCCTGTTTCTTCTCCTCCTTCTTCTGATCGCCCCCCTCGCTGACGACCTGTGTCTCCGGACGCTCCTGATACTTCAAGTCAGCTTTGACTGCCCCGCTCTCGGTCTCGCCGCCTTTCCCGCTCGGGAAGTCGCTTCTATGAGTGCTCTCGTTCTGATGAAAATCTTCGGGGAGCAAAAGGTTCTTAATACTGAAGGAGGTGGATTTCGGAACCATTTTCGGCTGCTCCTCATCTCCCATCCTCGGGATGACGCCGCGCTACCCCCTCTCTCTCTCTCCCTCTCTCTCTCTCCCCCTCTCTCTCTCTCCCTTCCTCTCTCACTCTCTCGCTTCCAATCGCCGTTTCAGACAATTAAAGGCAAGGTCAAGAGGAGCGCGGAGGAGCGACCGGAACGCGACAGGCAGCGAGGAATAACGTGGGGCAACCTCCATCAAAACAGGTAATTAACTGGGGGGAGGGGGGGGGGTAGTAACGCCTCCATCAATGTTACTTTAAACATATTCCACCCCCCTCCCCCAGACATGTCCAATCAGGTGTGAGTGGAGGGCGCTCTAACCCGCCTCCTTCTGGCCAATCAGCTTAAAGATGTATCTGTTTGGGTCGTGAAACTGATTTGAAATTGACCAACGCGGTCTGGAGCAAAGATGTCTGGAGGGTGAAGCGGCGAGGGGAGGAAGGCACCGGATCACGCAGGTATTGGATCGATTACCCTCCTGTCATGTATTCAAGATGTTTTTTGTTGTTTTTTAAAACTTTATTTGTGTTTCTGGCCCTGGCTGGACCGAGTCGGAGGAGAGCAAATCAAATTATGTCCTGGTATATGTAAATACAAGGAACTGCAGATGCTGGTTAATACACACAGCCAGAGTTACTCAGCGGGTCAGGCAGCACCCCTGGAGAACATGGATAGGTGACCTTTCGGGTCAGGGCCCATCTTCACTCTGATTGTGATGGGGGGGGGGGGGGGAGACTGGAAGAGAGGTGGGGGCAGGACAAAGCCTGGCAAATGATAGGTGGAAAGAAGGAACTGTTGTTTTGTAAACCAGATGTTGGATTACTAAATAAAAAGACACAAAGTGCTGGTGTAATTAAACGGGACAGGCAGCATCCCCGGAGAACACGGGGTCGGTGACGTTTCGGACCGGGGCCTTTCTTCAGATATTGTAGGAGGATGGGGGGAGCTGGGAAAGAGAAGAGGCAGGACAAAGCGTGGCAGGTAATAGGTCTGGGAGAGATGTTCTCCAGAGATGTTGTGTGAACAACTGAGTAACTCCAGCACTTTAAGGTGTTTTTTTAAATCATGCATCTGCAGTTCCTCATATCTAATGTTCTGAGAACATGAATTTATGTATATTTTAAAAACGTACTAAGTTCTTTAGTTGGACAATCAATCTCCCCTTTCGCTGTTAACCTTGTTGAAAATATGGACACATAAAGCTTGCTATATTTCCAAAAAACGTATCCGTTAATGGCTGTGCCGCGCTATTAACGTGAGCGCGTCCGCAAGGCTTAACAATTAGTCGCGGAGAGATCAACAAAGCCTCTCAAATTAGACAGTGCAAGGAATGAAGTTTTTTAAGAGGGCCTTTTGTCTGGTGCTAATTGGGGCGAGGAAGCGCCGATCGCAATCTCGGTCGTGGGTCAGTGCTGCTGATGTTTCTGCAGGAACCCTTGATTCGGCAAAGGCCTCTGCCTTTGTGTGTGTGTGTGTGTGTGTGTGTTTTAAAGGAAAATCGGTGTTCATTTCCCAAGCCCACGGAAGCAGCAGATACTTAAAGTAGACGCAAGGAAATGCAGGCACATAAAAAAGTCCCGAAGTAACTCAGCGGGCCAGGCAGCGTCTCTGGAGAACATGGATAGATGAGGTTTCGGGTTGCGACCTTTCAGGCTTAAAGTAACAGGACGGGCCACTGTGATTGAGTAAGACATAGAGCCATGCACAAGATGAGAAAAAATCGCGTGGAAATAAATCTCTCGTACTCCGGGTTCTCAACTTACTGTCACATAGCGCGTCTAAAGTCTAAAAATATGCATAATATATATAAGCACAAAAGATTGCAGATGCTGGAATCTTGAGTAAAACACAACGTGCTGGGGTAACTCAGCAGGCCAGGCAGCTTCTGTGGAGGGAATGGACAGGCCACGTCAGGATCCTTTTTCAGAGTGGTAATAGTGCACCTGTTCTGATCTGATTCAGGTTTGGAATAATTTCATGTTTTGTGGGGAGGGCGAATAACTGAAAACTTATTAGAACAAGAAACAAGAGAATAATTGACGGGAAGTATGGAAGAGCATTAATTTCGATAACCTCGACAATTGTGACAATATGTGACAATTGGAGATAGGCAGAAACGCGGCAGTCACGTTTACTGCTACAGCTGCATAGCCGCCTTCTATCGACCTCGAAGCAATGGGAACGCAACCCTGTTAAAAAAAACGCGTAGAGAGGAACTGCAGATGCTGGTTTAAACCGAAGACAGACACAAAAGGCTGGAGTAAATCAGCGGACCAGGCAGCATCTCTGGTGAAAAGGAATGGGTGACATTTCGGGTCGAGACCCTTCTTCAGACTGAGAGTCAAGAGAAAGGGGAAGGAGAGATATGCACCTTGGAGAAATGAATGCAAAAAGATATGCAAAAAAGCACCGATAACCAAGGACATGTGGGGCACACAATAGGCCATTGTTGGGTGTAGGACAGGTGACAACGAGTAAAAACGCGACGGCATCGTTTAAGATAGGGACTAGCGAGTGTTATATATCGCAGCTGCTACAGTATGATTCCGATATACGCGTGACGTTTTACAGATTCTTTTTTAAAGTCAAAATGAGGCTGGAATTAAGGCCTACATATCTCTAGACGTTCTGAAAGCGAAGCGCCGTTTATCATTCGACAATAGGTAGGAGCCTGCGATTGAAGTTCATGGGTGATAAAATAGAAGGGACAACATATGTCCTCCATACTGCACCAAAATCTTCAAATTTTGAAATCCCATCTCCCAATTATTTTCCAAATTTAAAAAAACAACACAATTTGCTCTCTCCCCTCCCATCTAAACCTTAATCAGAAACAGTTCAAACATTTTTTCCAACATTAACCCAATTTAAAAATGCTTGGGATATTGCTTGATATTTCCGTTCAAGAAACTCTGAAAATTAACCATAACTAAATACTTTATGTTTATTGTTTACAGTGAACAGTTACGATTGAGACCAGCCAATTCAGACTTAAGTAAAGTGCGCGTTGGTATAAAAATATTTAGATGCGTTCTACCGCATAGTTAATGGCGATTAAGTGAAAACATTAATATTTTCTTAAGTATCTTAAAACAATTCAGTAAGTCAAATTTCAATATATTCAAATAAGTTTTAAAGTCAATTTCAAATTACATTTATAATTGTTAGTGGGCATTTTGAATATTTAGTCGAAAGTTTATTTTCTAGGGGGGTATCTTAAAACAATCCATTCCAACATATTCAACCTGAACTTTACAACCATAGGGTCCATAAACAATGGTAGATAGTGACTTCAATCGGCCATTAATTCTAACACTTCAGATAAGAGAACAAAAAAGCAATTGAATTGTTTATAACCAATTTAGCACTGAACTATACGGAATATAGCATTCGCCAATGCGCCAAATTCTGGCGAATATAGCATATGGACTGAGTGGGCTGTTCCCATGCATGCGGATTGTCTTTACGTATGGCAATAATCTCACTGATCAATATACAAAACAAATGTTTCACTGTACCTTGGTATACGTGACTATAAAAGAACCATTGAACTCTTCTACGAAATGTATATGAATATTATTAAAATCAGGTAGAATTTGCAACAGCTCATTGAAGTGAAATGAAACATTAAATATCTGTGTTTGAGTGAGTTTATTTCATTCCACTATTAAGGTTCGGATGGAAGTTCTATTTTTAAATTTGCTTGCTCGCTCGTTGATCTTCAGAGTTCTTTCGTTGTAAACCCTGCCGCCTCGCTTGTCTTTCTCTGTACCATTTATCTTTCTCGGTATCTGCTATCGCTTTCTAACTGTATACACGCCCGTGCATCCAGAAAGTTTTCCAAGTGCATGTTTCTCAGTTTGTTGCAAGAATATAAACAGAGTTGTATAACAGTCCGCTGAAGTTCCAGTCTAGCCGACACCACACTCCGTCCTCGCCATTTGCTGAATGGACAAGATTATTGCACTCCTGTTCTTTACATTTGTTTCAATCATATCGTTATTTTGAAGTGAAAACTTGCCTCTTCGATGTGTATTTTTTAAAACTGCTTTGTAGAACCCCTTATTAAAACTAACAGTGTTCTGGGAGTAAATTTGACCAATGCGATTGGGTAATTAAGAGGCAAACTAGTTCCAGGGAACAGAGTGTAGAGGGATAAATAGAATCCTGTTGACTGGTATTTTTGGGACGAGGTACACAAAAATAAATGATCAACTCTGCCGTCCCGAATCGTTTGAGTGAGAATGTGTTAAGATTAGCTGAACATTTCTTCATTTGAGACCTGACCCGCTGACTTACTCCAGCATTTGTGTCTATCTTCATTTGATTAAATCCTCACCGTTAGCGGCGTGCACACTCGCTTAAAGATTCAGATATGACCCTGGGTCAGACAGTTAAAGGCAAAAAATATTCAAGAGAGATAAGAGTCTGCAGATGCTCGGATATTGAGCAAAACACAAAGAGCTAGAGAAATCCGAGAACCAGAGGACACAGGTATGAGGTGAGGGGGGGGGGGGGGTTAATACGAACCTGAGGGGAAACTTTTTTACGCAAAGGGTAATGGGTGTATGGAACGAACTGCCGAAGGCAGTAGAGGCAGGTACTTTCGCAACGTTTAAGAAACATTCAGGCAGGTACATGGGTAGGATAGGTTTAGAGGGCAGACAGGTGGGACTAGTGTGGGTGGGACATTTTGGTAGGTGCGGGCAAGTTGGGCCGAAGGGCCTGTTTTCACGCTGTATGACTGTGACTATGACAATATCTCAGCCGGTCAGGCAGCATCTGTGAAGAGAATGGACAGACAACTTTTCGGGTCGGGACCCTTCTTCGGTCCTGACTTGGAACGTCGCCTGTCCATTCCCTCCACAGATGCTGCCTGAACCGCTGAGTTCCTCCAGCGCTTAATGTTTTGCTCATATTTTTATAACATATATATTCAGTCAGATTAATATAATACGCACGCTTCGCTCTCCCCCTAAATTGCCAGAGGTGGGTGAAGATGCGTGTAGTTTTTATATTCTGATCTATGGATTTTAAATCAAACCTTATCGAAAGGGTATTCGATTTTTTTAAATCGGTGTGTGCAGTAGGTCTTCTACCCGCTCCATCCCCCCTCCTAATGACGTACAGCAATCTCGTTGTTCAGGGATTCAGGGACTCAGTAATGGCAATTTGTCAGCCTTTCCACCCAACTATCAAATTACGGCCTTACGAGGACCCGTGTACGAAATGAGAATTCAATTTTGAGATATGTTTTACGTTAGCGCGGCCTCGTTGTTAAATCCTGGCCACGCCACTCTCTCGGATTCGCTCATTGAACTGTTTTGACCGGTGGCGTAGTAAGAAGGGTCCCAACCCCAAACGTCACCTATTCCTTTTCTCCAGAGATGCTGTTTGACCCGCTGAGATACTCCAGCTTCCTGTGTCTATCTTCGGTTTAAACCGGCTTCTGCAGTTCCTTCCTAACGCCCATGCAAGTTCTCCAGAGACGCTGCTCGACCCGCTGAGTTACTCCGGCACTTTGTGTCTTTTTATTGTAGATTTTTCACACACAGAGAGTTGTGAGTCTGTGGAATTCTCTGCCTCAGTATTCTCTGGATAATTTCAAGAGAGAGATAGATAGGGCTCTTAAAGATAGCGGAGTCAAGGGATATGGGGAGAAGGCAGGAACGGGGTACTGATTGGGGATGATCTGCCATGATCACATTGAATGGCGGTGCTGGCTTGAAGGGCCGAATGGCCTACTCCTGCACCTATGGTCTATTGTCTATTTTAGGTTGACTAATTTCCCTCAACCTCCGGCCACTCGGCCCAGGAAGATCCCAACCTCTCTTTTTCCAGCTTTCTCCACATTTCCGCCCCTACTCCAATCAGTCTGAAGTTGAGTCCCGAAGATAGACACAAAGTGCTGGAGTAACTCAGCAGGTCAGGCAGCATCTCTGGAGAAAAATAATGGGTGACGTTCGGGTCGGGACCCTTCTTCAGACTGAAATTACTGGGGAGGGAACTGGAGGTAAGAAAAGGCCAAAACAAATCAAATCCGGCAACAGATGACTAAGGAAGGGTGGAGCCCACAATGGGCCATTGTTGGCTGGGGAAGAGGTGAAAACGTAGGGATACAAGGATGCCAACAGTGAAACTAGTAGGATGACTAGGGTGGGGGAGGGAGGAAGGAAAGAAATGCAGGAGTCACTTGAAATTAGAGAAAACGGCTGGGTTGTCAGCTGCCCAAGTGAAATATGTGGTGCTGTTCCTCCAATCTATTTGTGGCCTCACTCTGACAGTGAAGAAGGCCCAGGACAGAAAGGTCAGTATGGAAATGGGAATAGGAGTTTAAATGTTTGGCAACCAGGGGATCACATAGGTCAAGGCGGACTGAGCGTAAGTGTTCAGCGAACCAATCGCATAATCTGCGCTCAATCTACCCAACCGGAAAGGTCACCAATCCATTGCCTTCCCAGAAGCTGCTCACCTTTTTTTAAGTGTATCGCTGACGGCAAATTCATTTCACTGCAGCTTTGGGTGCATGTGACGAATACATTTGACTTTGACTGACTTCTGTGTTAGTCCTTTGATCCTTCATGCCTGCTCCACCTTGTAGAGGAATTGTGGCTGGTCACCAATTTGAAGCCATTTGTCCAACCATTTCCTCTCTTTCTCTCCGTCCCACCCCCACCCTAATCATCCTGCTGGTTTCACGGTTCGTTATCACCACTTCCCCAGCCAGCAATGGACCATTGTGGGCTCCACCGTTCCTTGGTCATCAGTGCCAGCTCTGATTTGTTCTGAACCTGTTCATACCTCTAGTTTCCCTCTTCCCTGACTCTTATTCTGAAGAAGGGTCTCGACCTGAAATGTCACCTGCTCCTTTTCTCCAGAGATGCTGCCTGATCCGTCGCGTTACTCCAGCACTTTGTGTCCATTACCTATATCCCTTGATTCTTGTAATGTCTGGAAATCTTTCTATCCTATGCCTGAACGGAGAATGAACGTAGCGGGTACGTCGAAGCTCGGGAACGTCCATTAGCGGCTCGTAACGCTAACGGCAGGTACTCGGGAAGACTCGCTAACCGCAGGTAAGCACGGGAAGACTCGTGAAGATTTTTCAACGTGTTGAAAAATGTCCACGAGAGCTCCTAGTGCCGACGAGTGGCCATTACCGTAAATCTCCGAGTTCGAATCAGGGCAAACTCGGGAGAGCTCTTGGAATGAACTCGTACCGTGGGACAGGGCTTTAACTCAGCGGGTCAGGCAGTATCTCCGGAGGAAAAGAATAGGTAACATCTCAGGTCGAGCCATTCTTCAGATCCAAAGTGTCACCTATTCCTTTTCTCCAGAGATACTGCCTGACCCGTTGAGTTACACCAGCATTTTGTGTCTATCTTCGTTGTAAACCAACATCTGCAGTTCCTTCCTACACATGGATAGGAGACTTTTCACGACAGGACCCTTCTTCAGACTTGGAAGATTTTAGAAACTGCTTGCTGGAACTGGAATGAACCTTTTCTCTTTATTGAAACATTTTTAATGTTTTAGTACAACAACGCAAGAAGCATTAGCTCACTGCCGGATCAATATCACTGCTGTTATTGGCAATCACAATGTTATAAAACCCTGCTGCACTTACTCAGTGCACTGATGTATATTCTGTTTGCAGAATGTGGAACTCTATCAGAGGGATTAGTGACCAGTGGCTGGAAAGCAGATCAGATGATTTTAAGAAACGTTCTAGTGCAGGGTAATTAATAACACGGACCTCTCCACAAGAGAAACAAGGTCATACCT
>CM075994.1:2957097-3075363 GCA_038087875.1 Malacoraja senta
AGATTTGTTGGCAACTCATTTCCTCCTGATAGAACTGACACCAACTATTTCAAGAGCACAAAAGAACATGTTCAATTAATGCAACAGTAAAATGTGCAGTCCCACTATCTTCAGACACACATTCTCTATTTAACTGAATAACTAGTCTGAAGAAGGGTCCCAACCTGAAACATTACCTATCCATGTTCTCCAGAGATGCTGCCTGACCCACTGAGTAGCTCCAGCACTGGATTCTTTTATCACTAACTATTTGATTAGTGACGGAGGTAGAGCTGCAGCCTTACAGCGCCAGAGGCCCGGATTCCATCCTGTCTATGGGTGCTGCCTGTACGTTCTCTGTGACCATGTAGGTTTCCTCAAGGTGCTTTGGTTTCCTCCCACATTACAAAGACATGCAGGTTTGTACGTTAATTGGCTTCTATAAATTGTCCCCAGTGTATAGGATAGAACCAGTGTATGGGTGATTGCTGGTCGGCACAGACTCGGTGGGTCGAAGGACCCGTCTCCATGCTGTACCTCTAAAGGATGTTTTGCAGGACAGTGAGAGTAGGCAGGGAAAGGTTCCCCCACAAAAAAAATTGGGACTCACTAGAGGGAAAGGGAGAGACTGCAGTCAATGGATGTGTTAATTTATACATTTCTAACTGACATACTTTGTGCAGATTATCAGATGCGGTCAAAATGTCTGACAGTGCTGAGAGAGACAAGATTTCAGTGGTCTAGACAGCCAATTGTGCTTGCATAAGCACAGATCTTATCATCTGCCTCAAGATATTTTCTCTGCAATATGATGGATAGGTTAATTATCCAGGAAAAGAGACTTGGAAATATTATTAACAATATCATCAGATATGTGGTGAGAAATGTCATCTCTGGCCCAAAGGTAGCATTTTTCTCCAGGATCAGAATACAGTTGGTTACATTTCAACGTTGAGACTCTAACTTAATGTTAAAATGCATTCTCGGGAAATTATTGCTCTGGCAGAGATGCATCTTGAACCAAGCTTTCTTGTACTCACGAGTCCTACAGTCACGCAGAGTGGGAACAGGCCCTGCGGCCCACGCAGACCAACTTGCCCCTTCTACACGAGTCCCATCTGCTTTTAGCCCATATATCCCTCTAAACCTATTCTATCCATATACTTATCTAAATATTTCTTAAACGTTGCAATAGTACCTACCTCAACTACCACCTCCATACTTGCAGCTTGTTTCATGCACCTACCACCCTTTGTGTAAAAAAGATATCCCTCAGGTTTTCATTAAATCTTTCCCCCCTCACCTTAAACCCATGTCCCCGGTTCTCGATTCCCCTACTCCTGCCAAAACACTATATGTTAACCCGATCCACTCCTCTCAAGATTTTGTACACCTCTATAACATCACCCCTCATCCTCCAGTACTGCAAGGAATAAAGCCCTAACCTGCTCAACCTTTCCCTACAGCTCAGTCCCTCGAGTCCTGGCAACATTCTGGTAGATCTTCTCTGAACACTTTCAAGCTTGACAACATCTATCCTATAACCTGGAGACCAAAGCTGAACCCAATATTGTAAATGCAGCCTCAATAGACACAAAATGCTGGAGTAACTCTGGGACAGGCAGCATCTCTGGAGGGAAGGAATGGGTAACGTTGAGTCAATACCCTTTTCAGCTAAATGTGGCCTCACCAACATCTTGTATAAAACTGCAACATGACTTCTATACAATACGACTGAAGAAGGCCAATGTGCCGAAAGCCTTCTTGACCACCCTATCCACCTGTGACACCACTTTCAAAGAACTATGCACGTGTATTCCTAGATACCTCTCAGGTGAATGTAAAAGATCCTTTGAGACCTGAAAAGCAGAGAAGTCCTCATAAACATTCTGGATGATAACCCTTAGCCATCGTCATGACAAATTAACAGGTCAATATTACCTTGTCATTTGAGAGATTTTTGTGCAAAGTGATTGGCAATTTCCCAATTACAACTGTGTTTACTTTTGAAAAATACTGTTACTGCAAATTGAGGAGTCATGAATGATATTAGATAAATATAGGCCTTTCTTACAAAAAGTCACTCTTTATTAAAAATTACTTAGCAAGAAATTGCAGCTATCATTGTGAAGTCAGGGAAAAATAATTAACAAACATTCAAAACGTTGGTAAGGCCACATTTGGAGCATTGTATTCAGTTTAAGAAAGATAGTGTCAAGCTGGAAAGAGTGCAGAGAAGATTTGCAAGGATGTTGCCAGGAAGACAGATTTGAGGGCCAGAGGCATAAGGAGAGGTTGAGCAGGCGAGGACTTTATTCAATGGAACGAGCAGACAGAGGAGGTAGTTGAGGCAGATACTATAACATTGAAAAGACATTTCCATGGTACATTGATAGGATAGGTATAGAGGGATATGGGCCAAGCTCAGGCACGTGGGACTAGTGTAGACGGGCATCTTGGTCAGTGTGGGCAAGTTGGGCTGAGGGCCTGTTTCCCTGCTGTACGACTCAAAATATTTTTTAAATGCCACGAATGACAGATAGTTTAGATAGGAGGAAAGATAAAATGGAAGACAAACAAAAATTGTTGGCTACAAAGGGAGTAAATTCGAAATTCAATTCATGAAAACAGAACAAGTTGAAATATAGGCATACTTGACACGATGCAGAAATAGACATTAGGTGCAGGAGTACGCCATTCGGCCCTTCGAGCCAGCACCGCCATTCAATGTAATCATGGCTGATCATCCCCAATCAGTACCCCGTTTCTGCCTTCTCCCCATATCCCCCGACTCCGCTACCTTTATGAGCCCTATCTAGCTCTCTCTTGAAAGTATCCAGAGAACCGGCCTCTACCGCCCTCTGAGGCAGAGATTTCCACAGACTCACAACTCTCTGTGAGAAAAAGTGTTTCCTCGTCTCTGTTCTAAATGGCTTACCCCTTATTCTTAAACTGTGGCCCCTGGTTCTGGACTCCCCCAACATTGGGAACATGTTTCCTGCCTCTAGCGTGTCCAAACCCTTAACAATCTTATATGTTTCAATGAGATTCCCTCTCATCCTTCTAAACTCCACAGTGTACAAGCCCAACTGCTCCATTCTCTCAGCATATGACAGTCCCGCCATCCCGGGAATTAACCTTGTAAACCTACGCTGCACTCTCTCAATAGCAAGAATGTCCTTCCTCAAATTAGGGGACCAAAACTGCACACAATATTCCAGGTGTGGTCTCACTAGGGCCCCATACAACTGCAGAAGGACCTCTTTGCTCCTATACTCAACTCCTCTTGTTATAAAGGCCAACATGCCATTCACTTTCTTCACAATAGTAATACATAATGTAATAAAAGTAATACATAATGTATTAGCTGTAGAGATACAAAATCTCCAAAAAAGTAATTGGCCTGATATTTAATCCATGCAATTTACAGTGAAGAATACAGGTCCACCATCGATTTTCCAGCAACTGATAGTCCGGCAACTACTTTAATCTGGACAAAATTACGAGAGCCTACTTGAAATCTCCCTGCAAGGATATTGATCCCCTCCATTTCATGTGAGACCGGACCCTCCTGTACAGGTCCCACCTACCCTGGTAGTGAGCCCAATGATCCACATGACTGGAGCCCTCCCTCTTGCACCAGCTCCTCAGCCACATTTTTAAACTGCACTATCTTTCTCCAAAAAGACACAAAGTGTCGGAGTAACTCAGCGGGTCAGGCAGCATCTCTGGAGGACATGGATAAGTGCTGTTTCGAATCAGGACATTTCTCCACAGATGCTGCCTGACCCACTGAGTTACTCCAGCACTTGGTGTTGTTTTTGTTGTAAATCAGCAGTTGCTCGTGTCCGCAGTTTGACCTATTGCCCGCCTGGGCCGCCCTTACCCTCGACCCGAAATCCCTACCACACCCCGGGCGGCAGACGCGCAGCAACGCGGCCATCAGCATGTCCTTGCCACGGCCCCGCAAACCTAACGTGGGATCCTCATGTCCTGCGGCGCCACCGTGACTCCGCCATGCTGATCGGCAAGCAGGTTGCAAACCTCGCGAGGTTAAACCACGTGAAATCCCGTGCTGGCAAACTCGCGTCAGAATGGCGTGCCCTGAAGCCGCGCCGCTGCCATCTTTTAAGTGGGCAAGCTGGTAAGGCCGCCAGAGCTCCCCCTAACGGCGGATGGGGGAATTGACACGGAACTAACTACTCCTTTGAGGAACGTTCAGGTCACAATTGTAACACAATCGAGTCACAGACTCATACAGCACAGAAACAGGCCATTCGGCCCAACTCACCTATGCCGACCAAGATACCACATCCAAGTTAGTCCCATTTGCCTGCGTTTGGCTCGTATCCCTATAAACTTTTCCTATCCCTTTACATGTCCACGATTTTTATCCTATCCGTTTTCTGCAAAGATGCTGTCTGACCCACTGAGTCACTCCAGCATTTTGTGTCTGTGCATGATTTTTACTAATTGAACTTTTTTTTTGTAGAAAGGACAAAGCATGACCTGCCATGGGGAACTCATTGGGTCAGCCAGCATCTGTGGAGGAAATGGACAGGTGATGTTTCGGGTCAGTACCGTTCGTCAGTGTTGTTCAAGATTCCATCAATTGCAGTTTCTTGTGTCTCTGTTTCTCTCTCCATGGATATTGCCTGATCTCCTAACTATTTCCAGCATTTTTGTTTTTAGAACATGAATCATGTTTTAGAACATGAATCTATGACATTGCTTTCAATTATAATTTATTCATTTCAATGGTAGACAAAAGTGCTGGAAAAACTCAGCGGGTGCGGCAGCATCTATGGAGCGAAGGAAATAGGCAATGTTTCGGGCCGAAACCCTTCTTCAGACTTCCAGCACTTTTGTCTACCTTCGATTTTCCAGCATCTGCAGTTCCTTCTTAAACAAATTATTCATTTCAATGTTCGTTCTTCCTCAATACTTACATTGGGGTGGCACAGTAGCTGCCTGACAGCTTCGATCCTGATTACGGGTGCTGTCTGTACTGAGTTTTACGTTATTCCTGTGACTTGTGTGGGTTTCCTCCGGGTGCTACGGTTTCCTCCCATGCTCCAAAGATGTGCAGGTTTGTAGGTTAATTAGTTCTGTAAATTGTGAATTCTCTCTAGAGTGTAGGATAGAACTAGTGTGAACGGCTGATCGGCCGTCGCGCGGACATGGTGGACCGAAGGGTCTGTTTCCACAATGTAAAATGACTAAAGTAAAGTAAACTAAAGTAAAATTCAGCAATCTGAATTATTTTATCTCCAGGATGATGATCTCAAGAACAAGTATTTGCAGGCTAAGTTAGTTGAGACCAGAACTGCACAAAACCGATCCAAATTCAATCTTTAATCCTGCTCAGGTGGAACAGTCTGAAGAAGAGTTTCGACCCGAAATGTCACCTATTCCTTTTCTCCAGAGATGCTGTCTGTCCCGCTGAGTTACTTCAGCTTTTTTATGTCTATCTTCAGATATCACCTAACTCGTCAGTAGGTGTCAGCCTTGCCTTATTGGAAGCATTTCTCCACCAACAACTCTGGAAACTTACATTATATAGAGGGAGGGGGCACTGTTGGAACTGATTACCTTTTGATTGAGATGTTGAACCTGCCTGCACTCTTGAGGGGTCATTAACTATCCCATGGTGCTTATTTGAAGAGGTGAATAGTATTTCCCCTGGTAGCCAACTAACATCTATCGCTCAAACAATATCATTAAGTCACAGAAACTATCTCCACAACAACAACAATGTAGATTGACACAGTGTGGTATCATTGCAATGTTTAAAAAACATTTAGTACACGGACAGTAAAGGCTTAGAAGGATATGGGCCAAATGCAGACAAATTGGACGAGCTCAACAACCAGCATGGACGGAAAATAAATGCTGGTTTATACCAAAGATAAGCACAAAGTACTGGAGTAACTCAGCGGGTCAGGCAGCATCTCTGGAGAACATGGATAGGTGACGTTTTGTGTCGAGACCCTTCTTCAGACTGATTGTAGTGGGGGGAATCTGGAAGAGAGGTTGGAGTAAACATTCCTCCTTCTCCCTGCTCCCATCCGCCAGAAAATACAGAAGCTTGAAAGCGCACATCACCAGACACAGGAACAGCTTCTTCCCCTCCGATATCAGGCTTCTGAACAGTCCGTCCATAAGCTAGGGTACTGTCCGATTCACCTCTACCCCATTGTGAACATTGGACTTTGTCTGGAACTGGTGCTCTGCAATGCTGGGAACGATATTCTGCACTCTGTACCTTTGCCTTTGCTTTACCTATTGTACCTGAGTTTGACTTGATTGTATTTACGTACAGTATTATCCAATTTGATTGGATAGCATGCAAAGCAAAGCTTTTAAATGTACCTCGGTACACATGACAATAATAAAGCTAAACCTAATTAACCTTACCTTGCCTGTCTTTCCTTTGAGGCTTACTGGCCCTGAATTCTATCTTCCTATTCCCTTCCTAAGCCACATGTTTAAACTGCACTATCAAGCTGGAAAGGGTGCAGAGAGGATTTATGAGGATGTTTCCAGGACTCAAGGGCCTGAGCTATAGGGAGCAGTTGAGCAGGCTAGGACTCTATTCCTTTAGGGTGCAGGAGGATGAGGAGTTATCTCATAACGTGTACAAAGTCATGAGTGGAATAGATTGGGTAAATGCACAGATTCTCTAACCCAGTGGTGCTCCAGAGATACCACCTGACCCCTGAGTTACTCCAGCACTTTGTGTCTTTGTTTGTAAACCAGCAGCTGCAGTTCCTTTAGGGCACAGTGGCGTAGTGGTAGAATTGCTGCCTTACAGTGTCAGAGACCCTGGTTCGATCCCGATAACGGGTGCTGTCTGTGTAAGGTTTGTACATTCTCCATGTGACCTTGTGGGTTTTCTCTGGGTGCTCCGGTTTCCTCCCATACTCCAAAGACGTAGAAGTTGGGAGGTTAATTTGCTTTGGTAGAAAATTGTAAATTGTCCCTAATGTGTAGGATAGTGTTAGTGTATGGGGTGATCGCTGGTTGGTGCGGACATAGTGGGATGATGGGCAGTTTCCATGCCATATGCCTTTGTATTTTCATTGCAATACTGAACAGAAAATATAAATATCATATTCTTTCAATATAAAGTATAAAATAATGCTCTACAGAATTGCATTGCTGCCTTATTTATATCTTTCTTTGAATTATTGCAGCAAGGAAACAGGCCCTTCGGCCCCGCCCGTCTATGTTGACCAAGGTACCACATCTAAGCTGTTCTCATTTGCCTACATTTGGCCCTTTGGCTGATTTTGACACCGTTTTCATTCTCCGGTTCCAAGAGCATGTGGATTTCTGGATCATACCATCAATATTACCCATGGTTGATGGTTACCCATAGACCTCAGAATGACACACACATACACGAGGGATTAACGAAATATGTAAGTACAAAATGTATAGGAAAGAACTGCAGATGCTGGTTTAAATCGAAGGTAGACACAAAATGCTGGAGTAACTTAGCAGGACAGGCAGCATCTCTGGAGAGAAGGAATGGGTGACGTTTTGGGTCGACACTCTTCTTCAGAATGTACTCAGACGCATGTAATTAGACGTCAACACAAGCGTCACAAATGTTTAACAAATTGGCTGTCTGATGTCAATGGTTGTGACATTTGGTGCACAAAAAAGGGACCCCGTGCCAAGAGTCAACAGACATCGTCGGGTATGTTTAAAGTACACTAGCCACAATAGCTTCAGGCCACATTTGCTAATGTACTTGACTAGAAACTGTAATGTAAGCTGTCAGGCCGTGACTAGAGACAGTTTTATCGCCAATAGCTTTAGGGAAATACATAAAAAAACAATAGAGATGTAATGGTGGTTTTCCGAAGTGAAAACATGACCTAGTTCCATGCAATACTGGAGAAAAGTATCACATTTTAGTATTTCCCTGAAAGAACAAGGGGCAGCAGAGTGACGCAGCTGGTAGAGCTGCTGCCTCACAGTGCCAGAGACCCGGGTTCGAATCTGACCTCAGATGCTAACTGTATGGAGTTTCCACATTCTCCCTGTCCCGCATGGATTTCCTCCAGGTGCTCCAGATTCCTCCCACATCCCGAAGACATCCGAATTTGTAGGTTAATTCATATCTGTAAATTGCCCCCAGATTAAATAGGAACCTGAGAGGTAACATTTTCACACAAAGGGTTGTGGATGTATGGAATGAGCTGCCGGTGGAGGTAGGTGAGGCAGGTACTATCGCAATGTTTAAGAAACATTTAGGCAGGTACATGGATAGGACAGGTTTGGAGCAATATGGGCCAAACACAGGCAGATGGGACTAGTGTAGATGGGACATGTTGGTGGGTGTGAGCAAGTTGGTCCGAAGGGCCTGTGTCCACGATGTATTACACTATGACTATGACTCTAAAAGTTGTCACATTTAAGGCGCCATCTTGTACCCTTTAGTCCGATTTTATAAAAAATGTTTGAGTCTTAACTTGGTCATAATGGCCCCTTTTCATCGTGACGGCACTGGGTCAGACTTGCAGATTGTCGCCCTGGCCAGGAGACGTGTCGATGTCCTCGACCTTTGCTTCGCCGCTCAGTGCCGCAGCAGGCTGCGTCCATTCCGCACGTACATGGCCTTGAAATACTTTTCCCCTGGTTTCTGGAATGATCCAACTTGAGATTAGATAGTAAAAAAAAACTAAAGGCTGTGATTGTGAACCCATAAAGTATTCAAGTTAATAGTCTAACAAATGGTCGTGAATAATCTCGCCTAAGTGCCCAACATATTGAAGCACTGTGCCAGAATAGAATTATGAAATCTATTGTGCAGGTAAATAGAGTGATAGATCCATACAGCACAGAAACAAGCCCTTTGGCCCAACCTGCTTGTGTTTGGCCCATATCCCTCTAAACCTTTCCTTTCCTTGTACCTGTCCAAGTGTCTTTTAAATGTTGTTATAGCAAATGGAGACATATAATATGGTGAATGGAAATTACACCTCCACCCACTTGGAAACCCTGTACAAAGCTGTTATTGAAATTCCGGTCGCAGAGACAGGTTGTTGGATCCCGATCAGGACGAAGATCCATCAAATCTAATTGGAACTGTCCTCAACTATTGCATATTGATAAACCTCAGTTGGGTTTCAGTTTGTTTTCCAAAGTGTATAGATGAAAAATCAAAGAAGTTTGGTGCTTGTCCTGCAATGCTGATGGCATCTCCTCAAAGGAGCATTGCATGTTTCTTCATTTATCTCAATTTGCCTTACGTCTTTATTTTTCACTAATTAAACTCCCCTGCCTTCTCTATTGCTTTTTTTTCTTTCTAGTCTCTTCCCCGGTCTTGTACTTGCTTAGGAATTAAACAATGGTGGCACAGTGGCATAGAGTTGCTGCCTCACAACACCGGAGACTCGGGTTCAATCCTGACCAACGGGTGTGGCTTATGGAGTTTGTACGTTCTCCTGGTGACCGTGTGAATTTTCTCTGGTTTCCCCGGTTTCCTCTCACTTTCCAAAGATGTGCAGGTTTGTAGGTTAATTGGCTCCTGTAATTGTCCCCAATGTGTAGGATGCAAAACAGTGATAACATTGAACCAGTAAACGGGTGATCGTTGGTTGACGCAGACTCGGTGGGCAAAAGTGCCTGTTCCCAAAACTCTCTAAATCTCCAAAATGTAAACCATTAATAATAAAGCGGTTATGGGGCAGGGTAAGGGAAAATATTAACGCATGTTCACACAGTTTTCCCAGTTCTGATGATGAGTAATGGAACATGGAACAGTACAACACAGGAAGCAAACTCTTTGCCCACAATGTCCATGCTGAACACGATGTCAGCATGCACACTAATCTCCACTGCCTGCACGTGATCCATATCCCTCAATTTTTTGCATATCCATGTGACTATCTAAAAGGCTATCGTATCTGCCTTCACCACCACCACTGGCAGCATGTTCCAGGCACCCACAACCCTCTGTGTAAAAAACTGCCCCATGCATCTCCTTTAAACTTTAGACTAATGTTAAACTTATGCACTCTCGTATTTGACAAACGGGGAAATGGTCCTGACCGTTTCAGAAAGGACTTGAAACTTTTAATTCATTTCACACTCCACCGATGCTGTCTGCCTTTGTATTTTTATTGAAATACACAACATAGACAGAAAATATAAATATCAGATTCTTTCAATTTCAATATTGCTGCCCTATTTATATCTTCTATTGAATTATTGCAAGAAGGAAACAGGTCCTTTGGCCCCAATCGTCCGCGTCAACCAAGATACCCCATTTATGCCACTCCCATTTGCCTACATTTGGCCCATGTCCCTCTAAATCTTTCCTATCCATATAATTTGTATATTTTCAACTGTTTTAGTTGTTTTATCTTAGAGATACAGTGCGGAAACAGGCCCTTCGGCCCGCTGAGTCCGCACTGACCAGCGATTCCTGCACATTAACACTATCCTACACACACTAGGGACCGTTTACACTTCTACCAAGCCAATTAACATACAAACCTGTAGTGTGGGAGGAAACCAAAGATCACGGAGAAAAGCCAGGGGCCACAGTTTAAGAATAAGGAGTAAACCATTTAGAACGGAGACGAGGAAATACTTTTTCTCACAGAGAGTAGTGAGTCTGTGGAATTCTCTGCCTCAGAGGGCGGTGGAGGCAGGTTCTCTGGAGCTTTCAAGAGAGAGCTAGATAGGGCTTTTAACAATAGCGGAGTCAGGGGATATGGGGAGAAGGCAGGAACGGGGTACTGATTGGGGATGATCAGCCATGATCACATTGAATGTTCGGCTCGAAGGGCCGAATGGCCTACTCCTGCACCTATTGTCTATTGTCTATTGTCTAAAATCCACGCGGTCACGGGGAGAATGTACAAACTCCATACAGACAGCACCTGTAGTCGTGATCGAACCAGGGTCTCTGGTATTGTAAGCGCTGTAAGGCCGCAACTCTACCACTGCACCACCATGCTGCACTGTGTTTATTGTGGTACTCATTTTATTGAGGCTTATGGCTGGCCAATTATTTAGACATTTTAGGTAGTTTAGTTTAGTTTAGTTTGATGACGTATAAAGCAGAAAAAGTGAAGCTCTTCATATCCACTCATTCATCTTTGTTTTCCAATATCATTTTATTTTATTAATAGAAAATAAACCACAATAGTTCTGCAAATGAGATTTTGCATTGTTTTCTCATCCTTTTACATTCTATTGACAATAAACCCATCTTATCCAATCTACCCGTATAACTGCAGCCTTCCATTCAGGGTAATATCCTGGTGAATCTCTCCTCTACTCTCTCTCTATTGCCACCATATCCTTCCTGTAATGTGGTGACCAGAACTGTACATAATACTCCAAGTGCAGTCTAATTAATGTGTTGTACATCTGCAGTATGATGTCCCAACTCTTAGATTAAAGATACAGCATGGAAACAGGTTCTTTGTTCCACTGAGTCCACGCCGACCCTTTCACATTAGTTCTACGTTATCCCACTTTCTCATCCACTCCCTACACACTTTGGGACATGAAACCTACAAACCTGCACGACTTTGGGATGTGGGAGGAAACTGGTGCACCCAAGCACAGGGAGAACATGCAAACTCCACACATACAGCCAGCACCAAAATCAGGACCGAACCTAGGTCTCTGGCGCTGTGAGGCAGCAGCTCTACTGCGCCGTTTAGGGCTGTGGACGATTCAGCCAAAGTTAACCTGGTGAATGAAAAAACATGAAGCACACTAGGGCCGTAGGTCATCTCAGTGCGGTCATACACTTGTTTGGCAACAAACTAGGACCTGTGAGAATAAGGAGTATAGATTAATTGCACTTCTGTTTGTTATGATTACAAACTACCAATTTTACAAACTAATGAGTAATTAACATAAAAAAGATAGAATGTTTGACCTTTGAGACTGCTGCCTCGGATTAGCATTTGCAAGCTGCATTGCCCTTATCTTGTCAATCCCTTAAGGAAGCCCAGTAGCCACAGATGAATGAGCTATTCTCTGTATGCTGCTGTCGTTTGGTTAATCATTTCCCCAACACACCAATTTATCTAACACTTCTGATTATTTTTTTTCTATTTTCACTCAGATGGTCGTGGATACATGGAATGAGCTGCCTGAGAAAGTAGTTGAGGCAGGTACTGAAACTGCATTAAAAAGATACTTGGACAGGTGCATGGAAGGGAAAGATTTAGAGGGATATGTGCAAAACAGGGGCAAATAGGACTAGTTTAGTTGGGGCATCTTGGTCGGCATGGATGGGTTGGGCTGTAGGCCCTGTTTCCCGCTTTAGTTTAGTTTGCAGACACAGCGTGGCAACAGGTCCTTCGGCCCACTCAGTCCATGCCGACCATCGATCACACATACACTAGTTCTATGTTATCCCATTTTCGCTCTATAGGGCAATTTAACATTGAAACTTACCGAATAGTGAAAGGCCTGGAAAGAGTAGATGCAGAGAGGATGTGTCAACTAGTGGGAGAGTCTAGGACCAGAGGCCATAGCAGAATAAAAGGACCTACCTTTAGAAAGGTGAGGAGGAATTTCTTTAGTCAGAGGGCGGTGAATCTGTGGAATTGATTGCCACAGATGGCTGTATTCTTCATTAGTAAGGGTGTCAGAGGTTATGGGGAGAATGCAGGAGAATGGGGTTGAGAGGGAAAGATAGATCAGCCATGATTGAATGGTGGAGTAGACTTGATGGGCCAAATGCTCCTATGACATAAACTTCTGAACTCATGACCCAATTCCTCTGATCCATTGCATCCAAGTATCAAGACTAAAAATAACAGTCAATGAAAGATCACAGAAAAGAGGCTTTAAACTAAAGTTTACAGGCTTTCTCAATGTATAGCTTTACAGTGAAAAAGACAAAGATTAATGGCGATGTGTGGGGCAAGTTTTGTTTACAAGGGGTGGGAGCTGAGAATGCGCTGCTAGGGGCGGTGGTGGATGGAGATACGTTACAGCCATTTAAGGATTTTTTGGATAGGCTCATGGATATGCAGGGAATGGAGGGATAGGCAGGTGCATGCAGGTGAGATTAGTTTAGCTTGGTATCATGTGCGGCACAGACATTGTGGGCCAAAGGATGTGTCCCTTTACTATACTGTTGTATGTTTTATGTTTAGAATTTGGGTTTGGTTTTAGAGATGCAGCGTAAAAACAGGCCCTTCGGCCCACCGGGCTAATGCCGACCAGTGATGACATACACTGGTTCTATCCTACACCTTAGGGACAATTTGCAGAACAACTACAATAGTTACAACTAGAGAGCAGTCCTGAACTGCAACCTACCTCATTGGAGAGCCTCGGACTATCTTTGATCGGACTTTACTTGCTTTATCTTGCACTAAATGTTATTCACGTTATTCCCTTCATCATGTAACTGTACAAAGCGGACGGCTCAGTTGTAATCAGGCATTGTCTTTCCGCTGACTGGTTAGCACGCAGCAAAAGCTTTTCACTGTACCACGGTACACGTAACAATAAGCTAAACTCAAATTCAAACTCAAAGAAGCTAATTAACCTACAAACCTGTATGTCTTCGGAAAGTGGGAGCAAACCGAAGCACTGGGAGAAAACCCACGAGGTCACAGGGGGAACGCACAAACTCCGTACAGACAGCACCCATAGTCAGGATCAAACCCAGGTCTTTGGTGCAATAAGGCAGTGACTCTACTGCTGTGCACTGTGCCTATATTTGAAGGGGGGAAAAAACTGCTCAGAATTGCTTCTTAAGTTAGGATTAATTGAGTTAAGTGTTCAACAACATAGCCTAGGTTGTATTATTGACGGAAGGGGTGATGGGAGGATGCCTCGTTATATCCCCATATAAATGTTGACTCCAGCTCTCACCACAGCCGCTGTGATAATTTACAAGGAGCTGAAACTTTACGCTTTGTTTTAAGTAGGTTGAAAACAGTGAAGAGGCAAAAATAAACAGCAGACTTTTATTTTGTGTAACCCTTGCTGGGCTGACTTTGCAAGCCAATTCTTTATTTAATATGCAAGTTATTTGACACTACTGGAGGAACAGTGATACTTATAGAAAGACAGATGGGGCAACTTAGTAAATAAGCAATAAGATCCTGATCAAAGTGTCATTAATCTCAGTTAAATAAAGGTACTGGATCCTGTGACTTTCAAAATAAAAGAAGTCAAGGTAATGCATTAAATATGGCTTGGGGCTGTCTCAGGAAAGACTGGTTGAGATGATACTAAAACTGGCCTCACCTTCCTCAGCCTAAGGACCGAGCCAACCCATCCAGGTTCCTTTCCTAGTGACCATCCAATGACCCCTGCAGGAAAGTACACTATTCATATTGGTTGATCATAGTCCAATCGTCAACTGTATCTGTTAACAGGTTAATGAAGCTCACATCCACGACTGTAAAATTGACATCCCAGCTTTGCTTAGCATCTTCAAGAGGTAGAGTCATTCAGCATGGAAACAGGCCCTTCAGCCCAACTTGCCCATGCTGGCCATGATGCCCATCTACACTAGTCCCACCTGCCTGTGTTTGGCTATAAACCTTTCCTATCCTAGGCCTGGATAAAGTGGGTGTGAAGAGGATGTTTCCACTGGTGAGAGAAAAGGGATGTTTCCATTAGTGGGAGAGTCTAGGACCAGACGCCATTGTCTCAGAATAAAAGGACGTACCTTTAGAAAGGAGAGAAGGAGGAATTTCTTTTGTCAGAGGGTGATGAATCCGTGGAATTCATTGCCGTGTAGGCTTCAGTAGATAGTTAAGCCGGAGATTGACTGATCCTTGATTAGTATGGGTATCATGGGTTATGGGGAGAAGGAATGGGGTTGAGAAGAAGGATAGATCAGCCATGAATGAATGGCGGAGTAGATGTGATGGGCCGAATGGCCTAATTCTTCTCCTATAACTTATGAAATAAGTCCATAGAAATTCATAGTTGAGGTTAAGAATGTTCAAGAGTTCAAGAGCGTCTAATTTAGTTTAGTTTAGAGATACAGCGCGGGTACAGGCCCTTTGGCCCACTGAGTCTGCACCGACCAACGATCCCCACACATTAGCACACCAGGGACAATTTACACTAATACCAAGTATACAACCCTAGCCAATTAATCTATAAACCTGTACGTTTTTGGAATGTGGAAACCGAAGATCTCGGAGAAAACCCACGTGGTCACGGATAGAACGTATAAAACTCCGTACGGACAGCACCCCGTAGATGGGATCGAACCCAGGTCACTGGCGCTGTAAGGCAGCAACTCTACCGCTGTGCCATCATGCTGCCCTTGTCATATAATTGGCAAACAATTGTTATATGTAACCTGAAAAGGGACAATGATATCCCTACTTGCAGCAGTATCACAGGTCTGTAAACACCGTACCTCACATATAGTTGTTCAGCTCAACTTGCCCACGCCGACTAACATGCCTCATCTACGCTAGTCCCTATGCCTGTGTTTGGCCCACATCCCCATAAACCTATCCTTTCACGTACCTGTCCAAATGTTATTTAAACATTGTGAAAATATCTGCGTCAAATACCTCCTCTGACAACTCCTTCCATACACCTACCACCCTTTGTGTAAACAATGTTCCAATTTAAGGGCCTGTCCCACAGTGTTTTTTTCGGCGACTGCCGGCATCATTGACTGACGTATCAGGTCACCGAAAAATTTGCGGCGTGATGCGGTGTAACGCGGCGTGATGATGTATGACGCGCGGTTGTTTTTCAAGTGTCGCTACATTTTATTTGTCGCGGCTGGATTTTGAAATGTTCAAAATCTTTTGGCGACACTGATATGATGCCGGCAG
This sequence comes from Malacoraja senta, assembly GCA_038087875.1. Lineage (NCBI taxonomy): Eukaryota > Metazoa > Chordata > Chondrichthyes > Rajiformes > Rajidae > Malacoraja > Malacoraja senta. Next base: position 2,972,889 of record CM075994.1, read on the forward strand.
TCGCCGAAAAAAGCGCCAAGTGGGACAGGCCCTTAAATCTTTCCCACCTCACCTTAAATCTATGTACTCTAGTTGTTGATTCCCCTACTCTAGGTAAAAGAATCTGTGCATTTACCCGATCTAATCCTCTCATGATCTTATACACCTCTAAAAGATCACCCCTCATCCTCCAAAGTCCCAACCTGCACAACCTCTCCTTATAGCTCAAGCCCTCGAGTCCTGGCAATATCCTCATTATGACAAGTAACTGATTTATTTGATTGGGTCAGAGTCCAACATTGTCCTGGCTTCCCCTAGAAATGAGCTCTTCTGGGACAATGTAGACCTGGTTCTCCTTCAAGAATGACTCATGCTTGGAAATAGCTGGTTTAATTTATCAAAATAAATTAAAAAATAATCCAGAAATGATCTTCACTCTGGCAGTACAAGAATCAACTTCTATTTGTGTAATATCACGAGTCAAGTCAAGTGAGTCAAGAGTATTTTATTGTCATACATACTGAAACAGAACAACAACATTCTCTCTTGCAGCAGCAGACCAGGATTGTAACCACAGTAATCAATAAATAATATAATGAATAAATGTTTAAAAAAAAGGAAGTTCAATAACTAAAAAAACAATATAATACAAAAAACAAAACAAAAAAAAGCCTGAAGTCCCTAGTGCGACTCAGGCAGTTTGGAGTTCAGAGTTTAGTTGGAGTTCGTAGTGTTCAATAGCCTGATGGTCATTGAGAACAAGCTGCTCCGGTTATAGTTTTCAGGCTCCTATACCTTCTTCTCGGTAGCAAGAGTGCAATGAGAGCGTGGTCAGTGTGATGAGGGTCCTTGATGATGCTGGCTGCATTTTTGAGATGGTGCCTCTTATGGTGGTGAGGTCCATACCCATGGTGCACCGTAATTAATTTTAGTTTAGTTTTGAGATGCAGCACAGAAACAGGCCCATCGGCCCACGGTCCGCGTCGACCAGCAATTTCCATACACTAATGCTATCCTACACAATAGGGACAATTTACAATTATTACCAAAGCCAATTAATCTACAAACCTGAAGGCAGACACAGAAATCTGGAGTAAATCAGCGGGACAGGCAGCATCTCTGGAGAGAAGGAATGGGTGAGGTTTCGGGTCAAGACCTTTCTTCAGACCTACAACCTGTATATCTTTGGTATGCGGAAGGAAACCGGAGCACCGGGGAAAAACCCACGCGGTCACGGGGAGAACGTACAAACTCCGTACAAACCCGGGACTCTAGCGCTGCAAGGCAGCAACTCCACCGCTGTGCCGTCGTGCAGCCCAAATTTCTAAGCAATAAGTCCTAACAATTAGTAAAGTTTACTTTGAAGGCAAGATTATACCTGATTAATTTATATTGCAATTAAAAGGACAGAAGATTTGTTTTCAGAAGAAAATACTCAGGTATTCAAAAATATATTTTAAAATAATGAATTAAAAGTAGAATAAAATCAGTCAGAGATCTCTGCCTGAGACAATTAATTAGGGATATTTAACGCAATATATATATTTTTATTTTACTCTGCTTTACTTTTAAAGAGTACTACAAATCTCTGAGAAAAATTAGAAAAAGTGAAGAAGAGTCCTGACACAAAACTTTGCGTTTTGATCAAAATTCCAACATCTTCAATTTCTTGGGTCTCCATACTAGATCATGTTTTAAACCTTATTTTCGCATCGTGCCTCAAAGGGCTTTCAATACAGTCAGTTCATTTTTAGGTTTGGATTTAGGTTTATTATTGTCGGGTGCACTGGGGTACAGTGAAAAGATTTGTTTTGCATGATATCCAGTCAGATCAGGTACTACGAAACTTAAATACAATCGTCAAACTCGTACAATAGATAGATCAAAGGAAAGGATACATTTAACATATCCTTAGGTGCCTTGTGCCATTACGATTCTTAAATTTCTTAAATTATATTCTAAATTTCCTTTAGAATGTCCTTAACAGGGCTTTAGAAATGCTATTTATTTTTTAGCTTGGGCTTACTAGAATAACTCGACTGATTAAACCATTGGAGTCATATAAGAGAAAATACTGGACATGTTCATCAAATCAGGCAGCATCTGTGGAGAAAGTAAACAGAGTTAATGTGAAATAAATGATAGTTCATCAACAACCTGAAAGGTGAATCATCCTCAATAATTCCAGCCTTTTTTACTTGACTTTAGTTTACGTCACGTGTATCAAGGTACAGTGAAACTTAATAACATCTGAAAGATTCGTTTGTTAATTAAATATCGCAATTAATTTACTATTGCAATATTTAAGAAACATTTAGGCAGGTACATGGTTAGGATAGGTTTAGAGGGATATGGGACAAACGCAGGCAGGTGGGACCCAGTGTAGATGGGGCATCTTAGTCGTTGTGGACAAGTTGTGCCAAAGAACCTGTTTCCACACTGTATCACTCTATGAGTCTATGACTCTATAACAATTAAAAAGGATTAATGCATTGATATTTTGAGTAAACTAAATGCAATGAGTAATTAGTTCATTATATTTGTTTATAGTCTCTTGCTGTTTTGAACCAATGTAAAACAATTACACCAATATATGCTGCCTTGCCATGCAACTGAAGCACCTGACTTTATTAAATCAATGTTGTCCAGGTTCAATTTTGATATGAAAGAAACATTCAGCTATGATTGAATGGCATAGTAAACTTGATGAGCCGAATGAACTAATTCTGCTCCTATAACTTATGAATTATTCGGTTTTCTGCTACTAAAGTAATCAACCTATCGAAGGAGACCAAATTCAGTGGCTTCTCATTCTTTGTCCATAGCTTCTTCCAATCCCATTAAATCCATTTTAATATTGTTTTGTGTCGTGATCAAGTGAAAGATAAATGACACAAACCCAGTTGTCTATGACTATTTTAACACATTTTAATGTCAATTGCGCCTCCATTAATCTGTCTTTAACTTACAGGTATATACAATAGATAAGATAGACACAAGTCTGCGGCAACTCAGCGGGTCAGGCAGCATCTCTGGAGAAAAAGGATGGGTCACATTAGTTCCTATTAGTTCCAATAGGACAAATAAATTTGAACTTTGAACTTCCAGAAACAAAGAACTGCAGATGTTGATTTGTACCAAAGATAGACACAAGGTGCTGGAGTATCTCAGTGGGTTAGGCAGCATCTCTGGAGAAAAAAGATGGGTGACATCTTGGGTCGGGACCCTTCTTCCGACTGAAAGTAGGGGGTAAGGGAGGAGGGAGGTGAAGAGCTGGAGGCGAGAAAAGAACAGGACCAATCAGGGCAATTGTCAATGCATTCGCCATCATTAAGATTCAATATTACAGTCATAGTCATAGAGTGATACAGTGTGGAAACGGGCCCTTCGGCCCAACTTGCCCACACCTGCCAACATGTCCATGCTACACTAGTCCCACCTGCCAGCATTTGGTCCATATCTGTCCAAACCTGTCCTATAGATACATCCACCACCCTTTGTGTGAAAATGTTACCCCTCAGAAACTCTGTGCATCTACCCGATCTATTCCTCTCGTGATCTTATACGCTCTATAAGATCACCCCTCATCCTCCTGCACTCCAACGAATAGAGTCCTAGCCTATTCAACCTCTGCCTATAGCTCAGACCCTCTAGTCCTGGCAACATCCTCGGAAATCTTCCCTGTACCCTTTCCAGCTTGACAACATCTTTCCTAATAACACGGTGCCCAGAACTGAACACAATACTCAAAATGTGGCCTCACCAATGTATTATACAACTGCAACATGACCTCCCAACTTCTATACACAATACTCTGGCTGATGAAGGCCAATGTGCCAAAAGGCTTTTTGACCACCCAATCTACTTGCGACTCCACCTTCAGGGAGCTGTGCACCTAGATCCCTCTGCTCTACAACACTACCCAGAGCCCGACCATTAACTGTGTTGGTCCAGCCTATGTTAAACTTTGTTGAGTCGTAGAGTCATACAGAGTGGAAACAGGCACCTCGGCTCAACTTGCCCAAAGATTTCCTCAAACTTCCACACATGGACTGTAGAAAGTATTCTTACAGTATGCATCTGATATGGCAACTGCTCTGCTCTGGACCACCTGAACCTGCAGAGAGTGGTGAACACAGCCCAGTCCATCACAGACTCGTTGTTTCCTTCCATCCAGTCAATCTTCACTGTGCATTGCATCAGGAAGGCTGGAGGTATCGTCATAGGTACCCATCACTCTGACCATTCCCTTTTCTCTCTTCTACCTTCTGGAAGAAGGTACAGGAGCTTGAAGGATTGGATGTCCAGACTTAAGAACAACTTCTTCCCCACTGCAATCTGCATTCTGAATCAATCACCTATTTCAGACCCACTTCCCAGACGTTTATTGTTTAGATTCAAGATTCAAGAGAGTTTATTGTCATGTGTTCCTGATAGGACTATGAAATTCTTGCTTTGCTTCAGCATAACAGAACATAGTAGGCATGACTACAGAACAGATCAGTGTGTCCAGATACCATTCTATAAATATATACACACATGAATAAATAAACTGATAAAGTGCAAATAAACAGATAATGGGCTATTAATGTTCAGAGTTTTGTCCGAGCCAAGTTAAATAGCCTGATGGCTGTGGGGAAGTAGCTATTCCTGAACCTGGTCATTGCAGTCTTCAGGCTCCTGTACCTTCTACCTGAAGGCAGCGGGGAGATGAGTGTGTGGCCAGGATGGTGTGGGTCCTTGATGATACTGCCAGCCTTTTTGAGGCACCGACTGCGATAGATCCCCTCGATGGAAGGGAGGTCAGAGCCGATGATGGACTGGGCAGTGTTTACTACTTTTTGTAGTCTTTTCCTCTCCAGAGCGCTCAAGTTGCCGAACCAAGTAACGATGCAACCAGTCAGCATGCTCTCTACTGTGCACCTGTAGAAGTTAGAGAGAGTCCTCCTTGACAAACTGACTCTCCGTAATCTTCTCAGGAAGTAGAGGTGCTGATGTGCTTTCTTAATGATTGCATCAGAGTTCTCGGACAGGAAAGATCTTCAGAGATATGCACGCCCAGGAATTTGAAGCTCTTGACCCTTTCAACCATCGACCTATTGATATAAACGGGACCGTGGGTCCCCATCCTACTCCTTCCAAAGTCCACAATCAGTTCCTTGGTTTTGCTGGTGTTGAGGGCCAGTTTATTGTGCTGGCACCATATGGACAGTCGCTCGATCTCTTTTCTATACTCTGACTCATTCCCATCAGTGATATGTTCCACAACAGTGGTGTCGTCAGCGAACTTGATGATGGAGTTCGCACTATGACCGGCTACGCAGTCATGAGTATAGAGTGAGTACAGTAGTGGGCTGAGCACGCAGCCTTGAGGTGCTCCCGTGCTTAGAGTTTAGAGTTTAAAGATACGACATGGAAACAGGCCCTTTGGCCCACCGAATCCACGCCAACCATCGATCACCCGTTCATGCTAGTTCTACATTACCCCACTATCGCACCCACTCTTTACACACGAGGGAGCAATTTACAGAGTCCGATTAACCTACAAACCTGCACGTCTTTGAGATGTGGGAGGAAACTAGAGCACCCACATTCAGGCAACCCACATGTTCACAGCGAGAATGTGCAAACTCCACACAGACAACACCTGTGGTCAGGATCGAACCAGGGTTTTGCGTGCTGAGAGGCAGCAGCTCTATCAGCTGCACCACAGTGTGGTCCAAGGTGTGGCCAAATATTCTCATTCTTAACTCCACCTCATTCAGCTATTCTGATATCGTACTTTAATACTTTTTGCAAACAATTTGCATTGTACTACAATCTTATTCCATTCTGCTTTTGCACTCGTCATTGCATTTATTATATTTATCACTGTTCTATGTGTACTGTTTACTTTGTGTGCTTCATGTAACTAATGAATCGCCCCTTGATGTGGAAGTTAATAAACTAATTTGAATCTGAATCTGATGTTCCTACATAGCGCTTTAAAAAACCATCTGAAGTTCTTAGTAAAGACACAAAATGCTGAAGTAACTCAATGGGTCAGGAAGCATCCCCAGAGAACGTGGACGGATGATGTTTCGGGTCGGTACCCTTCTTCAGACTAGTAAAGTGTTCCAGAAAATACAGCATAGTTTAGTGTAGAGATACAGCGTGGCAATAGGCCCTTCGGCCCACCAGGTCTGCACCGACCATCGATCAACTGTTCACTAGGTGAATGTTATCCCAATTTCACATCCACTCCCCACATACGAGGGACAATTTACAGCAGCCAATTAACCTACAAATCTGCACATCTTTCGAAAGTGGGAGGAAACAGGAGTACTCAGAGCAAACCCACATGGTCATACGGGGAACGTACAAACTCCGTACAGACAGCACCCGTAGTCAGGATTGAACCTGGGTCTCTGTTGCTGTAAGGCAGCAACTCTACCGCTGCGCCACTGTGCTGCCCCAATTCATCATTCATAGGATTAATTATCTCTTTCCAGTGTTCAGACTCACATAGTCACACTGCAAGATCAGAATGTAAATCAAAGAGAATGATTTGAATGTATCAAACTCACACATTTAGCAATCAGTATGCAATCTACATACAGCATGGGAACAGGCCCTTCGGCCCAACTTGCCCACACTAACCAACCAGTGCCGGATTTAGATGAAGACAGGCCCTAGGCTATTCCACTTGTGAGGCCCCTCCCAATCCCCCACCACAGCTTTGAAGTTAACATTTGTCCTCGCTTTCTTGTTAAGTAGGTCAACATGCCATTCCTGTGCTTCTCTGAGTTTTCATGAGTTTGGATAAGACAGGGGTTTTGCCAATCATCAAACCCTTCAGAAGCTAAAGATGTTGCAGAAGATTAAATGTTTGGAAAGAGTTACAAACAAAGCAATATACAGTATCTGGCCTTTTGAGGGAGAATACACAAGCCACTCTCGGCTATATGTTTCTCCATTGACTTTTGTTGAATAAAAAAGAGCGTTTGTGGTAAAACCTAGACTGCTTTTTATACACTCGCTTGGAATTTGAAAATGGTCCACAATGATGCTGAACTTGAGAGAGGCCCCTTTCTACCCAATAGGATATGTTACAGTTGAAGGGTTTCGGCCCAAAACGTTGCCTATTTCCTTCGCTCCATAGATGCTGCTGCATCCGCTGAGTTTCTCCAGCATTTTTGTCTACCTCTGTTACAGTAGATCTATGTTTGGCATCATCTATATCTGAGTCTGGAATACCTTGGACTTGGTCTACCTTACCAGGTGTGAGCTGAAAATTCTGACTATCCACATTATTTTCTTGTCTCTCTTTAGCCTCTCCCTGTCCATTAAGTGACTCCTGAATTAGTTCTCTATATTCATTTTGAGCCGGCATCATGGCTGCTTTCTCATATTCAGCTTGCTGTTCCACATCCTGCTTCGCTGTTTCTGTTTCAGGGAGGTTTTCTTCTGGTTGAATGCTAGTGGTTGACTGGATAGCTCCACCACATTGATTTCCTTGTGTTAGTATCAATGTATCTGCTTTACTCAGAACTGCTGTAGATTTGGGAGCAACAGCAACAGGAGATTAGCAAGAGATACGACTGATTGGCTCTAGCCCGAGTGGGAGGAGCGAAGTGAGTCAGAGGGGGGAAAACAGTTGAAAAGTAGAAGCCAAGCACAGGCAGACTTTACTCAGAACTGCTGTAGATTTGGGAGCAACAGCAGCAGGAGATTAGCAAGAGATACGACTGATTGGCTCTAGGCCCGAGTGGGAGGAGAGAAGTGAGTCAGAGGGGGGAAAACAGTTGAAAAGTAGAAGCCAAGCACAGGCAGACTTTACTCAGAACTGCTGTAGATTTGGGAGCAACAGCAGCAGGAGATTAGCAAGAGATACGACTGATTGGCTCTAGCCCGAGTGGGAGGAGAGAAGTGAGTCAGTGCCGGGAAAACAGTTGAAAAGTAGAAGCCAAGCACAGGCAGACTTTACTCAGAACTGCTGTAGATTTGGAAGCAACAGCAGCAGGAGATTAGCAAGAGATACGACTGATTGGCTCTAGCCCGAGTGGGAGGAGAGAAGTGAGTCAGTGCCGGGAAAACAGTTGAAAACTGAGGAATTTTGTTTGTAAATTGGTAAATCAGGCAATTTATCCATCAATTTAAGCAAGACGGCTCTTAGCGAGCGGCAGTGAGTGAGCGGCCCTGTGAGTAAAGTGTGAGTCTTTGGCTCGAGAGTCTTCGGCGAGGAGACCACGCAATACGCTTGAGAGGTAGAGACGAAAGAAGGAGATGTCAGGCAAGCTGATTCAGTGCGATGCTTGCAGTATGTGGGAGGTCAAGGACACCGCTGGTGCCTCTGGCTGCTACAAATGCGAGAAGTGCATCCAGGTAGAGCTCCTGAAGGGCCGTGTTGGGGAACTGGAGAAGCAAGTGGATGACCTCCGGTTCGTCTGAGAAACGGAGTCGTTCCTCGACAAGTCCTACAGTACGATTGTTACACCTAAGGTACTGGAAGAGAGAAGGTGGGAGACGGTGAGAAAGGGAGGGAAGCATGGAATGCCAACGTCCCCGGGTGTTGTACCTCTTGTGAACAGGTTCACCCACTTAGAAGCTGTTGGGACAGAATACGTGTTTACACTGAGCAGCGGACTGGCTTGCGATGCGAATAGGGCTGTTGAGCCAAAACCAAAAAGGCCTAAGGCAGGCAACGCCATTGTAGTGGGAGACTCCATTGTGAGAGGTATGGACAGGGGTTTCTGTGGCAACAGACGGGATGCGAGGATGGTGTGCTGCCTTCCTGGTGCCAGGATCCAGGATGTCACGGACAGAGTGCAGAAAATCCTCAAGGGCGAAGGTGAACATCCGGAAGTGGTAGTGCATGTCGGCACAAACGATGTCGGAAAGAAGGGGATGAATATTCTGCAGCGTGACTTTAGAGAGCTCAGAAAAATGCTGAAAAGCAGGACCTCCAGGGTTGTTATCTCCGGTTTGCTTCCAGTTCCTCGTGCTGGCGAGAGCAGGAACAGGGAGATACGGGACCTGAACGTGTGGCTCAGGAATTGGTGCACGGGGCAGGGATTTAGATTCTTAGATCACTGGGATCTGTTTTGGGGTAAGGGGGAACTGTACAAAAGGGACGGATTGCATCTTAACAGGTGTGGAACCAGCATTCTGGCAGGCAGGTTTGCCACTGCTACACGGGTGGTTTTAAACTGAATAAGGGGGGTGGGGTGTCGAATCGGATAGTGGAGGATGGAGTTAAAGGGAAAGGGTTTCTTAAATGTGTGAGCGTAGAGACAGAGGAGTGTAAAATGAGGGTAGAAGCAATAGGTAGCAAGGTGAAAAGTAAAAGTGGAAGACAGACAAAACCAGGGCAAAAATCAAAAAGGGCCACTTTTCAACATAATTGTATAAGGGGTAAGAGTGTTGTAAAAACAAGCCTGAAGGCTTTGTGTCTCAATGCAAGGAGCATTCGTAATAAGGTGGATGAGTTGAATGTGCAGATAGCTATTAATGACTATGATATAGTTGGGATCACGGAGACATGGCTCCAGGGTGACCAAGGCTGGGAGCTGAACATCCAGGGATATTCAATATTCAGGAGGGATAGAGCGAAAGGAAAAGGAGGTGGGGTAGCGTTGCTGATTAGAGAGGAGATTAACGCAATGGAAAGGAAGGACATTAGGTTCGAGGATGTGGAATCGGTATGGGTAGAGCTGCGAAACACTAAGGGGCAGAAAACGCTGGTGGGTGTTGTGTACAGGCCACCTAACAGTAGTAGTGAAGTTGGAGATGGTATCAAACAGGAAATTAGAAATGCGTGCGACAAAGGCAAAACAGTTATAATGGGTGACTTCAATCTACATATAGATTGGGTGAATCAAATTGGCAGGGGTGCTGAGGAAGAGAATTTCTTGGAATGTATGCGGGATAGTTATCTAAATCAACATGTAGAGGAACCAACGAGAGAGCAGGCTATTTTAGACTGGGTATTGAGTAATGAGGAAGGGTTAGTTAGCAGTCTTGTTGTACGTGCCCCCTTGGGCAAGAGTGACCATAATATGGTTGAGTTCTTCATTAGGATGGAGAGTGACATTGTTAATTCAGAAACAATGGTTCTGAACTTAAAGAAAGGTAACTTTGAGGGTATGAGACGTGAATTGGCCAAGACTGACTGGCAATTAATTCTAAAAGGGTTGACGGTGGACATGCAATGGAAGACCTTTAAAGACTGCATGGATGAACTACAAAAATTGTTCATCCCAGTTTGGCAAAAGAATAAATCAGGGAAGGTAGTGCATCCGTGGATAACAAGGGAAATCAGGGATGGTATCAAAGCGAAGGATGATGCGTACAAATTAGCCAGAAAAAGGCAGCATACCGGAGGACTGGGAGAAATTCAGAGACCAGCAGAGGAGGACAAAGGGCTTAATTAGGAAAGGAAAATAGATTATGAAAGAAAACTGGCAGGGAACATAAAAACTGACTGCAAAAGTTTTTATAGATATGTAAAAAGAAAGAGATTAGTTAAAACAAATGTAGGTCCCTTGCAGTCAGAAACAGGTGAGTTGATCATGGGGAACAAGGATATGGCGGACCAATTGAATAACTACTTTGGTTCCGTCTTCACTGTGGAAGACATAAATAATCTGCCGGAAATAGCAGGGGACCGCGGGTCAAAGGAGTTGGAGGAATTGAGTGAAATCCAGGTTAGTCGGGAAGTGGTTTTGGGTAAATTGAATGGATTAAAGGCCGATAAATCCCCAGGGCCAGATAGGCTGCATCCCAGAGTACTTAAGGAAGTAGCTCCAGAAATAGTGGATGCATTAGTAATAATCTTTCAAAACTCTTTAGATTCTGGAGTAGTTCCTGAGGATTGGCGGGTAGCAAACGTAACCCCACTTTTTAAGAAGGGAGGGAGAGAGAAAACGGGGAATTACAGACCAGTTAGTCTAACATCGGTAGTGGGGAAACTGCTAGAGTCAGTTATTAAAGATGGGATAGCAGCACATTTGGAAAGTGGTGAAATCATTGGACAAAGTCAGCATGGATTTACGAAAGGTTAATCATGTCTGACGAATCTTATAGAATTTTTCGAGGATGTAACTAGTAGCGTGGATAGGGGAGAACCAGTGGATGTGGTGTATCTGGACTTCCAGAAGGCTTTCGACAAGGTCCCACATAAGAGATTAGTATACAAACTTAAAGCACATGGCATTGGGGGTTCAGTATTGATGTGGATAGAGAACTGGCTGTCAAACAGGAAGCAAAGAGCAGGAGTAAACGGGTCCTTTTCACAATGGCAGGCAGTGACTAGTGGGGTACCGCAAGGTTCAGTGCTGGGACCCCAGCTATTTACAATATATATTAATGACCTGGATGAGGGAATTGAAGGCAATATCTCCAAGTTTGCGGATGACACTAAACTGGGGGACAGTGTTAGCTGTGAGGAGGATGCTAGGAGACTGCAAGGTGATTTGGATAGGCTGGGTGAGTGGGCAAATGTTTGGCAGATGCAGTATAATGTGGATAAATGTGAGGTTATCCATTTTGGTGGCAAAAACAGGAAAGCAGACTATTTTCTAAATGGTGGCCGACTAGGAAAAGGGGAGATGCAGCGAGACCTGGGTGTCATGGTACACCAGTCATTGAAAGTAGGCATGCAGGTGCAGCAGGCAGTGAAGAAAGCGAATGGTATGTTAGCTTTCATAGCAAAAGGATTTGAGTATAGGAGCAGGGAGGTTCTACTGCAGTTGTACAGGGTCTTGGTGAGACCACACCTGGAGTATTGCGTACAGTTTTGGTCTCCAAATCTGAGGAAGGACATTATTGCCATAGAGGGAGTGCAGAGAAGGTTCACCAGACTGATTCCTGGGATGTCAGGAGTGTCTTATGAAGAAAGACTGGATAGACTTGGTTTATACTCTCTAGAATTTAGGAGATTGAGAGGGGATCTTATAGAAACTTACAAAATTCTTAAGGGGTTGGACAGGCTAGATGCAGGAAGATTGCTCCCGATGTTGGGGAAGTCCAGGACAAGGGGTGACAGCTTAAGGATAAGGGGGAAATCCTTTAAAACCGAGATGAGAAGAACTTTTTTCACACAGAGAGTGGTGAATCTCTGGAACTCTCTGCCACAGAGGGTAGTCGAGGCCAGTTCATTGGCTATATTTAAGAGGGAGCTAGATGTGGCCCTTGTGGCTAAAGGGATCAGAGGGTATGGAGAGAAGGCAGGTACGGGATACTGAGTTGGATGATCAGCCATGATCATATTGAATGGCGGTGCAGGCTCGAAGGGCCGAATGGCCTACTCCTGCACCTATTTTCTATGTTTCTATGTTTCTAACACGTTTTCTGAAAGCCCTTTAAAAAGCCAAGCCAAGCGGGCAAACTCTTTGCAAGCCAACAAAACACGTTTTTTGAAAGCCCTTTAAAAAGCCAAGCCAAGCGGGCATGCACTTTGCAAGCGAACAAAACACGTTTTCTGAACGCCCTTCAAAAAGCCAAGCCAAGCGGGCAAACACTATGCAAGCCAACAAAACACGTTTTCTGAAAGCCCTTTAAAAAGCCAAGCCAAGCGGGCAAACACTTTGCAAGCCAACAATACACGTTTTCTGAAAGGCCTTTAAGAGCCAAGCCAATTGGGCAAACACATTGCAAGCCAACAAAACAAGTTTTCTGAAAGACCTTTAAAAAGCCAAGTCATGCGGGCAAATACTTTGCAAGCCAACAGAACGTGTTTTCTGAAAGCCCTTTAAAAAGCCAAGCCAAGCGGGCAAACTCTTTGCAAGCCAACAAAACACGTTTTTTGAAAGCCCTTTAAAGAGCCAAGCCAAGCGGGCATACACTTTGCAAGCGAACAAAACACGTTTTCTGAACGCCCTTCAAAAAGCCAAGCCAAGCGGGCAAACACTATGCAAGCCAACAAAACACGTTTTCTGAAAGCCCTTTAAAAATCCAAGCCAAGCGGGCAAACACTTTGCAAGCCAACAATACACGTTTTCTGAAAGGCCTTTAAGAGCCACGCCAATTGGGCAAACACTTTGAAAGCCAACAAAACACGTTTTGTGAAAGCCCTTTAAAAAGCCAGGCCATTGATAAACACTTTGAAGCCAACAAAACAAGTTTTCTGAAAGCCCTTTAAAAAGCCAAGCCAAGCGGGCAAACACTTTGCAAGCCAACAAAACACGTTTTCTGAAAGCCCTTTAAAAAGCCAAGCCAAGCGGGCAAACACTTTGCAAGCTAACAAAACACGTTTTCTGAAAGCCCTTTAAAAAACCATACCAAGTGAGCAAGCATTTTGCAAGCCAACAAGGCACGTTTTCTGAACGCCCTTCAAAAAGCCACGCCAAGCGGGCAAACACTATGCAAGCCAACAAAACACGTTTTCTGAAAGCCCTTTAAAAAGCCTAGCCAAGCGGGCAAACACTTTGCAAGCCAACAATACACGTTTTTTGAAAGCCCTTTAAAAAGCCAAGCCAAGCGGGCATACACTTTGCAAGCGAACAAAACACGTTTTCTGAACGCCCTTCAAAAAGCCAAGCCAAGCTTGCAAACACTATGCAAGCCAACAAAACACGTTTTCTGAAAGCCCTTTAAAAAGTCAAGCCAAGCGGGCAAACACTTTGCAAGCCAACAAAACACGTTTTCTGAAAGCCATTTAAAAAGCCAAGCCAAGCTATCAAACGCTTTGCAAGTCAACACAACACGTTTTCTGAAAGCACTTTAAAAAGCCAAGCCAAGCTAGCAAACGCTTTGCAATCCAACACAACACATTTTCTGAAAGCCACTTCGAGGGGACTGACCGCGGAGTATACGTTCGTTCAGTGTTAGTCACAGCTCAGTGAGCCGTGACACTCTCGCTTCATCCGTCTCCTAGAGACTGAGTGAGGCACGACACTCCCGGCTTTAATAGTCCCCCCTGCCGCCAGCGAGGGCAACAGAGAAAATGGCGAAATATATTAAAACATTAATAACTCTCTGATTTTTTATCGATGGGAAAAATCCTCCGGTCCAATCCGGGGGAGGGGGACACTGAGTGAGGTGGCCAACAATGTCGGCCGTAAGTTGCGGCGTTCTCCCGGAAATCACGACACAGAAAGTCGAAAGCGATCAAGATCTTAGTTTTAGTAATATAGATGTGTCATATGTTTAATGTCTTGCCGTAATGTTATATGTTGACCAAAATGTCGAAAAATGTTTTCTGACAGCCCTTTAAAAAACCAAGCCAAGTGAGCAAACATTTTGCAAGCCAACAAGACACGTTTTCTGAAAGACCTTTAAAATGCCAAGCCAAGCGGGCAAACACTTTTCAAGCGAACAAAACACGTTTTCTGAAAGCCCTTTAAAAGGCCAAGCCAAGCGGGCAAACACTTTGCAAGCCAACAATACACGTTGTCTGAAAGGCCTTTAAGAGCCAAGCCAATTGGGCAAACACTTTGCAAGCCAACAAAACACATTTTCTGAAAGCCATTTAAAAGGCCAAGCCAAGCGGGCAAACACTTTGCAAGCCAACAAAACACGTTTTCTGAAAGCCCTTTAAAAAGCCAGGCCATTGGCGAACAATTTTCAAGCAAACAAAACAAGTTTTCTGAAAGCCCTTTAAAAAGACAAGCCAAGCGGGCAAACACTTTGCAAGCCAACAAAACACGTTTTCTGAAAGCCCTTTAAAAAGCCAAGCCAAGCGGGCAAACACTTTGCAAGCCAACAAAACACGTTTTCTGAAAGCCCTTTAAAAAACCATGCCAAGTGAGCAAGCATTTTGCAAGCCAACAAGACACGTTTTCTGAAAGACCTTTAAAAAGGCAAGCCAAGCGGGCAAACATTTTCAAGCGAACAAAATACGTTTTCTGAAAGCCGTTTAAAAAGCTAAGCCAAGCGGGCAAACACTTTTCTTTTTTTTTTTTTTTTTATTTTTATTTATTAGAAGTACATTACATCACAGCCACATACATTAATACTCGTCATTTATATCTTCTTACAATTAATGTACTCCCTTTATTTTTTTTTTTTTTACACTAAAGAAAGAAAAGATTGAAAGAGAGAAGAAAGTGAAGGAAAAAGTGCAAGTGTAGAAAAGTGTAGAAAATGTAACAACAAAAAAAAAAAGGACGAGGACCCTATGAGAGCGAAATTAAAAACAAAAAGAAAAAGAGTTAAGAAATAGGCCCTAAGAAAAGAAAAGAGAGAGAGAAGAAAAGAAAAACAAATGTTTTTTTTTGAGCATCACGTAAATAGGACATACCAACTCTTCAACTATCATCCCCCCTTACCCGACCTCAATTTTTTATTTTTTTAAAGTACTTTTGCACCCTATGTTTGTAATAATTCTATAAATGCAGACCACGTCAGGTGGAAGTGATCTGGTTTACCTGCTAGGAGGAGTCTTATCTCTTCAAGGTGTAGTGTTTCAAACATATTTGAAATCCACATATTTATAGTTGGGGCAAACACTTTTCAAGCAAACAAAACACGTTTTCTGAAAGCCCTTTAAAAAGCCAGGCCATTGGCGAACAATTTTCAAGCAAACAAAACAAGTTTTCTGAAAGCCCTTTAAAAAGACAAGCCAAGCGGGCAAACACTTTGCAAGCCAACAAAACACGTTTTCTGAAAGCCCTTTAAAAAGCCAAGCCAAGCGGGCAAACACTTTGCAAGCCAACAAAACACGTTTTCTGAAAGCCCTTTAAAAAACCATGCCAAGTGAGCAAGCATTTTGCAAGCCAACAAGACACGTTTTCTGAAAGACCTTTAAAAAGGCAAGCCAAGCGGGCAAACATTTTCAAGCGAACAAAATACGTTTTCTGAAAGCCGTTTAAAAAGCTAAGCCAAGCGGGCAAACACTTTTCAAGCAAACAAAACACGTTTTCTGAAAGCCCTTTAAAAAGCTAAGCCAAGCGGGCAAACATTTTGCACGCCAACAAAACACGTTTTCTGAAAGCCATTTAAAAAGCCAAGCCAAGCTATCAAACGTTTTGCAAGCCAACACAACACGTTTTCTGAAAGCCCTTTAAAAAGCCAAGCCAAGCTAGCAAACGCTTTGCAAGCCAACACAACACATTTTCTGAAAGCCACTTCGAGGGGACTGACCGCGGAGTATACGTTCGTTCAGTGTTATTCGCAGCTCAGTGAGCCGTGACCCTCTCGCTTCCTCCGTCTCCTAGAGACTGAGTGAGGCACGACACTCCCGGCTTTAATAGCCCCCCCTGCCGCCAGCGAGGGCAACAGAGAAAATGGCGAAATATATTTTAAAAAATAATAATTCTCCGATTTTTCATCGATGGGAAAAATCCTCCGGTCCAATCCGGAGGAGGGGGACACTGAGCGAGGTGGCCAAAAAATGTCTGCCGTAAGTGGCGGCGTTCTCTCGGAAATCACGACACAGAAAGTCGAAAGCGGTCAAGATCTTAGTTTTAGTAATATAGATTTGTCATATGTTTAATGTCTTGTCGTAATGTTATATGTTGACCACAACATCGAAAAAGGAACACACGATACTAAGCTTCACAACTGTTCAACTTGCTTCAGTTGAAAAAGAAATCTGAATATTCAAATATAAAACGGCTCAAAATCTACATATATTATACTTTATTGTGAAACAGAAACCATGTGGCGCAAGGCAAATGAAGGTACCACATCACAAAACATAAAGTTTTCTGCTGAAATTTTGTTGAATATTACAAATGCAATCACCTTTATCAAATCACGCGAATATTTTCATTGTGGTTGTAATTATTTTAGATCAACACAAGAAATGTTCGATCAGCAGTAAGTCAAACCAAAGAAACCTATAGGCAAGTTGCCTGTCCTTTTTTCAAAGCTTCTATAGAGCCTTTTGAGGCTGATTTTTTAAGACCCTGAGTAACGCAACCAATTCAAACGGTCTCTGCCAAGCTACTACCTTGTTATATTCAAGTACAATTCTCACTGTCACACTGAAGTTTTCAAGCCGTGCGAGATCATTTGAGCCCGAATATTTGATTCCCCAATTTCTGGCAGGGTAGACATGCACATTAATAGTAACTGGTGAGCAGGTGGCATTTGCGGAAGCAAAATAAAATCAAAACTCTGCATTAACTCAGCGGGTCAGGTAGTCTCTCTGAAGGGAAATTGACAAACAATATTTCGGTTCTGCCTCTTCTTGAGACTGGTCAAATTTTCTGTCCTCACCCTCTAGAAGTTATCCCGGTCCCACTGATTTCTTCAAGATTCCTTATGCGCAAGATTCCTGCATCTGCATTCTCGCGTGTCTCCATATACTGTGGCATTGCCTTCTAAGAATCCCAATAGCTTTAGACAGCCAACGTAGTTCATTTCATTTTCTATGTTTGAAATCCATTAAAAGTATCCTAAACATTAGAAATAACAAAAAATGCATATAAAGTTTGATTGCCGTGGAGAATACTAATACGGACGGTCATTTAGAGATTAAGAGGGTTCATAGGTACAAACGGTTCAAAGTTTCATTTATTGTCACATACACCAATTGCTGTAGTGAAATTCAAGTTGGCATTGGAGCACATTAATGAGAATACAACATAACATTTTAAATAAATTTAACATAAAACATAAAAACATCCCCCCCACAATGGTTCCCACTGTGGTGGAAGGCACAAAGTCCAGTCCCCTCCCCTTTTCCACCCATAGTCGGACCTATTGAGGCCACCGCAGTCGCCGCTACGGGGCCCGAAGTTTCAGGCCCTTCTCGCGGGGCGATGGTGCGCTGGCGTCGGGAGAACTCTCTCAGCGGCTTGGGATGCTTGGAACGGCCATTTCCTTACCGGAGACCACGGCTTCCGAAGCCAACTGGACGGAGCTTCATCACTGGCGATCTCGGCGAGAGATCCCAGGCTCCCGATGTTAAAATCATCGCCGCCGCCCGCGGCTGGCCGCTCCACAGACCCGCAGCTCCGCGATGTTCATCGGCGGGCTCAGCTCTCCGGAGCTCCATGGCGGCGAACCGGGCAAGGCATCGCTCGCTCCGCTCCGCGATGGCGCTCCAGCGCTGTGCCGCCGCCGAAGCCGTGGTTCTGGCCGGTCCCGTCAGGAAACGCCGCTCCGGACCTCGATGGTCGGCCGCGAGGACGGGTCGAAGTTGCTGCTCGGAGGAAAGCTGCCTCTCCGACCAGATAGGGACTAAGAAATACAGTTTCCACCCCCCACTAAAAAAAAGAATATACCTCCAAACAAAACACTGTTTAACATACTAAAATGTTTTAAAAAAATGAAAGGCCGGACAGCTGCAGGCATGGCAGCCATACCCAAAGGGACGTAGCCCCCTCACTCAGGAAGATGTGCTATGGCTGCTGAAGAGCAAAAAGGTGGATACATATCCTGGACCTGCTAGCATATATCCTAGGTTATTGCGAAAGTTAAAGGAGCAGATTGTGGAGCTTTGACTAATTCCGTTGCGTCTTCGTTAGCGATAGACGGGTTCCCGGAGGACTGGAATTATCTAATCTCGTTCCTTTGAAAGTTGAATGTAGTGAAAATTCGGGGAATTATATGCCAGAGGGTCTCATGTAGGTGGTTGGGAAGTTATTGGAGAGGATTTTTCGAGATAGGATTTATACCAATTTAGAACATAATGTGATAACTGGGGTGAAGGAACTTGGCGTTGTACAAAGTTGATCGAGTTTTCTCAGAAGGTGCGGAAGGTGGCTGACGAGAGTCGGGATATCGATATCGCCTACATGATATTAGGAAGGAGTTTGATAACGTCCGCCTTGTAAGCCTGATCCAGAAGTTTAGCATGTACTGGAGTAACAGTAATTGGTCGGATAGATTTAGAACTGGCTGACTGATAGAACATAGAGTGTAGTGGTGGAAGAAAAATATTCAGGGTGGAAGTTTGTGAACAGTAGATTTCCACAACGAACTCTGTTGTATGCAATGCACATTGGGATATATATCAACTGCAGAAATGGGTGAGAAATGGCAGATGGAGTTTAATCCGAGCAAGTGGGATGTACAGCACTTTGGGAGGATAAATATAAGGGGAATTTAAGCAATTAATGGTATGAGTCGAAAGAGTATGGGTGTGCAGAGTAAACTTGGAGTCCAAACCTACAACTCCTTGAAAGTCGCAACATGTGTAGGCAAAGTGGCAATGAAGCCCTATGGTATGCTTGCTTTCATAGATCGACGAACTGGGTATAAGACTTAACAGGTTACAATGCAGCTTTATGGAAATTCTGTTCGGGCGCATGAAGAGCCCGAACATAATTTGACCAAATTGTGGTGAAATATCTCTGCCAGATTTTTATATCAGCACTCTCCAGAATGTGCATTAAAAGAGCAATTTCAACGGAGAATATTTAATAATGAATATTTCATAATGTATTAATTACCTTTGTTTTCCAGCCGAAGCACTTAGCGTAGGTAAGATATGTGCACAGATAATGTAGAATGAAATAAGCAACTATTTCCATCGGATTTCTTCCCAATGGAAAATTAGCAGGGCACCTCAAATGTTTATTTGAAATCCGACGTGATTAAGATTTGTGCAATCGCAGTGATGATGTGCACCCTGGAACATTGCCCTTCAATTATTTTCTCATTTTGATATAATCAACAAATTCTAACTTGGACTGAGAAGAAGGAGAACTCCAGATCTGGTACGTGCAATTAGGGGATTATGGTAATTGAAATAGATAAGAGAAAAATAATGAAAGTTCTCCCAATACACAGGAATCAGTTTCCAGTAAGAAAAGGGGCACACATTGGTGTGAGCACGAAAACATTTACATAACTTTACTTTTTATCTGAAGTATGGAAACCTTCCGTGTACTGATTTGTCAGTGAGTAAAACACGGTATACCAATGGATTAGTAAAACAAATAATGTTGGGCCACGCGAGGATTCTTCCTCATACCGTTTTGCTGGCACTACCACGATATGGTGCAGACAGTAAGTTAGGGCCATGCGGAAGCTAATGACTGTCACGAATATTCCTAATTCCGCCCTGCTATGCAGAGGTGCGTTTTTTTGCAAGTATTGAACTGCTAAGTCGCGTACGACCATCAGTTGTTCATGTATTCACACACAAATGTTTTATTCAGAGAATTAATATGTTTTCCCTGCACGACCGGCGATATTTATCAGAGAGCTGTTCGTAAAGGATATGGAAATAGTTTTATCGAGGGACATTCGATTTCATACAGCTACTCCATGTTGGGAAATTAATCGGCGTCGATATTTTTTGTTCAGTTCCTTTGTGGCAATAATAGCCTGTCACGTTTATCATATTGCAGAAAATGAAGCACTTCAAATAAAACTAGGTAAGACAAACATAGAACATAGAAACATAGGAAAATAGGTACAGGAATAGGCCATTCGGCCCTTCGAGTCTGCACCGCCATTCAATATGATCATGACTGGTCATCCAACTCAGTATCCTGTACCTGCCTTCTCTCCATACCCCCTGATCCCTTTAGCCACAAGGGCCACATCTAACTCCCTCTTAAATATAGCCAATGAACTGGCCTCAACTACCTTTTGTGGCAGAGAATTCCACAGATTCACCACTCTCTGTGTAAAAAATGATTCTATCATCTCGGTCCTAAAAGACTTCCCCCTTATCCTTAAACTGTGACCCCTTGTTCTGGACTTCCCCAACAGGGAATAATCTTCCTGCATCTAACCTGTCCAACCCCTTAAGAATTTTGTAAGTTTCTATAAGATCCCCCCTCAATCTTCTAAATTCTAGCGAGTACAAGCCGAGTCTATCCAGTCTTTCTTCATATGAAAGTCCTGCAATCCCAGGAATCAGTCTGGTGAACCTTCTCTGTACCTTTTGTGGCAGAGAATTCCACAGATTCACCACTCTCTGTGTTAAAATGAATTTCACATCTCGGTCCTAAAAGAATTCCCCCTTATCCTTAAACTGTGACCACTTGTTCTGGACTTCCCCAACATCGGGGAGAATCTTCCTGCATTTAGCCTGTCCAAACCCTTAAGAATTGTGTAAGTTTCTATAAGATCCCCACTTAATCTTCTAAATTCTAGCGAGTACAAGCCGAGTCTATCCAGTCTTCCTTCATATGAAAGCCCTGCCCTCCCAGGAATCAGTCTGGTGAACCTTCTCTGTACTCCCTCTATGGCAAGAATGTATTTCCTCAGATTAGGGGACCAAAACTGTACGCAATACTCCAGGTGTGGTCTCACCAAGACCCTGTACGACTGCTTTAGAACCTCCCTGCTCTTATACACAAATCATTTTGCTATGAATGCTAACATACCATTCGCTTTCTTCGCTGCCTGCTGCACCTGCATGCCTACTTTCAATGACTGATGTACCATGACACCCAGGTCTCGTTGTATCTCCCCTTTTCCTAAGCGGCCACCAAAGCTGATAGAAAAATGATGCAGCCAAGTCCCTTGATATGATGCGCTCAGCCTTTGAGTCAAAAGGACTCTTGGAATCGGTCGAACTCAGGCAAACATAATTATGATAATTAAAGGTTTCAATTGTATTTTATTGTCACATGTACCAACTAAGGTACAGTGATATGGGAAATAGAATACTGCCATAAGAACAAAAACGTGACAACACCCACAACTACATAAAAGTTAATATAAACGTCCACCACAACGGATTCCACATTCCTCACTGTGATGGAAGGCAAATAAGCTCAATCATTTTCCTTCTGCCGCGGTCGGGGCGATCGAAGCTCCCGCAGCCAGCAGTCGAATCGTTCCAAGCTCCAGCGTCGGGGTGGTCGAAGCTCCTGTGGCATGCCGTTCCCGGGGTCGGTATATGACCTGAGACCGTGAACTCCGTGATGTTAAGTCCGCAAGCACCCATGGTTAGAGCTCCATGGTCGAACCCGAGCAAATGGATCGCGGGCTCCGCGATGTTAAATTCCCGTAGGTATCCGCTGTGGAGCTCTCAAAGGTCGGTATCCAGCAAAGACAGCCAACTCCTCGATGATAGGCCGCAGCGTGGACGGAGAAACGATACGGGAAAAATCGTTCTCCGTCTAAGAAAGACACTAGAAAACGATTACCCAACCCACCCACCCCTCAGCCCCTCCCTCACCTCCACTTAAAACAAGCTAAAGCACACTAAAACGTACATTTTGTCTCAGACTATTAAAATTCAAAGAAAGAAGAGACAGACAGACTGGTGGTGAGACAGCCATTGCTGACATCCACAGAAAACAGAGTCTGTCAAATTCATAGTGAGGTAACTGGCATGTTATTCAGTTCCCGATCAAATCATATTTCCCTTGTTCTAAAGACAATGGAGACACTGATTGTGGTAATTATATTTAACGTTCCTTAAGACGTGGTCTCTTTAATGGGAAGGCCATTCATATATTGATAAAATAGATATTCAGTCGTTAGCTGTTCATGGCATTAAAGTACAAACTGTCCATTATAAGTTTACACAAGTCCTTGGTTACGTTGAACAACATTACTATCCACGCGTTTATCGTTGTCAGAACGTTTCATGTTTGACTTTTGATAGCAAAACAAATTGTGCTGAATTAGGACAGCATCAATTATGCAAGAGAGGATCGCGCTAAATAAAATACTGGTAAAACAGGAAATTACCATAAAGACGTTGAGAATTTTGGAAGGCTAATATTTTCTGTAAACGGTTTAAATCAGTTCAAACAAAATTGCACAATATTCTACGAGTTAATTATCGATACCCTCTGTCTATTTCATCAGCGGAAAAAGCAATGGAAATAAAAGGTACGATTGCACAAAACGTTAACATTTTATCATACTATGGCGAATTCTCCAGCACACCTGTCAGAGGCCAGCAGATGTTACCAAAATGTTTTCCAATCAATTGATATATAGGTAATTTGTGATATCTGCACCTTTTACAGTCCCATCGTAAACGAACAGTGCTTTCATTCAAGCAAATTACATTCGTGTTTGAATACGTGAGAAACAAATCTATGTCCGGCTGATGTAGAATATTAGAGTCATTGAACGTTATAACTATTTTAAAAACAAATTAAACTATAACTTTCCAACGTGCATTCATTAGAAAGTATGTGGGTCGGTTTGTTCAAATGTTCAGAATGTGCGCATGTGCGATGGTTTGTTACATTCGCGCCAGTGCTTCGAGACTACTCACCACAACAAGGCAAGGTTAATATGATTGCCCACCATAATTGGCATTGTATTTTTGCATGGTTTCAAATCCGTTAGATCTAAAATAGAGGCGAAAATGTGAATAGTTACAGCAAGAAGAGAGAAAATATTGTTATATTTGTGGCCCATACTGTGACTCTCTGGCTAGTAAATATCGTGAATTTGACGTTGGAAAAGAAAATGAGAAAACTGTAAACATATGTTATGGGACTGTCGCACTGCCTAAGCTTTAGAAGAGATTGCCCTGGACTCAAACTCAAAGCATGATCGACACTAGGTCTTAGGTGGTCGTATGAGGTGGCTGGACCTCTCCTTCATGCTCGAGGGAGATTGCCGCCTACACGTGACCTCAGCTAGGTCGCGGAATAATTTTCAGCATATTGAAAACATTTCCGCGAGTAAACTTTGGTCGGCATGGGTCTTTTTCACTCACAGTGTAGTGAAGTGGGTCGCTATTTACTTACAGGCAGTCGAGGGAAGCCGTAGGCAGTCTCCTTCGCTGACCGGCCATTTGGTTTGGCTCATTTGAGTTTCACGACCTAGAAAGACCTACGGTAGGTAAAATGCCCGCTAAACTGTATGAAACTTCTTAAATGTGTATCCACTCCTTCTCCCCCCCCCCCCCCACTTCTCGCCCCTTTTCCTCCACTTCTCTTCCCCGTCTCTCCCTCTTCTGTCTCCCTTCTGTCTTCCATCTCTCTCCTTCTCTCCCCGTCTCTCCCCGCACCCCCCCCCGCCCCACGCGCTCTCTAAAGGGCTATGTGGCAGCCGTTTACATTCTTTATCGGACGGACACCGCTCCTCCGCTGTCCCTGGCCCCCACCTTCGCGGTGTGTGTGTGTCTGTGTGTGTGTGTGTGTGTGTGTGTGTGTGTGTGTGTGTGTGTGTGTGTGTGTGTGTGTGTGTGTGTGTGTGTGTGTGTGTGTGTGTGTGTGTGCGTGTGTGTGTGTGTGTGCGTGTGTGTGTGTGTGTGCGTGTGTGTGTGTGTGTGTGTGTGTGTGTGTGTGTGTGTGTGTGTGTGTGTGTGTGTGTGTGTGTGTGTGTGTGTGTGTGTGTGTGTGTGTGTGTGTGTGTGTGTGTGTGCGCGTGCGCGGTAGGTAAATGCAACCCGCGGTTCGGGCGATCACGGTTTTAACGCGGCCGGTCAATCTAGCTCGAAGCTTTCCTGGCGAGTGCCCTCGAGTTTGAAGGTGGAAGGCACCCTTCTGGACTCGCGGATTAGGTCGCCCAAGTGGTGCAACTCCTTAAACAATAAACAGCTAGTTTGGACAGACAATTGGATATTGAAAATCTCGGCTATGCCCCAGATTTTACGAATTGCTTTCATTCATTACTGCATGCTCTAACATTGGTTCAGAGGTTGCACATGAGCAATACGTAATCATATTCGAACACAAAACATGAAAAATGCTGATATCTTTGTAGTTAAACAAGGGGAGGTAGGCGTTACAAACTGTAATGAATTGTAACACATACAGACGTTAAGCA
Organism: Malacoraja senta; assembly: GCA_038087875.1. Classification (NCBI taxonomy): domain Eukaryota; kingdom Metazoa; phylum Chordata; class Chondrichthyes; order Rajiformes; family Rajidae; genus Malacoraja; species Malacoraja senta. The sequence continues at coordinate 2,997,441 of CM075994.1, forward strand.
TATTCTTAAACACACACTTAAAAGTTATATTTTGTCGAAACCGATATGCGCGAGATCACTGAGCTACAGAACTCTTAACATTCTGCTTAGCATAATTTTGTGCACTTCACATACATATCCTATCATTTTAAATCCATTATTTGCTCAGTTCAATTTTGAAATGGTCACAAACTAAATTGAATTGATATCCATTGTGCTTTCCTTCACTGTCTGAGGAAGTTCGATGTGTAAGTTTGTTTTTGGGTTATTGACGTTAAAAATGATATGCCGCTCAATCCACTTAATTGCGATGTTGGTGCTAGATGCTCGTGACTCTCATAATCCATTTCATCAATGATTATCATCAAGATATTAGGTTAATACTTAAGAAGGGTCTCGACCCGAAACGTTCATTCGTTCCATAGCTGCTGCCTCAGCCGTTGAGTTTCTCCAGCATTTTTTTCTACCTTCGATTTTTCCAGCATCTGCAATTCTTTCTTAATCAATAATTTTAGATTAGTGCGATTACTTTTATAAAATAGTTCTAAATGGGTACGTCGGATAGCCCTTAAATAAAATGCAGAACGGCGAAGAAGATGAGGACGATGGCGATTCCGCTAAAGCTCATGCCTTCAATGCAAATCTGGCTTTGATTCATAAAGAATAACGAGGTGAGAAATTAGTTGTCCTCGCGTCGTATAGGCTTCAATAAAGCCGATTTAAATTATAATCCCTGATATGTATTAACCCTATTACCCCAATATTTCCGGAAGTGGCGGCGCTGCCCTGCAGCTGCGGCTCGCCTGCGGTCCGTTTGTCTTTTCTGTTTTTTGGTTTTCTTTGTCCTGTTGATTTAGTTGTGTATGTGTGTGGGGGAGTGAATAAACTTGTTTTTAGTCTCCTCCTTCGGGGGGATGCGAACTTTTCTTGTCGTATCCCCCATCTCCGTCTCGGTCTGCGCTGAGGCCTAATCGCTGAGCTGGCGGCCTCCAACTGGGACCGACCTCGAGGCTCCGAAGGCAGAGCCAGGACTTACCAATGCGGGGCTGGCCGACTTCGGGGCTGTGGTGGCGTTGCGGCAGCAGCGATCCTACTTCGGAGCTTCGGAGGCTCGGCCGCGGGCCCAGTGGACTCCGCCGGGGGCCCAGTGGATAACAACGTTGGGAGCTCGCGGGTCCGAGGTTGGTGATCGGTTGTCGGAGCTTCCGCAACAACAGCTTCGTCCGCTGGACTGGAGGGTGGCAGCATCGTCCGCCCCGGGACGCGGAGTTTGAACCGGCCCTTTCGCGGAGCTCGGAAAGGCCGCGGGTCATACCATTACCCGGCGGGGTCACAACTTCGGAAGTCTGGATCGCCTCAACGCAGAGGGAGAACAAGGGGGGAAGAAACAAGGACTGTAAGACATTTGACTTCCATCACAGTGAGGAGGTGCATGGTAGACTCACAGTGGTGGATGTTAAATCTGTGTTCATTATGTGTTTTGTTATTTTATTCTATGTTATGACTGCAAGGCACGAGATTTCGTTCAGACTGAAAAGTCTGAATGACAATAAAGGATACTTGACTTTGACTTTGAATTTCAGAGCTCAAGACGCAAAAGAAGTACGGTAAGACCAATGCCACTAAGACCACAAAAATAGGTTGATAAATATTTACTTCAGCTTACATACACATTTGAAATTACCCTATGCCTCAGATGTGGAAGGCGTGCGCGTTTTTTCAATATTTCACGCTGACGTTTTGCCATACGCCTTCATACTACTTTAATCGACCACATAAGTAAGAGGGAAAAATAATGTTGTGGTTCAGGTTTTAAATTTGTCATGATGGCAAGTTGTCAGCAAGGAAGAACAAATAACATGCGATTGCATTATAATAGAGCTAGAAAATAAGTGCGGGGAACATTCCTTTTTCGCTCTGATTTGCAGATGAAGCATAATTGGCGTCTGTAATTTAACTTAGCATTGTGGCACTTGAATGTCATCATGGTTTTTGTTCACTCTGATTTGAAGAACTGTAAAAATTCCTATTTTATGAATCTCACTCTTCTGATATTATCACATCTACATTACACTGTTGATTCAAAATGAAATTGGAAAGATGATTATTTCTACTTCCACTTTGCTCGACGCATTGTATTTGCCATGTTAATGATCAAAATACAATGAACATAAAAACAAGAGTGAAAGCGAACGATCATCATACGCCCAATAATGTTGATGCTTTGTTTGTAACTTAACGTTTATGTGAATACTTGTGTTTACCTATTGACCAATTTCGAATTGTTTCCTCAGGAGTCGACGGTAAGGCCGACAACGAATTGTTCGGGTAAACCACAAATTTAGCTGCTTCATATTTTTTCCAGCTTGTGAATTTGAAGATAAACTGGAGCCCATACTAAATGAAACACATTGAGCTAACTATTGCACGTGCAAGTAAAGCGGGACAGTATAGCCTCGTGCCGTGAAACTGATGTACATGGGATAGAAACATAGAAACATAGAAAATAGGTGCAGGAGTAGGCCATTCGCCCCTTCGAGCCTGCACCGCCATTCAATATGATCATGGCTGATCATCCAACTCAGTATCCTGTAGCTGCCTTCTCTCCATAACCCCTCATCCCTTTAGCCACAAGGGCCACATCTAACTCCATCTTAAATATAGCCAATCAACTGGCCTCAACTACCTTCAGTGGTGGAGAATTCCAGAGATTTACCACTCTCTGTGGGAAAAATGTTTTTCTCATCTCGGTCCTAAAAGATTCCCCCCTTATCCTTAAACTGTGACCCCCTTGTCCTGGACTTCCCCAACATCGGGAACAATCTTCCTGCATCTAGCCTGTCCAACCCCTTAAGAATTTTGTAAGTTTCTCTAGGATCCCCCCTCAATCTTCCAAATTCTAGCGAGTACAAGCCGAGTCTATCCAGTCTTTCTTCTTATGAAAGTCCTGACATCCCAAGAATCAGTCTGTTGAACCTTATCTGTACTCCCTCTATGGCAAGAATGTCTTTCCTCAGATTTGGAGACCAAAACTGTACGCAATACTCCAGTTGTGGTCTCACCAAGGCCCTGTAAACTGCAGTAGAAACTCCCTGCTCATTTACTCAAATCCTTTTGCTATGAATGCTAACATACCATTCGCTTTCTTCACTGCCTGCTGCACCTGCATGCCTACTTTCAATGACTGGTGTACCCTGACAACCAGCTCTCGTTGCATCGCCCCTTTTCCTAATCGGCCAGCATTCAGATAATAGACTACTTTCCTGCTTTTGCCACCAAAGTGGATAACCTCACATTAATCCACATTATATTGCATCTGCCATGCATTTGCCCACTCACCCAGCCTATCCAAGTGCCCTTGCAGCCTCCTAGCATCCTCCTCGTAGCTTACACATCCCCCAGCTTCGTGTCATCCGCAAACTTGGAGATGATGCATTCAATTCCCTCGTACAAATCATTAATATATATTGTAAATAGCTGGGGTCACAGCACTGAGCCTTGCGGTACCCCACTAGTCACTGCCTGCCATTCTGAAAATGACCCCTTTACTCCTACTCTTTGCTTCCTGTTTGCCAGCCAGTTCTCTATCCACATCAATACTGAACCCCCAATACGATGTATCTTAAGTTTGTATACAAATCTCTTATGTGGGACCTTGACGAAAGCCTTCTGAAAGTCCAGATATAACGTCCTCGAAAAATTATATAAGATTCGTCAGACATGATTTACCTTTCGTAAATGCATGCTGACTTTGTCCAATGATTACACCACTTTGCAAATGTGCTTCTATCCCATCTTTAATAACTGACTCTAACAGTGTCCCCACTACCGATGTTAGACTAACTGGTTTGTAATTCCCCGGTTTTCCCTCTCCCCCTCTTTTTAAAAAGTGGGGTTGCATTAGCTACCCTCCAATCCTCAGGAACTATTCCAGAATATAAAGAGTTTTGAAAAATTATCACTAATGCATCCACTATTTCTGGGGCTACTTCCTTAAGTACTCTGGGATGCAGCCAATCTGGCCATGGTAATTTATCGGCCTTTAATCTATTCAATTTACCAAACACCATTTCCCGGCTAACCTGGATTTCACTCAGTTCCTCCATCTCATTTTACCCGCGGTCACCTGCTATTTCCGGAAGATTATTTATGTCTTCCTAAGTGAAAACAGAACCAAAGTAGTTATTCAATTGGTCTGCCATCTCCTTGTTCCCCATGATCAATTCACCTGTTTCTGACTGCAAGACCTACATTCGTTTTAACTAAACGTTTTCTCTTCACATATCTATAACAACTTTTGCAGTCGGTTTTTATGTTCCCTGCCAGTTTTCTTTCATAATCTATTCCCCCCTTCCTAATTAAGCCCTTTGTCCTCCTCTGCTGGACTCTGAATTTCTCCCCGTCCTCTGGTAGGCTGCTTTTTCTGGCTAATTTTTATGCTTCCTATTTGTTTTGATACTATCCCTGATTTTCCGTGTTATCCACGGATGCACTACCTTCCCATATTTATTCTTTTGCCATACTGGAATGAACAATTGTTGTAGTTCATCCATGCAGTTTTTAAATGCCTTCCATTGCATATCCACCGTCAACCCTTTAAGAATCAATTGCCAGACTATCTTGGCCAATTCACGTCTCATACCCTCAACGTTACCTTTCTTTGAATTCAGAACCCTTGTTTCTGAATTAATTATGTCACTCTCCATCCTAATGAAGAATCAACCACATTATGGTCATTCTTGCCCAAGGGGGCACGCACAACAAGACAGCTAACTAACCATTCCTCGTTACTCAATACCCAGTCTAGAATAGCCTGCTCTCTCGTTGGTTCCTCTACATGTTGGTTTAGAAAACTATGTCGCATACATTCCAATAAATCATCTTCCTCAGCACCCCTGCCAATTTGATTCACCCAATCTATATGTAGATTGAAGTCAACCATTATAACTGTTTTACCTTTGTTGCACGCATTTCTAATTTCCTGTTTGATGCCATCCCCAACTCTACTACTACTGTTAGGTGGCCTGTACACAACACCCACTAGCGATTTCTGCCCCTTAGTGTTTCGCAGCTCTACCCATATCGATTCCACATCCTCCAATCTAATGTCCTTCCTTTCTATTGCGTTAATCTCCTCTCTAACCAGCAACGCTACCCCACCTCGTTTTCCTTCCTGTCTTCTACCCTGATTTTACACCCCTCTGTCTCTCTGCTCACACATTTAAGAAACCCACCACTTCTTATTCTCCGTTTATTATTTTGTTTTTCTTTCCACCCTACCTGTTGGGTCTGAGTGCTTCCATTCTATGCCTCCTGCCTCACACACTGTCTACTAGCTTTCTCTATTTGAGTCTCTCCCCCAAACCGTTCTAGTTTAAAGTCTCCCCAGTAGCCTTTGCAAATGTCCCCGCAATGATCTTGGTCCCCCTCGGGTTCAAGTGCAACACGCCCTTTTTGTACAGATCACACCTTCCCCAACAGAGGTCCCAATGATCCAGTAACTTGAATCCCTGCCCTCTGCACCTGTCCTTCAGCCACGCATTTATCCTCCACCTAGCTCCATTCCTACTCTCACTGTCGCGTGGCACAGGCAGTCATCATGAGATTGTTACCTTTGCGGTCCTGCTCCTTAACTCTCCTCCTAACACCCTAAATTCTCCTTTCAGGACCTCTTCTCTTTTTCTACCTATGTCATTGGTACCTATATGTACCACGACCTCGGGCTCCTCTCCCTCCCATTTCAGGGTATCTTGGACATGTTCAGACACATCTCAGACCCTGGCACTAGGGAAGCAAACTACCATCCGGGCCTCCTGACTGCGTCCAGAGAATCGCCTATCTGACCCCCTAAATATAGAGTCCCCTATTACTACTGCCCTCATCTTTTCCTTACCCTTCTGAGCAACAGGGCCGGTATCTGTACCGAAGGCCCGTCCGCTGTTGCGTCCCCCAGGTAGGCTTTCCCCCCCAACAGTACTCAAACAGGAGTACTTATTGCCAAGGTGTGCAGCCACCGGGGTACTCTCTAGTCCCTGCCTCGGCCCCTTGCCCTTCCTAACCGTGACACACTTCTCTGCCTCCTGTGATCTTGGAGTGAACACCTCTCTGTAATTCTTCTCTATGACCTCCTCGCTCTCCCTGACAGAACGGAGGTCATCGAGCTGCTGCTCCAGGTTCCTAATACGGTCCCTTAGGAGCCCCATCTCAATGCACGTGGCGCAGATGTGGACGTCTGGATGGCTATCAGACCGCTTGACCTCCCACATCTGACATCCAGAACAGTAAACTGCCCTGGCCCTCATACTCCCCACTTACCCTGGATACAATACAAACTGCTGGAAGAAGGGATCTGACTCACAATCAGCTGCACCCTGTTGTCCGCTTCCACGAATCAGCGGCTTCCTCAAGCCCACTTGTTTTGAAATGCGAATGGAACGTTGGAACGTTACAGATATGGGTTCCTCCCTCTGCGACCGCTCCAACGTCTCCTGGGCCTCTGTGACGCAAAGCCCCGCGACCGGGTTTTAAACTCACCGCTCGGACGTTACTCCGCCCAGTGTAACCGCTCCAACGGCTCCTGGGCCTCTGTAAAGCAAAGCCCCGCGATCGGGTTTTAAACTCACCGCTCGGACGTTACTCCTCCCACTGTAACCGCTCCCACGGCTCCTGGGCATACAAAGTGGAACTGCGGGAACACTGTAAAATAAACTGACATTAAATGTGAAATGCAAATAGGGTGACATGTTCAGATGGATAGCTTGTGGGTACGGGATGGGTATGAGAGATGGGAAATCTATGACAATATCACAGTGTGGCCATTGTTGTTCTGGAGATACGTTGACGTGCTTTCTCAACGCCTTGCTTTCACTGTTAGTCAAAATGATCCGATGTCCGCCCCTGATTGCATCCTCAACAATGCATGTATTCTCTTGTGTGAATTAGTTCTCACGTTGTGCCAATGATTACCGCTTATCATAGAACTCACTTGAGCCCAAGTTAAATGCCAACAATTGGATAATTTATTTTACTTTTCCATTTCCCATTTGGCGTGGAGGTCGTGCATTACTCGACCATCTATAATTATCTGTACGACGCTGTCGTGGTCAATTTGTTCGCAGTCTTTAAAGTCTGTGTTCCATTGTACGGATTTGAAAATGCTTAATTATTTCAGAGATTCTTTATGTTCGGGATTCATATTGAGAAGCCAGTCATAGCTAAAAATGTCTATACTTGTTGAAGTTCCAATCATGCCGTACACAATCTAATGGCATGTCAAGCGCATGGTGAAAATAATTACGGACTGTAATTTACTTTAATTCACTTGAACATATTAATATTCCCAAGTTACCATTAAAATGCTTTAATGCATCTACATTGTATGTGATTTACGGTGCGTTTACCACCCAATAATTTAATAAAGGATGTAACATCGCAGCGTATTTCATTTTTAAAACAATAATGGTATGATTCGCGGAGTATTCGTCTCGTTTCGGTTTTTGACTTTAAAATTTCCATTGAGCGAAATACGTGCAATCCGCAGAGTTTGATTCTGCTAACTACTGCGTGAATATTCGTTTTGATGAACAGCGAATCAAAATAGTATTCCAATTGGTGAAGAATACGTCGGACAGTTAAAAAGGTTATTAATTACCACAGAAAGATTACGTATTTTGTTGCAAATTATGTTGTGATTTCGCCAGTTTCAAGTTAATATATGTGCTTCATAATCACGATGCAAATGTTGACATTTTCCTTTTATTGTTTTTTTCAGAAATGGACTGAACACCAGCGTGCCTAGTGCGCTTTCACGGTTTTTTATGCGTTAATTAAAGATTTTAAACATCTTATGTATATATTCGCGTTAAAGGTAAGCACGCCTTTGAAGGTGAACAACAGTGTTAAGTGGGAATGGACATTAATTTAATGTAGATTAATTGCAATTTGTCTCACACTGCTGCTGGCAGCTATGCCGCTGATGTCCAAAGTGATGTTGCAAGGTGCCCCATGTTTATGTATGACTGAACAGTGCAGTAGCATAGAATGGAGGTAAACGGATGCACTTGTTTTAGATGATCTAATTTACTGTAGAGCATAACATAATATAGGCAAGTCAAGCAGTTCAAATTATTGTATGCTTTGCCCTGAAATATACTGGATTTTTTAAGTTGTCGAGATGGTAAAACATGGACGAATACAGAGAGCTTTGTTGCATTAATTCTTAGCAGAACCAACATTCGTAAAAACAATATTATTGTAGTATTATTGCAGTATTATTGTATTGCAAAACAACTACAGATCGATAGACATTTTGTGTACGCAGCTGCCTCAGAGCAGAATTGGACAACTAAAAGTTGGCAAGGCATTTTTATATTTCCCCATCAATATTCAAGCATGATAATAGGTAAAGTAGCGACCCATCAGTATAGCGGAACAAAATGCATTCGTCGATATAGATTTATTTTTAAATCCTGCAGATTTACATCAAGAATGCATGTGCCTCTACGACGTAGTTAAATCAATTTCGGTTGAGGTCATCCAGAAACAAGGAAGAACACAATCTAAGAACGTAATCAAGTGGTGTGACGAGAAAATATATCATGATTCAGAATTCAACCTTTACGTATCCCCAGCGCTTTATAAACAATCAAGCGTTCGTGATTTATTTAAAATGTTTTAACACAACAACCTTTCTCAACATATCCCAAACATTTGCCCACAGAGTGTGACTAAAATATCTTGAACAAGGATAATAATCCTCCGCTTGCCCATTGCTGTTTGTCATCTTTATCAATATTTGCGACCAAAACGTATATGGCCTGATGAGCAAGTTTTCAAATTACATGTGAAAATATATGATAAAGAACAGGAGTGGAAAATGGAAGTGATATTTGTAGGTCAATCGGCTTCTTTGTTGCTGGCAATGCATTTAATAAAACCAGTGAACAACTTTGAATCTCTTGTGGGATCTCTACACCCACGTAGGGGTGAGTCAGGTGATTCCCATAGCGTTACAGATGACGTGACTGCAATGGAGCACGGAAGAATATGTTTGCATCCAAGGATTGATTGATTAGAGGCATTCATTTTTTTCTATTTGGTTTGTTATACGTCAAACGTCGTTTTGAAGTTCTTACTTTATTTGGAGTATTCACTCTGAACATTTATGACGCGCCGAATTCGACACAGTATACGTTGTATTTTTCAGGCCGTAATATACGTAAGATATCCATGCTTTTAACTTGTTACCAGGATCAGATATATGGGAAAAATACGTTGGTAAGCAGGAATATTACAATTGTGTTTCCTAGCGATAGAATAAGCAGACCGTCCGTTCATTTCATCTCATACTGATAGCGGTTCAGGTCAGATATGGGCAATACAGTTAATAAACGTATTTCACTCAGACAATATACATTGAAACATAGCAAATAAGTTCAGCAGTTGGCCATTCGCAGTTCGAGCCCGCACCGCCGTTCAATATCATCATGGCTGACCATCCAAAATCAGTACCTCGTACCTGCATTTTTCCCATGTCCATTGATGTCGTTAGCCCTGAGAAATAAATCGAAATCCCCCTTGAAAATATCCAGTGAAGGCCTCCCCGGCCATCTGTGCGGAGTGTTCCACAGATTCACAACACTCTGGTTGAAAAAAGCGTTTCCTCAACTCACTCCAAAATGGCCTACACCTTATATTTAATCTGTGATATTCTGGTTTTAGGCTCCGCCATCATCATTAAATTTTTTGGTGCATGACGCCTGTCCAAGCCCTTAAGAATTGTATATGCTTCTGTGAAATCCGCATCCTTCTAAATTCCAGTGACTACATGTCGAGTGGACTCATTTTCTAATCATATGTCAGTCCCGTCACCCCGGGGATTAACCTGGTGAATTTACGCTGCACTCCCTCAATAGCAAGAATGTCCTTCCTCAAATTAGGAGACCAAAACGGCACATAATACTCCAGCGATTGTCTCACCAGCGCCCTGAACAACTGCGGTAGGACCTCCTTGCTTCTACACTCACAACCCCTCGCTATGAAGGCTTATATGCCACAAGCTTTCTTCGCTGGCTGCTGTCCCTGTATGCTTACTTTCAGTGACAATATGAGTGGCTTTTCCGTATATTCACGCATGGACATTTCAATCGCGCTTCTACGTATAACGTAGTTAAATACCCGCAATTAAAAGTACAAATTGTGCGCCCTGCCAAATCAATTTCACCACACCTTCACAACCGATAGAAATCTCGTGTAAATAAAAAAATCATATATGTTCTCGCACAAAATATAACTATACACAGAAATACGGAATACATGAAGTCCCCTTAGTGCATTTAAAGGGATAGTCTCCATTAATATTGAAGATAAAATATACAGCGCAGAAACAGGCCCTTTTGGTCATCGAGTCTACGCCAATCAGGGATCCGAATACATTAACAATACCCTACACACTAGAGACAATTTATAATTCTTACCAAAGCTATTAACCTGGAAACCAGAACGTATTTGAAATGTGGTAGGAAACCGTAGCACTCGGAGAAAAGCGACGTATTCCCGGAGAGAACGCACAAAGTCCGTACAGACAGCACCCGTGGTCAGGATAGAACCCGTGTCTCTGGCGCTGTAAGGCAACAGCTCTATGGCTGCGCCGCCGCACAACGCCAAAAAAGCGCAGGAAATATAAATCAAATCAATCAAATCTACACCCTTTCTGTCAAAGCGCCGACGCTTCTCGCGTATCATCTACCCAATACAGTCGAGAAGTATTTGAGAGAGTAGTGCCCTTGTTAACTGTAAATAACAAACTACACACACAAAACAGCAAAGGTACCGAAGGTCAATATCGAACCCGGTTCTCCAAGAGTTGGGAGAGAGCAGCACTGTCCGCATAGCCTCTGCAGATGTCCATTTTGCATAGTTACACATTTATGCAACTCGTTATATTTAATTTTGTAGAATCTAAAGACATCGCCAAGAAAACAAGTACGTAATAAAAAGCTGTTCATACTTTTCTATCGACCTTTTAACAACACACAAGGAAGATTTATACACAGAGGCACAGAGGACCATTCGAATGAATAAGGCATTAGAGAGCTAATAAATTGATTTAAAGATTAACAAACTGCAATCATTTAATATATCAAAACACCGCTCGACGGCATATTTAATATAAGGACAAATTGCAAAATATGTTCATTATGCTGCAGTTTAATAACAAGTGTAAAGAAAGCTATCAACCAAATTAAAAAACTGAGTAATGTCTCAACTAAACTATGCTTCTGGCGAAGAGTAATGCGCAAAGTTACGGTTATAACATGTAACATATGCATGTTCCGGCTGTATATATCAAAATATTAGAACTTGTTCGTGGAAATAACATTCCTTCCAACAGATTATATGCTTGATTGATATAATTGTGTCCTATTATGAATTTCGACATCGCAAACTAAAAACCATGGTTGTTGTAGAATACAACGTCGAAGACGATAGGCATATTTCATGCAAAATATATTACTATTTCTCGAGCGTATATTTGTTCCGAGTTGGAATCGATTATCAATACATTTGATTAAATACAATTTTAATATTGTTGGAGCATAGCGTTGAACATTCAAACTTCTTAATGAAATGAGCATATTATTTCGCTTTTCTTCCAGTGAGACAGCTCCTCTTACAAAATGCAGGTAACACACTCAGCCGAGGAAGAACGTAAAATCAATTTCCGAATTTCAGGTTTGTTCGTATGTATTGCATTTATAGTTACAACTTATTTTTAATTTTGGAAATACAGCATGGAAGCAGGCTCTACGACCCACCGAGTGCACATCGACCAGGCATCACCCATTTACACATGATGTATAGGATCCCACTGTCTCACACGAGAGCAATTTACAGAGGCCATTTAACCTATAAATTCACAGTTCTTCGGATGTGCGAGGCCGCAGGAATAGCAGCGAAAACCAAGGCGGTGTAAACAACCTTCGTGCAGCACCCACAGTCAGGAACATTCCAAGATCTCTGCATTCTGAGGCAGCAGCTCCACAATTGGATACTCTGTGGTGACCTTATATTCATTGCATTGAACCTTTTTCAGAGATTAAATGGATTCTCATACAGCCAAGCAAACATCTCTGATGCAAGACCATCAATCCAAAATGATAAATCAGATTCCTTACTTTGATATTGCCAACTTTCTAACATGCCACGTAGATATTTGCTTTTTTTTCACCATTCCCAAACTATATCACGTTTTTTGCAATCGAATTTGCGTTTAGAAATTTACTCTCATAAAGTGCACTTTTGTTTAATCCAAAATAAAGTTTATGTTTCATTATTCTGGGACGCCTTCAATAGAATACCCATAACCTTTCCAAATGGTTTCTTACTTAATCAGTCTGTTCTGCATTTCCTCAGAGATTAGTTCAGTTGCAAGGATACATTATGAAATTTGCCCTGATCGAGGCCACAGGTCGTCCGTTGAATCTGTTTCATTATTAAGGGGGAGGGGGGGAAGCGAGTTAAGGGACATATTTCTATCGGCAACAATGAAGGCGAGAAGTTAAATATGTTTTCTCTCGCATGCTATGATGAAATGTTGCAAAATCATTAAATCACTATTTGTAAAATACAAACAATTTCCTTAAACACAAACTTAAACAAAACGGCAGTACTGAAAATTGTTTTAATCCTTCAAGAAATTGTTGAACTCGAGCGCAAGTTGAAAGTTTCTGGTGAGAGTTTATTCATCAATAAAGATGTTATATTTGCATCATTATAGTATCACATCGTTGTTGCGGTCGACTCCATCGCTGTTCTTTACAATGTGTAATATTAATCTATTTCCATACTATAGTTCAGCCAGCAATCTCAACTTATTTGATCTCTGATATAAACCCCTTTCAAGGATAATTGTTTCTAATTCACCGACTTCATTAATAACAAATATTTCATTACGTTTAATGGAACTCGTCACCTGCAAAACATTTATTGTTGCCGAATGTCTCGCTAATTCTGTAATGTGAACAAAAATAGGCGGAAAATGCTTCTTAGATGCATGCATAGAGAACAGTCTTCGGCAAAGACTCTATTTTTTGGAATTCATGAAAAATAGATCGATTGTATTAAGCCGCAACCAAAATGCAAAACCGATTGAGATGAGATGTAATTATGAAGACGAATGAACTGAAACTCTTCCCGCAGACGCAAGATTTGGATCGCGACCCCATGTTCTTGCTCGTGCTTTGTAAAAACAAACTAACATCAAACAGATACTATAAATAGCTGCCCGTTTCAAAATATCGAAGGTCCATGTCCCTAACAAAACGCTGCCAGACCCTCTGATATCTTTAGGCAGATTTACCTTGCACAAGTAATGTATTTTGGCAGCTGGGCAGATTGAGTTGATTCATTCCACACGTCTGCCTTTCCCTTCTGTCGTAGTGGAACCCCGAAGCGAGAAGTTAAAAGGTAAAGTTTATATTGCTTCTGCTTTATGATTAATAGTGGATGTTCTTTTGCAACCAAATACATGCCTATCGCATATAGTGCGTAACATGAATTACGACTAATTTTTACAATGATTGTGATCAATTGGATGTGATTAATGGTTCGTTTCGAAATGCTCGTTAGTCAGGCAGAAGGTTTATTTTAACGATAAGACATTTAACATAAACACATTTCTCACAAATTACCCTCAAAATTACTTATATGCTTCGTTTCCACATCTCCGCGAAATTATTTTCGCTAACCTTCGATGTTTCTGCATTTGAAGGCAGGTTGTCAATATATATATCATATCAAACTGCAATAGGACACTGCGTGTCTGTCAAATCGCTTTTCATGTTTTCGTTCCAAGGATCACAACTCAGCTAAATCGTATTAGATTGAATAAACTATCACGTATTTCTCTTCACCTTCTCTTGATCACGATCTTCCAAAATATTTTGAGAAAGTGTATCCACCTAATAACAAAATGTGGCTTTTATTTGGACGAGTAAATAATAAACACAACGGAGTTCTTTGTACCACCCCCCCCCACCTAATAGTGAAAATATTTGTCCAGTTAATGATTTTTTGCTTCAAATGTATGTATCTGCACCACTGATAAGAATATCAGCCACTGTACTAGTACTTTTCATTTGATAGACACATTTCACTGACAACTTGACAATCTGTAATGAGCAGATTGAACATCGAAACAGCTCCTGGACCTGAGGTGGTGGGCTTCCAAATAATTGTATCTTCCGGCATTTCTATGTCGCCCATTTTAACGTAGGTCTACGGTTCATTGACGTCACATTCGCACCAGCAGCTCCTTCATATTAAAATGCTTATTTCTCGCAAGATACCTCTATTTTGGATAGTAGGTCCATATTGCACATCCAATGGAGCATTACAAGTTACAACAATTGTTCCTGTCTATTAAAGATGAACTGAGGGAGCAGCACATTCTTAAGTGATTCCATGTGTCTTGCAACATTGGTAGGCAATTTGTGTGTAGTTAATAAATGTCATCAAGGAAACTCAAAAGTGATACATCACGGGAATGAGTTTCGGAAACGTTGGATTTTTATTAAACAGTAGGCAAAATGCTGGAGAAACTCAGCGGGTGAGGCAACATCTATGCAGCGAAGGAATAGGTGACGTTTCAGGTCGAGACCCATCTTCAGACTTTTAAAATAAAATGTTGTTTTCGATAACTCATTGTGAAAAGCTCCTGATTGGAAACGTGATCCTCATGCGGATTTTCCGACCCTCGTCTGAAAGTCGCTTCCATCCTTAGATCGTGAAATAAATGGTGCCATGTTGCATTTCAAAATTATATAACATCCCCTATCTTTCTACAAAGGCTTCAACGAAAATCAATTTACAGGTGAATCGTTTAAGTGATCCTTGGAGTACACGATTATATAGAGAGGGACAATATACTTGAAGGGGTATAATTTTCTGGATCATAAACGGGATCTGGCTACAGAGAAATGTATTGGGAAGTCATTTGAGATGTGTTACGTAATCTATCATCTGTACTTCATGCTTTGTTATGGAGGAGTCATATTTAAGTACGCATTAAAAACATACTATGTAGTCATTGGGATGTATCAAATGTTATATATAAAACGTCAATAGCGAAATGAGATTGGAAGATATATATAATATCTGTCTGTCTCTCCGTCCGTCTCTCCATCTGTCTATCCTCACTTGTCTTATTGAATATTGATTGTAATC
This sequence comes from Malacoraja senta, assembly GCA_038087875.1. Taxonomy (NCBI): domain Eukaryota; kingdom Metazoa; phylum Chordata; class Chondrichthyes; order Rajiformes; family Rajidae; genus Malacoraja; species Malacoraja senta. The sequence goes on from CM075994.1 coordinate 3,012,645, forward strand.
CGTTTCATGTATTTACGATTAGAATGCAAGTCACTTCTTCAAACTACTAGTAAGTGACGAGCTACTTCAAGTTTTTTACAGCTTACTTCTCTTAATGAACCATTAAAATAAATTTCGCAAAGTGGAAAAATATAAAGAATAGTTACCGCGAGATAGGTTAAAGTTATTAAATTCAGTGAAATTCTAAAAAGCATCAAAAACCGAGAATCCAATTCGTGAGGCGAGTATGGAATGTGGTCCGACGCATACCCAACAGTATCTTTACAAACAATGTCTGGAATCACACGGGTTGGCAACAATACAAGCTGGGTTCTCTGTAGACGTTTGATATGTGTTCATTGGTGCCGAATCTCCACCGCTCCATCTGCACTATAGACATACCGTTCTATCATTCGGTTACAGAGTAGGAAAACACATCAATTGTCTGTTTCCCGTTTTGTGTAAATATCAGAGAAACGGCGGGATTGTTTTGTAGGCATTAGAAAGCTTCATTACGTTCAGCGAGAAAAACGTTGAAGATTTTTCATCTGGATTTACACAAATAAATTGGACAATGCATGTTCATATTGCTCTATCACTTAAAGGCGGTATAACACAATGTTACAATCCTTGGATTTTAAAACTTGCAAGTACTCTCCGTGATATTAAGGATAAAGAAAGGCATTTCTTTTCCCTTTTATACTTAATTGCGCTCTTTACTAATGCCTTAAATGGAACATTCAATGCAACACTAACTGGTAGTAACATTGAATTAAAACGCCAATTTATCTCATGCATCGCAATAATGCCACATTATTGCATGTAAAAATAATAACTATGCATACTGCTTTCCGACTACCAAACCAATACTTCTGCTCTGATTGATGCTCTGATACATCTTTAAAAGAAAATATGTATAACACAGCAAAGAGTAGCCGGAAGCCAGAGGGTTGGGAAACTTTCATATGACAACAGAAGTAAACAAAACGGGCAATACGGGCTGAAAAGATGAAGTACCAGTGGAAGCTGGCCAGGAATATAAAGAAGGACAGTAAAAGTTTATTTAGATATGTTAAGGGAAAAAGAGTAGCAAAGTCAAATGTGGGACCCTTGAAGGCAGACACTAGTGAAATTATTATGGGCAACAAGGAAATGGCAGAAGACCTGAATAGGTACTTCGAATCTGTCTTCACTAAGAAAGACACAAACAATCTCCGAGGTGTACTGGAGGATAGATGATCTAAGGGAGTAGAGGAACTGAAAGAAATGTTCATTAGGCGAGAAATAGTATTGGGTAGGATAATGGGCCTGAAGGATGATAAATCCCCTGGGCCTGGTAGTCTACATCCCAGCGTCCTCAGGGAGGTGGCTCGAGCAATAGTGGACGCATTGGTGATCATTTTCCAATGTTCTATAGATTCAGGATCTGTTCCTGTGGATTGGAGGATAGTTAATGTTATCCCACTTTTCAGGAAAGGAGCGAGAATTACAGACCAGTTACCCTGACTTCGGTGGTGGGAAAGATGCTGGAGTCAATTATTAAAGAGGTAATAATGGAGCATTTGGATAGCAGTAAAACGATTAGTCCAAATCAACGGATTTATGAAATGGAAATCATGCTTGACTAATATTCTGGCATTTTTTGAGGATGTGACAAATAAAATGGATGAAGGGGTGCCAGTGGATGTAGTGCAACTAGACTTTCAGAAAGCCTTTGATAAGGTCCGGCACGGGAGACTGGTGACTAAAATTAGAGCACATGTAATTGGGGGTAGGGTGTTGACATGGATAGAAAATTGGTTGGCAGACCAGAAGCAAAGAGTAGGAATGAACGGGTCCTATTCAGAATGGCAGGCAGTGGCGAGTGGAGTGCCGAAAGGCTCGGTGTTGGGGCCGCAACTGTTTACCATAAAAATAAATAATTTGGAAGACGGAATTAGGAGCAACACTAGCAAGTTTGCGGATGACACAAATCTGAGTGGCAGTGTGAACTGTGAAGAGGATGTTAGGAGGATGCAGGGTGACCTGGACAGGTTGAGTGAGTGGGCAGATGCTTGGCAGATGCAGTATAATATAGATAAATGTGTGGTTATCCACTTGGCGGCAAAAAAAAGGGGGCAGATTATTATCTCAATGGGGTTAGATTATGTAAGGGGGAGGTACAGCGAGACCTGGGTGTCCTGGTACACCGGTCACTGAAAGCTGGCGTGCGTGTACAGCATGCAGTGAAGAAAGCTAATGGATTGTTGGCCTTCATAACATGAGGATTTCAGTATAGGAGTAAAGAGGTTCTTCTGCATTTGTATAGGGCTCTGGTGAGACCACATCTGGAGTATTGTGTACAGTTTTGGTCTCCTAATTTGAGGAAGGACATCCTTGTGATTGAGGCAGTGCAGCGTAGGTTCACGAGATTGATCACTGGGATGGCGGGACTGTCATATGAGGAAATATTGAAAAGACTAGGCTTGTATTCACTGGAGTTTAGAAGGATGAGGGGGAATCTTATAGAAACATATAAAATTATAAAAGGACTGGACAAGCTAGATACAGGAAAAATGTTCCCAATGTTGGGCGTGTCTCGAACCAGGGGGCACAGTCTTAGAATAAAGGGGAGGTCATTTAAGACTGAGGTGAGAAAAAACGTTTTCACTCAGAGAGTTGTGAGTTTATGGAATTCCCTTCCACAGAGGGCAGTGGAGGCCAAATCACTGGATGGACTTAAGAGAGAGTTAGATAGAGCTCTAGGTGCTAGTGGAGTCAAGGGATATGGGGAGAAGGCAGGCACGGGTTATTGATAGGGGACGATCAGCCATGATCACATTGAATGGCGGTGCTGGCTCAAAGGGCCGAATAGCCTCTTCCTGCAACTATTTTCTATGTTTCTATGTTTCTATGTTTCTATTCGGCTGATAGCGTCATCTCCCATCTGATAATATTGAACAATAAATTGTGTCAATCGTAACCCCTTTGCACGAATTTACAGCCGATATACCACTGTCTGGAAACAATTTCTGAAACATTAATAAACAAATACGATTTGTTTTCATTTTCTATCAATAGATTCATTATAAACTTACTGTGAATTGTATTTCCACTCCGCATCCCTGATCAATTATCGTGTGTTTTAGCTGATCAGAAATTCAATTACAAAAAACGGTTGGGAAGTGGCTAGAGAGAGAGAGTGAAATAATGTGCACTACACAATATTTATTTCAAATATAGAAAAAAAGCGAAGTTATTCTTCTTGCTTACAATGATATGGCATCATACAATGAATACGATAACTGCAAGTTTTGAATGTATTCAAGGTAACAACAAGTTCGTGTTACATTTAATGCTATACATAAGTCATTAGAAATTAAAGACTGGAATAAATTTTAAAAAGGAAAATGAAAACAAATGCGCGGAAGATACCATGAGTGAACAGTGTCGCATGGCCGAAAGCGCCTTGGCTTCATTTCATGGAAATACACGTGTTAATAGGTAATACACTAAAGTAATACAATATTGACCAACAGAATAATAAAGCCAGGTGTTCCTGTTGCAAGCAATGGATGTATAAATAATAAAGTTTCAAACATGAGATCAATTACCTGTCATCAGCAGTGGCGTTGTAATGCGAGAGCTATATTAATATTCGTTGCCCAATTTACGATGTGCTTTATTTTACATAGTGCGTTATTTGCAGAATAATGATAATATACACTGATTCGAATATTTTAATTACAGTGAGACAGGTGCTTGTAAAGGACATAGGTAAATAACAGTAGTCAAACTCAATAATACATATTTTGTAAGCGAACAATTTGCAAGACGCTAATAATGCATTTCCATTTCACTGCTTTCAATCTCTGCATTTTAATATAATAATTTGCTTGTGACATCGCATTAAAAATCAGCAGAAAATTCGTGAATGCCGTAATAATTCATCTTGTACGTGTTTTGTGAATGCAATTGAAAATTTATCAGAAAAAATATAATAACATCCACACATATATACACACGATCAAGCAATACTAATTGTGTCTTCAAACCAGCTGAATCGATTGTGTTTCGATATTCATAAGAAACTTTGGTTTCAGAGATAGCCAAACTACAGACTCAACTGCAGGAAGCTGGTAAGGCACTTAATTTACAAAGTATTTTCTTCATCTTGAAATACAATGTAGAATAGGCAACATGTTCGCATGATTTTGCTCAACAATGGCGGTTTCCGTGAATAAACAAATAAACCAGATTATCAGTCAGTTAAATTATCAGTAAAGGCAAATTTCCTTGGAATACATTTTGTGAACATAATTTGCTGTGATCCTTGTGAAAATACAGAAAATAAAAATGCAATTATTGATTTTTACTGCAAGGTACATTTTTCGACATGCTTTGATAGTTGACAGCGATCTGAAAGTTATCTTTAAATATAGTTCAACGATTCTATTGTCCGTGTTTCAGTTCAAATTGCTTATGGGTATGCTGAACTAAAGAAATAAACCGTTCTTACTTTCACCTGCAATGCTTGGTTACCTACAGATAGGAAATATCGTTTGTGAATTATTCCCGAGTCTCATTTACCAAATGCCCGGGTGTTTGCCCTACCGCCTTTCTCTTCTTGTGACTGTAATTGACCTTGCATGCCACAATTGGAAGACTATAGCTATGAATCCGAGTGCACGGGGGGTAACACCAAATGGAGCAATGTAACCGTTGATATGATCATTATCGTTCAAAATTCAATGCAGTATTCAATACGTTAAGGAAAAAAAATAAAGGACGTGATCCACACTTTGGTGAAGGGGCGCGTTGTAGACCATATAGCAGAATAGTACATCAACTAAACACGTTTTGTAAGTGAATTTGGTTAATATTCAATTTCACATCTGAAAATCTCCCGGTAATTCCCATTGTTTAAAGATAAATAAATTGTCGAATAATGTTTCAATCATGTGCAAGTAAATTAAAAGCACTACTTGTGTTTTTATTGGTTACATGTTACAGATCAATACCTAGCCGCACATGTATATATGATGTGCAGCTAAGTATGAACAAAAAGGGCATATTAAGTTTTTCGCAAATCACAGAAGGATGGCATCCAGTTACACCTTTCACGGGCAAGGCAAGGTAAAATTACAGCAAACGAAAAGCAGTCTGCGTCTTTCAAACGCCGTTAAAAACTATGAACCTCATAGGGCGCTCGAGAGAGTAGCGAACTGCACAATGTAAACCAAATATTTTATTATTTGCAAACGATACCAAAACAAAAAAAGTTAAACGTGTCACCATTATGAACTAGGGCTTTAGGCATTCCAAATCGCAGGAGCACATATTTTGATCGACACTAAAAATATTATGTAAAATCCATTGGAAAATCCTGGGGAGGCGATGGCATAAATTCAATTGATAATTTTCTCGTGCTTTCAAATGTAATTATTTTGTCAGATATCAGCCACTATAAATAATTAAGGTAGGCAATAACTTCGAATTACGTTCTAGAATCCCTCGTTGTAAATCTTGGGGATACAAAGAGTGAAATATTCAGTAAAGGTGCCAAATAACAGTACACAAAAGTGACATTAATTCTAAATTTTTACTGAAACGGCGCAGTTTGATACAGTATATAATACGTGCAGTTGAAATAATAATGGTGTGAAAAAATATTCATTATAGTTTTGAAAATTATCGCTTCATGGTGGGAATTTACAATTGTTTATCCATATCTATATAACTAAAAGTCTCATCTTGACCACTTCCTGTCTCAGTTCAGTTCAGTTTTATTTGTCATATGTAGGTTCACCCTGGGTCACCGGTACAATTAAATGTTTTGACAAGACAACGGGTCACCTCAGCAATGATATTGATTTTAGAAAAGAATTCTACCATATATCGCTATAATTTTGGCCATCTTACTCGCAGTCATCCTCCGCTGAGGCAGCCCCGGGGATTTTTCAGATCAATGAAAAATAAAAAAAGTTATGAGTGTTTAAAAAATCTTGAGATCAGCTGATTGGTCCACTCGCCTGTCAATCACGACGATGAATGTAACGTCCCTTCACGGGAGGCATGTATATAAAACCCCGGGTGCCTGGACGTGAGTCAGTCACTCTGGAAGATCGCGAGGGGGGTTACATTGATTCTAAGCTGTGAATCAACTGAAATCTGAGTCTGCAATGTACTTGCAATAAATTATTTGTTAGCCCTTAATGACAATGCATTGAGTTGTTTGGCAATTTGTTGGCCTGCACTCTGTTTGAAATGCTATGAAATTGAATTTGGGGGCCTGCACTCTTTTTGAAATGCTATGAAATTGAATTTGGTGGCCTGCACTCTGCTTGAAATGCTATGAAATTGAATTTGGTGGCCTGCACTCTGCTATAAATGCTAGGAAATTTAATTTGTTGGCCTGCACTCCGCTTGAAATGCTATCAAATTTTATTTTGTGTCCTGCACTCTGCTTGAAATGTTATGAAATTGAATTTGGTGACCTCCACTCTGCTTGAAATGGAATTTCAAGGAATAACCGTGAGTGAACTGACAGCCCATCAGCCCTGAGTGATTTATCTGCCAGACCACCTGACCAGAGTGACTGAGATGCCAGCCCACCAACCCTAAGTGACTGAGCTGCCAGCCCACCGGCGCTGAGTGACTGAGCTGCCAGCCCACCATCCCTGAGTGATTGAGCTACCAGCCCACCAGGCCCGAGTGACTGAGCTTCCAGCCCACCAGCCCTGAGTGACTGAACTGCCAGCCCACCAGCTCTGAGTGATTGAGTTGCCAGCCCACCAGCCCTGAGTGACTGAGCTGCCAGCCCGCCAGTCCTGAGTGACTGAGCTGCCAGCCTACAAGGCCTGAGTGACTGAGCAGCCAGCCCACCAGGACTGAGAGATTGAGCTGCCAGCCCAATAATTCATTCGGCCTACAATGTCCATACTAGCCCTCTGGAAACCAGTTCCTTCGGCCCACAACACACATACTAGCTCCCAGAACCTCCCCCCCCCCACACTGGCCACCAATATTGGAATTGGTGGAGAGGTGGAATATTGCGTTGGGGGACCAGCCCTCCAGTGTATACATGGGACCTAGGTGACTACCTAGTCTAGTAACTTTTAAAACTCTGATCGTGTGTGCGTGCGCGCGTGTGTGTGTGTGTGTGTGTGTGTGTGTGTGTGTGTGTGTGTGTGTGTGTGTGTGTGTGTGTGTGTGTGTATGTGTGTGTGTGTGTGTGTGTGTGTGTGCGTGTGTGTGTGTGTGTGTGTGTGTGTGTGTGTGTGTGTGTGTGTGTGTGTGTTTATTGTTTCAACGAGTGATCACATCTTCTTGAAAAAACGATGCGCTAACAGTAAATTTTTACATAATCCGGTAGAGATTTTTACCGTGAAGTGAAAAATGCCATCTGAAAAATTGATACATTATTTCCCGAGCTTTTAATCAAAATGCTCAAAAATCTGAAGAAACTTGGAAACAAATAACTGCTACTTCCCAGTGATTACAGCTGCGACGTCACAGTGGTATTGTAGCCCTGCTCGCTAAATTGTTGCTATCGAAGTATACTGAGGCGTGCTAGCACTAGCAAGTGTAAATGCACATTTTTAAGTCACATGACACTGTCTTGTTCGCCCAAGCAAGTGCAAATGCATTTTTAAGTCACAGTACACTGAGTTCTGCTAGCTAGTAAGTGCAATTGTATTTTATTTTTAAGTTTAAAAAATGAGGATGGTGCGTATTGTGACATGAGCGGCCCCTGAGCAGTTGTCGGCTATGAGTGGGTGGAGGAATATTTGGGGAACGGGTTACTTTGGGGGACCAGGCCTCCCGTGTGACATGGACCCAACTGTTCCCACTTGGTCAAGTATCATATAAATTAACGAGAATGAGTCGAATGAGGGGTCTGTGTTGGGTCCACTGTTGTTTGTCATGTACATCAATGATCTGGATGATGGTGTGGAAAATTGGATCAATAAGTATGCAGATGATACTAAGATAGGTGGTGTGGTGGATAATGAAGTAGATTTTAAAAGTCTACAGAGAGATTTAGGCCATTTGGAAGAATGGGCGGAAAGATGGCAGATGGAGTTTAATGCTGATAAATGTGAGGTACTACATCTCGGCAGGACAAATCAAAATAGGACGAACATGGTAAATGGTAGAGAATTGAGGAATGCAGTTGAACAGAGGGAGCTAGGAATAACTGTGCATAGTTCCCTGAAGGTGTAATCTCATGTAGATAGGGTGGTAAAGAAAGCTTTTGGGGTGCTGGCCTTTATAAATCAGAGCATTGAATATAGAAGTTGGGATGTAATGTTAAAATTGTACAAGGCATTGGTGAGGCCAATTCTGGAGTATGGAGTACAATTTTGGTCGCCTAATTATAGGAAGGATGTCAACAAAATATAGAGAGTACAGAGGAGATTTACTAGAATGTTGCCTGTGTTTCAGCAACTAAGTTACAGAGAAAGGTTGAACAAGTTAGGTCTTTATTCTTTGGAGCGCAGAACGTTAAGAGGGGACTTGATAGAGGTGTTTAAAATTATGAGCGGGTTAGACAGAGTTGACGTGGATAAGCTTTTTCCATTGAGAGTAGGGAAGATTCAAACAAGGGGACAGGACTTGAGAATTAAGGGACAGAAGTTTAGGGGTAACATTAGGGGGAACTTCTTTACTCAGAGAGTGGTAGCTGTGTGGAATGAGCATCCAGTGGAAGTGGTGGATGCTGGTTCTATTTTATCCTTTAAAAATAGATTGGATGGGTATATGGACGGGAAAGGAATGCAGGGTTATGGTCTGAATTCAGGTAGATGGGACTAGGGGGAAGTATTTATTTTTAAAAAAAAATGTTCGGCACGGACTTGAAGGGCCGAGATGGCCTGTTTCCGTGCTGTAATGGTTATATGGTTATATGGTTATATGGAAACGCATAGATAGATAGGCTATTTATTGGTGCTGGTGGTACGAGAGATTCATTGAGGCTCAGTGTCCAAAGATAATTTGTTAATATTTTTGTTGTTTGCAGCTCAGAATGTGCTACAAATCAGAATGACTTTTTTGTGTTTTTCCGTAAAAGATATTTCAATTAACATTTGTTTTATTTGCGCCCTAATTACTCAAATGCAGCCCAGTTATCAAAGACTTCACAGATTAGTTTTATTTTTATTCTTTCTGATCACGGTGTTAAGCTTGTGAATGATATAAAATCCCTCAGAGTGATTTGCTACATCAAAATATTAAATATAATCATATTATATTAATGACCCCGTTTGGGAAAAGGGGTCATCAACACCGGGATCTGGGGTCCTTTTTTTCAGTCAATTAAAGTAAGCATGCAAGTACAGCAGGCAGTGAAGAAAGCTAATGTCATGTTGGCCTTCTTAACAATAGGAGTTGAGTATCGGAACAAATTGGTCCTTCTGCAGTTGTACAGGGCCCTAGTGATACCACACCTGGAGTATTGTGTGCTGTTTTGGTCTCCAATTTTGAGGAAGGACATTCTTGCTATTGAGGGAGTGCAGCGTGGGTTCTCAAGATTAATTCCAGGGATGGCGGGACTGTCATATATTGAGAGAATGGAGCGGCTGGGCTTGTATATGGAATGTAGACGGATGAGAGGGGATTGTATTGAAACAAAAGATTATAAAGGGTTTGGACACGCTAGAGGCAAGAAGCATGTTCTCGATGTTGCGGGAGTCCAGAAACAGGGGCCACATTGTAAGAATAAGGGGTAAGCCATTTAGAACGGAGATGATGAAACACTTTTTCACGCAGCGAGTTGTGAGTCTGTGGAATTATCTGTCTCAGAGGGCGGCGGAGACCGGTTCTCTGGATACTTTCAAGAGAGAGCTAGATAGGGTTCTTAAAGATAGCGGTGTCACTGGATATGGGGAGAAGGCAGTAACGGGGTACTGATTATGGATGAGCAGCCATAATCACATTGAATGGCGGTGCTGGCTCGAATGGCCGAATGGCCTACTCCTGCTCCCATGGTCCATTGTCTATGCTAGTGCTGGAACTGATTTTAATATTGTGTTTGTCTTGAGAATTCATCGATATTTCGTGAAAATTCTAAATTATTTGGCAGTGTATCAATTTTCAACATCTAATGACATAATTCGCTTGGGCCAATTACTTACACGTGCTTTTGATTACTCAAAGTAAGTATTTTAATTATTTGACCTGAATATTTCACGCGTGACTTCAGTCTTTTAAATTGTTTAATTACTCCTGTGAATCATCGGATGGCGAACATGGTGGAAAAAATGATGGTTACCTCATGTACTGCGAAAGAAACATCTGTCGTGGAGATCCTGGAGGGCCTAGGGCCATGGTATATCCTACTTAAGGTCACCCTCCTCATTTAATATAAATATTAAAGCATTTCGTAAATTCGTTCTTAGACAGTCTATGACAACTGAACACCTTGTTCGTACTTCCTCTCGCAGAAGTAAATGGGTTCTACCATTCCACAATGTTGATTTCTCATTCGCGGTGGTTCATGCGTGACTAGCCTTTGAACTCGCTGTAAGCATCTTATTCCTTCTGTTCCCCCATAAGCCAGGTGCCATATGGGATGGCTTGACGTAAGATGACGGCCCCCGATATTGCCTCCGTTTCATTCCACATAGCATTCACATACTTCTTCTCAAGGTAGAATTAAAAGCTACATTTCCTGTATCAATACACTTTTTTCGGTTCCAATATATTTAGTAGTGGTAGGTTGCACCTCAATTCGGATAATCATGCCTGTTGCATATATACAATCTCACCTCAAGGAGTTGATATTATGATTGGCCTCTACCTTTCCACCGAAACAACAAGCCATTAAAGTCAATTAATTAGTTCAGGCAAGCACGTCATCGGTAGACGGTGTTATATGATTGTTTTAATCTTTTTTCATTAGGATTTAATGTTCTTCTACAAGTTCACAGTAAGTTACTCATATAATACCTCCCACATACAAATAAAGCATTCGTTGTATTATTGTGATAGTTTGATTATCACAATGACGAATGCTTTCTATGTGCTTCTTATTTCTTCTGAGCTCGGCGTTATTCAGAATGACTGTGTGAGCATACTCTGCCTCCTTCACTTTGCATAGACCCATAATTCGGTTGGGCGGTGGCTACATCAAATGCACAATTTACTCCTTTTGGTGTCGATCGTGAGCAAATTGTATAGTCTGTGTTTGGATGAAATATGTCTGAGGCTTTCACAAAAACAAAGAACGACATCTAGAAAGCTCTGGCAGTTATTTTGCAATACTCATTCGTTACTGGAATAATGCCAAATTATTCGTGAATCTCCAGAACTCCACCCAAGCTGCCTACAATAATCGCTCGTGATTTCAGCGCAGTTAGTTGGGCAAGGCATTTGAAAAATAAAGTGCAATCGTTCAATCAGGGAAAACAGAAGAATATTCAAGAGTAGTGCATATCTCTTTATTCAAGTAAATCCAGTGTGGCTAACTTAGTTAAACGTTTTAAGAATATAATATGGAAGACGGATAAGCTCAGAGATGTTATATATTGTTCGTTTGTTTTAGCCAGGTATTTTATAATTAACCATAAATTATGAAAGCGAGAAAAAGAGAAGAATATTTATTGTATGCAATATATCTTTCAGGGGACGATGTACAAAAAAGGGATGAAGGTAATTTTCGTGATAGGTGACATCACTTTAAATTTTGAGGAGCAGACCACAGAGAGCAAACTGACCGAAATATGAATGTGAGAGTTGTGAGAGCAAAGGGTTATATTTATATGTATACGGCAAATTATTCGTAGAAGTTAACCTGGAGCCGCATACAATATCAGCGGTTTCTATTAGTGAGCAAGGATATACGTAGCATTTTTTAAAAGTATTTTGTATTTGTCTGCATGTAAGATAAAACACTGAAAAAAATCACGTTATCACTCTTAAACCATGGGACCGGATAGGACAAGGAGTCTAGCATTCAAGAAAAAATATTACCGGAAGCAGGTCAATGACTTGGATAAAAAATTAACATGACGCTGCTCAGGGGGTACCGCAACCCCTTGTCCAATAAATATTAAAAGCATAATGTAGAAATTAATCACGAAGCGAAAGCATGCAAAACATTACAAGTAGTTCATCGTATGAAAGTGCAACCAGTATATTTCGTGTTAGAATAAGCCGTCACCTGGAATAGGGTGCATCGATTTGCTTTCTCTTCCTAACGGAAATATGGAAGTTGTGTGAGATGTTCAGCTGAGGCCTGGTACATACATTCGCAGGTGGGTGGATTTTTCAGATGCGGAGGAAACAAAACACAATCTTTCAACCTGCTTATGGTGTTATTTTGATAACTCAAACACTATTATTCAAACCTTCAGAGCAGATGCAGGGAAGATAATTTGCTGAATGTCTAGTCAAGAATCAAAGTATCGAAGTAAATAGTCGGTCATGCAAGATTTTGAATAAAAGATGTCTGCACGTTCACTTTTTGTGATTCCCCTGGAAATATTTGTGGAAGTCTACTACTTCATCCAAGGCAGGGGTAAGGAGATATTACGTGCGTCGGTTGGCGTGAGATTAGAGGAGGAACTTGACGCAAACGGGCAAGATCTATCGTAATCGTGCAAGAAGTCTGGGCATTGGTATGAAGAACCCGATGAAGCTTATACACGTTAACATTATTTTATTTAAATATCCAGGTTGTGGCGTAGATGTCCCCTTACTATGTAAGGGTCGTTATTCGTCAGACTTAATTACATTAGTATGAAGCTGCGCCAGTCGAAACCCCAGCAAATGATGAACTTCAGCGCAGAATTTGTACATTATAATTAATTAATTTCACAGATTATTTGTTATTTTTTATTCAAGCTTTCTCAGTTGATTGATAATCAAATTTTGACCTACATATTTCAGTAATGGAAAAGCTGTCAAGAAGTTTGCAAGACGCCGGTGAGATAACCTAAATTGCTGTTAAAACGTACATATTTCGTAATCACCAGCAACATTTGCCCAGCGTTTCTTCCGTTTCAGAGGGGGGGTTTTCCCCGCGAGGAGGTAATATAACATTGAACAAATATGAGAAAACGTATTAAAAAACTGGATTCAGACATTACTAATTTTATATGGGACTATAAATCACATAGAATACAAAGAACACACTAGAACAAAGCTAAAGTATTAGGGGGGTTAGCACTCCCTAACTTCATGTATTATTATCGGTCAGTAAATATAAGAAATATGGTTCAACTGATGGACAACTCTGCCCAGCAAGTGGACTGGATTGTTATGGAGAGAGAGGACTGCTCCTCTGGAAACATTGGAGCGATCCTTCTCTCACCAATGAAATTGAATAACATAAATTATAACAAAAACCCAATTATACATAGTACAATCAGAACTTGGAAACAAATAAAACAAAAGTTAAAATTAAGACATTTATCGCTTTTATCTCCCATAATTAATAACCCTTTATTTAATCCCTCTATTACAGACAAATATGTCATACAATGGGATAGACTAGGAATTAAAACGTTCGGTGACTTGTACGAAACTGGAAAATTACTATCATTCCAACAATTACAAATAAAATATACTCAGAAATAATCAATATTTTAAATATTTTCAAATATGTGACTATTTGAAAAAATATACAAAAGATCATTATAGCCCAGCAGATGTATTGGATGAAGTAATGCAGATAAAAGCTGAATCAGCAAACGTAATATCATATTTGTATAATATTATCTTAAATGTAGAAATACCATCTACGGAAGGTATTAGAAGAGACTGGGAATAAGAATTAGCTATTAAAATCTCAAAGGAAAGGTGGAATGAACATTTATTAAACGTGCATAAATGTTCGTTTAATGTAAGACACACTTTAATACAATTTAAAATTTTACATAGATTATATTATTCTAAAATTAAATCAATACAATTTTCCCAAATGTATCATCAATTTGTGATAAATGTCAATCTCAAGAAGCTACTATAGCGCACTCATTTTTTAAATCTTTACAAAATTATTTAAAATAGAACTGATACCCAAAGCAGAATGGATTATCTTCGGAACAACGGAAGATAGTCCAGAACTAAATGTGTTCCAAAATAAATTAATAGACTATGGGTTAATAACTGGAAACAAGTTAATACTAAAATTCGGGAAAAACGCTCCAATACCAACTTTAAACATGTGGATTTCAAACATGTTCCAAACATTACACCTAGAAGAGATAAGACTCCTCCTGGCAGGTAAACCAGACCACTTCCACCTGACGTGGTCTGCATTTATAGAATTATTACAAGTATAGGGTGCAAAAGTACTAAAAAAAACTGAGGTCAGGTAAGGGGGGATGAAAGCTGGAGAGTTTGGTATGTCCCATTTGCGTGATGCTTACAAAAAAGTATTTGTTTTTCTCTTTTCCCTCTTTCTCTTTTTTCTTCTTTTTTAGGGTCTATTTCTTAACTCTTTCTTTTTGTTTTTTAATTTCTTTCTTATAGGGTCTTTGTTTTTTGTTTTGTTTTTGTTGTCACGTTTTTTACACTTTCACTTTTTTCCTTCACTTTCTTCTTTCTCTCAATCTCATCCTTTCCCTTTATTAGTGTAAAAAATAAACGGAGTACATTAATTGTATAAGATATATGTGACGAGTACTAATGTAACTGGTTGTAATGTAATGTACTTCTAATAAATAAAAATAAAAAAAATAAAAAATAAAAAAAGAACAAATATGAGAGCATCTTCTCAACGCTGGCAAAAAAAGTATTTTCATATATCAGTTTGATGACTTTGTCATACTGGACGTCATTTGTTCACTGTTTATCCAACACGTCCAGTCGTCATATTGCATTTCTTTATTTTCAAGGTATTTTATTGAACGAACTTTTTCGGGTGGCGGTGTTCCCAATCTAATGAACGGCGTGCTCAAGAGTATGCCTGTGCTTGAGGAACTTCCGTCCCTGTGAATTTATTGCCGAATTGTCCGTTAATGTATAGGGGATAAATGAAATCACTCCTTCCCTGTTGTCCATTGCAGTTGCTCCATTCCAACAACTTTTCATTTGCCCCGCTTTGTTTTCTTGAAATCTTCTTCTTTTCATGTCATTGATATTGAAGCTGCGTTTCGTCTTTATAAATAACATGATACATCATTTTGCAATTCGTTCCTTATTAGTACATTTGAATTCCTTCGGATGCGCGCAGGAATCAGTAAAATGCTTCCAAGCTGTGTGAATCAGTTACTAATTTAGTCGGTCACTCAAACACTTGGGACCTTATATACAATTAATCCACGAATGCGCTCCTAATGAAATTATAGAATATCCTGAGAAAACATTTGAATTATATCCTTGTCTCAGAATGACAATGCCCTGCCTAGCATCGAAGTATTGACGTTCTATTAAAATATGTTTGTAGAAATCAATATCCGAAAAAAAGATTCCGGTAAAAACAAATATATGTTCATCATTTATGTTTTATGTTTTTACCGGTAAATGACTTTCGGGAAACCGATCGCATGCTTGGCAGATAAAGGAGATATTATCGGTGACTGATATATTGTGGAGTAGAGGATTAGATTTCGGAAATAAACTGCCACACAGATTTTGCTCCATTTCTGGACACGGTGGCATGTGGCATCTCAACTCCAAGCTGCTCTGTCTTGAGTTGACCTATACACAGCTCGGAGCATGCTGCAGAATCACCATGCATAGGTACGTTTTATTTGGGTTATTATTATTATTATTATTATTATTATAATTATTATTATTATAATTAATTGTTATTATTGTTATTATTAGTATTATTAGATGTAGTTGTTGTAATAGTAGTAGTAGTAGTAGTGGTAGTAGTAGTAGTAGTAGTAGTAGTAGTAGTAGTAGTAGTAGTAGTAGTAGTAGTAGTAGTAGTAGTGGTACTGGTAGAAGTAGTAGTAATAATAATAATAATAATAATACATTTTATTTATGGGCTCCTATACAACAGTCCCAATGACACCTTACAAAATTTAACAAAGAAACATATAATCAGAGTAAAATAAGTCATAAAGACATCACCAATACACAAATTAAAGACAGAAATTCGATCCAAAAAACAACAACAACAAAATTTCAGAAACACAATGTGAAGAGAGAGCAGCGGCAGCTAAACCGCGCCAGCGTCCACTCTCCCTTCCGACCGCCATCTTGGACACAGACTAACATAGACAGTACACACAAAAATCATCCCCCCACAATGGTTACCACTGTGGGGGAAGGCACAATGTCCAGTCCCCAACCCCAGTTCTCCCCAAAGTCAGGCCTATTGAGGCCTCCGCTATTGCCTCTACGGAGGCCCGATGTTCCTGGCCGTTCTCACCGGGTGCTGTTGCCCCGGCGTCGGGAGAGTCCTTTCGGCGGCTGGGCCACCTTGAACGGCCACCTGGAACTAGTAGTAGTAGTAGTAGTAGTAGTAGTAGTAGTAGTGGCAGTAGTAGTAGTAGGAGTAGTAGTAGTAGTAGCAGTAGCAGTAGTACTTGCAGTAGTAGTAGTAGTAGTAGTAGTAGTAGTAGTTGAAGTAGAAGTAGTGGTAGTAGTAGTAGTAGTAGAAGTAGCAGTGGTTATAGTAGCGGTGGAATTCGCAGTAGTATTAATGTTTTGTTATTGCTGTTATTAATGTTGGTACAATATCACAGAATTGGCTGACCATTTGAAAGTCGATGGTGAGTAATTATATATCTGTCTAGTCCACTCCCCTGGCATCAGTCTGAAGAAGGGTCTCGACCCGAAACGTCACCCATTCCTTCTCTCCAGAGATGCTGCCTGCCCCACTGAGTTACTCCAGCATTTTGTATCTACGTGTGAGTAATTAATACTTGTAATGCATCTCGCGGAAAACACTGAACATTTTTCGCAAGTATGAGAATACATTCTGCAAAGGTGAACCCTACAGTTATGGTAATCTTTGGAGTGATTTAAAGAGAATAACACTTATTTCCATAAACAGTTCACAAGCTACCTTGAATGGTGTACATTAATGCAGCAACTCCTTCCCCAACTCGGTCATAAAATACAGTTCACATCAATTTACACATTTGTCCAAAGTTATTTTACTGCAATACTGTGATAAATCATTGGAGGGGCTTTTGCAGGATCCTAGTGCAAGTACACCTGGAGTATTGTGTGCAATTTTGATCTCCAAATTTGCGGAAGGACGTTCTTGCTTTTGTGTGAGTGCAGCACAGGTTAACAAGATTAGTTCCCGGCATGGCGGGACTGTCATATGTTGATACAATGGAGTGGATGGGCTTGAAAACTCTAGAATTTTGAAGGCTGAGAGGGGATCTAATTGAAACATATAATATGTTTTAAGTGTTTGGACACGCTAGATGCAGGAAGCATGTTTCCGATGTTGGGGAAGTCCAGATCCAGGGGCCACAGTTTCAGAATAAGTGGTAAGCAATTTAGAACGGACATGAGAAAATATTTGTTCACAGAGAGTTGTGAGTCTCTGGATGACGATTATCTAGATATTTTCAAGAGATAGTTAAATAGAGCTCTTGAAGATAGCGGAGTCAAGGGATATGGGGAGAAGGCAGGAACGGGGTACTGATTGTGGCATGATCACATTGAATGGCGGTGCGGGCTCGAATGGCCAAATGGCCTAATCCTGCGCCTATTATCTATTGTCTATTGTCTACTGTCTAAATATCTATATTTCTCAACGCTGCTGGGCATATTTCTTGGCGAGACATCGAAGTGGTACGATCAACGATCGTGCATGTCGTTGTAAATATGAAAACATACCCAGAAGAAAGAACAGTGGCATTCAATATTATAATATCGAAGTTCAGCTAAATTTAGGAATTTTAATTCGAATTTCAAGGTCGCAAATATATCGAGTTTCTCTATTGTTGCAGTTGACCGAATGAAAGAAACTAAAACAGGTCCAAAGCTTTCTGAAATTATTGATGTAATTATGGGAATAAAGTGTATAATTGTAGGGAACCAGTATATATGGTCAGATCGGGGGGAGTTCCCTCCGCCACGGGAACCATGGAATCCCGTGCTACCTGCTCCATGGTCGGATATTCGGCGACTAAACCAAATCCCCCACCTGGTTTGCCAGGTGAGAAGGGGGCTGCGGACTCCCAGCAGGTCCAATAACAAGACTTGTTAAACGGCGGATGAGCTTCTAGCGAGCCAACGGCCATCAGTAGAAGTCACTGTCGTACATAGAATTGTGAGGAATGATGATAAAGCACAAAATCCTATACTTCCAGCGGCGGAAATCCACAGGAACTGGAGTACAGAGATGTGTGGTGCGTTCATCACCGTTCCCTTTGGAAACCAGCACCACTATGTCGTTAATATTTTCAACGATTATAAATGAATGAAGTACATAATTCAAAATCCCATCACGAAACCATGCCTTGGAGAAATATTTTATCTGCCAGTTGTGATTAACTATGGATTTAAGGAAGAAAGTAACTGGACTCGCAAAGAATATATAAATTGTGTAATGTGTGGATTTAGGTTATGCCGTTTGCCCTTGATTCCATTAAGTATACAATTAAATTGTAACAGCGACTGCTTGATGTATGCACATCACATGGTCGAAAACGCAGAAGTAATATAAACTGTTATTTCATTTTGGCAATTGTATAAACATATAATTGTTGGCATATTATTTTAAAAATGTATATTCGCATTCGCACTATCCGCTTTAAGAGAATATCAAGGCCGTAAATGATTGCTAAAGACAGCTACTACCCACACACTTTACCCACCAGATTCCATCCGCCATTTGGTTACATCTGCCGTTCAATGTTCCCCTTATACTTGACATTAACATGATATTTGTGACCCGATCATTGCCGTCCAGCAGCTACCTCTACCGTCAACATACTATTCACCTGAAATCATCCTCCACTTTTCGGCCCAATTTGCTTCAAGATATCTCCATGCCTACATTGTTTTAAACTCCACTAGTTCCCAATCTCATCCCGTCTGCACATCATGCAGGCCCATGAATTCTTATCGCCTGCTGCCTGCGCCGCACCTCTCCCTTCTACATTTCATAATGGCTCCCACCTCTTTCCACTCTCAGGCTCGAACCAGGATTTCGGCACATTATATTGACAATTCCATTTCCCCTGGAGATGCGGCTGGACGCATTGAGTTCCTCGGGAAATTTGTTACAGATTGCATCATTAGCAGTCTCATGTAACTCCTCGAGAAATTCTGCAATTATTTTCACTTGTAGTCTTTACTACACATATCTCCAGTTAATAGTTAGATCTAAAATGTGGGCATATTAAATTACAGAACTGGAAACCGTAGCCGACATTCGTAAGGACGTCGGTAAGATTAACGTCAGCTATACCATTTGGGATGAATTGGCAGCACACGTAGCAGTTATGCCATGGGTAGACTCACTAATTCAAAAAAAGCATAATGAAAATCGCAAGCTTTTGTTGATTCGGTGAGTCTATACTTGACATAACTGTCACAATGATGTTCTCAGGTTGGCCGATATTGTTGTAAACTCCATGCTAAAGTATGAGTTTTTATTCATAAAAGTAACAAAGATTTCACAGATCACGTACTGTTTTATTTATCAACTTCACGCTTTCTGCGCTCACACGGTTCAATTATCTCTTCTGAAATGGACTTGATTGAATTTGCTGTTCGTATATTCAGAACATTTTATTCAGCTATGGAAATACTAATAATCGCAAATACAAACATATTTACATTTCAATGCACGATATATCATGGTTATTGCCTATAGACGAGACCCCAAATATTTTGCGCGTATACTAATCCATGATGAGAGGACATTATATATCTCCCTTTTCAATTCATATTCCGCCAATCATGGCAACATCCAAACAAATGTTGGACTTTTACGTTATTTTCTTTCTTTTTAATGGGAGAGCTGACCAAACACAACATAATCATGTTTGAATGTAACTGCAACTACATCTATCACCTCGCCTGCCGTCGTACTAACCATTTTCTGTGTCATGAACCTCAAATGTTTCGTGGTATTTCTGTCAATGGCGTGGGATCTATTTAGCTTTGCTCACAGCAATCGTGCGCAGATGATTTAGAACTTAATGCACTGATGCGAATCATTTGGGAAAAGTGAAATAAACTATGCTTCAACGTACAACTCAAATGATCAACCTACTTCCATGCAGCTCGGCGTATGGCATAATACTGATGGGTCACATGAACATATCGATCGGTGCTCAGTTCAGTAACTTATCGAACGGCCTTGCACTAAATAATAATTCCATGCGGAAATGATAATTGAACCGGTCTATGACCACTGTGTCGACCATCTTGCTGGTCTACCTGCTGTTTGAGAAGTAATGAATTACTTCTCAAATGAATCACCCATGAAAATGAGAAGAGAGCTTTTTCTATTCCTTCTATGTTGTCTGAAATGCGTGCCATAAGATTTTGCGACACCAGTGTGGTTAGCCGTGACGAGTGCAGATATTTTTTTCCTACAAACTAAAAGCAGCATGAATACTTTAAGATTTTGAAGGCTTTATTTAAAAAAACAATCTGTTTACACTTTTACTCTTGCACTTTAATGCACATCTCTTAAATACATGTTGTCCCAGATGACATTTGACCCGTCCTTGTCGGTCGTGACCGAATTTTCTCCTCCTTCTATACCTTTCAATTTCATGTTGCTTTCATCAGTCATCAAGTTATTTATTTTGAACCTTATCATCAGAGACCCAAAACCTTCCGAAATGCTAATTTATTTTCGTTTCGATAAATGTCTATTTGTTCTCCGTTTGTGCACTACCTCTGCTTATGTTGATATAATGTCACAGTTTAATTCTGAAAGCTTATCTCTCTTCACTGCGAATTCACTGTAAGTGTAACCATTTTGCAGAAGTCCTAAAGTGCCGAAGGATCTCATCGGGGAGGCAACGGCTGCGGATGGAACGAATATGCGACGTTTCCAGTTCGAGAATATCTGCAGGCGATTGGAATGGTGAGGGGAGGGGGAATGGTGAGCTAGCGCTTCCAATCTTTCCACTGTCTAATGGTGATTTATGACTTTATATAGCTATATCATTCCTCAACCTTCAATATATGTTGTCCGTTTCTCAATCGTTTGTTTCCATCTCCTCGCCAAGTCTCATGAAACCATTTTGTCACGTGTCAGCAAGTCCTTATAAATGAAAATGTATCTTGCTTCATGTTTTCTAAGCAAAAGGAAACGTTAGCAACATATTTGACCAATCTAGATGTTTAACATAATGCTTAGTTTATCGTTGCGTATCAGTGGACACCGGTGGGCAATTGCACGAATCAAACTATGCAACCCACACAGACATATGTATGCTTTTCAGAATGAAATGTCTCGTTTGGGGAGGAATAGGAAGTGTGCATCACATAATTTCATTGCATATTTCTCGATATTTTCTTAATATTTTCTTAAATTGTGCGCTTTATTTGGCAGAACAAATATTCTATATAAAAGAAGAAGGTAAAATAAGTGAGGATATCTCATTGATTTCCTCTATGGACCAACAAAAATGCATGCCGAACCATCTAGCTGCATAGAACTAAACGTTCATCATGTTATCTGCAGGTTTGCGTTGTACATCTATTGCGAAAAAACGGTATAAGATAGCGCTAAAATGTTTGGCCCAACTTACTCACCCTTGTCATGTGCTGTAAATGAATCAAGTTTTGTTCACATCGATGCTATATTTTAAAATTTAGTAACGTTTAAAAAACGAACTCAAAGCAACGCTTATAGGGTAGAGTTCCCGTGCGCGTCTTCACTATCTTCGCACATGGCACCCAACAGGTCCTCAGCAGCGCCTGCGTAGTTGGGGGCTTTCCAGAATTCAGATCGTAATATATTTTTCACAACGGCGACACGGGTAAGACTATTTCCTTTTTAAATTCTGCCGCCCCGGGCCCGCGGGGATCCGCTGCCTTGGCGCTGAGGCTGGGGATGCGTCTGCGGGCGGCCTGCTCCGGGGTGGGGAGAGGCCACGCCGACGATCCGGGGATTGGGCCCTGAGGCTGGCTCTGATGCCGACATCTGCTGCTGCTGCTCCGGGCCCGCGCGTCGAGCTGAGGCGCGCCGAGGATCCGAGGCTCGGGCGCTTGGCGTGGAACTGATGTCGACGGCTGCTGCTGCATCGGGCACGCAATGAGGGAGACCAGCGGGCACTCGACATCCTGGGGAGGTGGGGGGGCAGAGTGGGGGATTGATGTTGAGGAGGGGGTAGGGAGGGAGAGGGGGGAAATTGGGGTTGAGGAGGGATAGTGGCGGAGGTGGGGGAATAGAGGGAGAGGAGGGCAGTGGGGAGGAGGTGGGATATTGGGGGGGGGTCGTGGGAGGTGAGGAGTGGGGTATTGTGGGGCACTAAGGGGCAGGGACGGGAGAGGAGTTAAGGATGGAGGGAGTGAGTGACTGAGGTTAGGAGAAAGGAGAGGGAAGGAGAGGTGAGCGCGAAAAATGAGTCGCGCCTGCGCAGGGGGGAACTATTTCTGAGTGGTGGAATATTGCTTAGGGTGAAAGGGTCGCGTTGCGGGAACGGGTGGATAATTGCGACGGTGAACTGGTTGCGTTGGTGGACCAAGGGGCCAGCGGGTCCCACTTATTCTACTGTATAATAATGATGACGTAGCAATTCGATATATGGGGAGGGAGTACCATGCACCGGACGCAATGGCATTATCAGTTTTATTTAATTGATAACTTAACTGGTAATTTATATGACATATTACTCTGATAGTTAACTTGAAGCATGTCATATCATTGCACATTTCATATCGGGAAATATTGGCAAAATGATTTGAAATGTGTATGTATGGCAGTTCTGGGGAGCACTCCTTCATAACGTAGAATGCCTGATCCACGCATAGGAACTATCGGATGTGAGTTGTGTAGTTCTACGTGACATATGAGATATTTACAGGTACAGTAGAGACTCATACGGAACGGAAGCAGGGTCTCCTGTGCAATCAGCATTGGCACTCCGATGACCCAAGCAAACTAGTCATGTTTGCCTAAATTTGGTCCCTATCTCTATACAACTTCCTGATTCGTGTGGTACACGGTCGTGGCGTCGAAGGTCGAGAAGCCGAAGCAAAGAAGTGGAAGCCAAATAACCGAATGAAAACGAAGCCTACACGCCAAATAACCGAAAGCGTACGAAGGCGAAACGTCAACTAACCGAAAGGGTGAGACGCCTAAAAGCAAAATAAGCGAAAGGGCGGGACGCTCAACAGCCATATAACCGAAAGGCTGCGTCGCCAAAAATGAAACTCACCGAATTGTCGCTCTGCCGAAACGCCACCTTCCAGAAAGGCTGCTCGCCTACAATCAACGAACCGTGTGCCGCTCAACAGAAAATTCAACTAACGGTCATGACGTTACCGGGGGGCGGGACTTGTAATGGATTGGCCCAGACCCCCGCGTCCATCACATCACTGGCCGGTGGGGACGGGAGGGTGGGGGTCATTTTCCCACACAAGCCATAGGTGACTGGGCAATTTGAACCCAAGCACCAAGTTGTAAGCGGCCGAAGGTGCGCATCCCTCGAGACAGCCCATACTCTCCCACGGCCACGGCCGCCCTACGCCTCAGTTCCGCCGTGCGGCCGCACTGTGACGGGCTGTGAGTCGGGTGGAGCGGAGGTGTGGGGCAGGCTGGTCCCTCCGCCCATCAGATTCACTGACCGCGATACACCGCAATCGGGCCCATACACCCACACCAGGTTGATTCCCCCCTCCCCTCCGACCCGCGGACCCTGACACCCACACCTGGTGATTCACCCCCACGCCGGCCGCGGGGACAGACGTCTCATGGCATAGTTAATCGCTTTTAAACATGGGGGGACACATTCCCTGGCGGGACAGTGACAAATGTACATCACAACGAACAATTTGAATTCCGCTCACTCCCCACCCCCTTGACAACAAGAAGCATGTTTAATTATTACCGACTGGTTGCCTGCGGAACGCAAACGAGCTCCGCAGGCAAGGCAACGCAACGGACACAAAAAGCTTTAGTAACTCAGCAGAACAGGCAGCATCTGGTGAGAAGGAATGGGTGGCGTTTCGGGTCGAGACTATTCTACAGACCTGAATACTAGGTCTGAAGAGTCTCGACCCGAAACGTCACCCATTCCTTCTCTCCAGAGATGCTGTGGGAAGGGCTTACGACAGCTGGTTTTAAAGGACAGCATCTACCAACAATGTAGGCACTATGAAACCAGCTGCCCCAACACCTTCCCACAGGACGGGGTTTTAACTCGGTATTAAACATAACAAATGAGTTACATTGATTTATACACAAAAATGTTACATGTATAAATAGTTCTTACATTCGGGAACCTGGTTAATTCAGTGGTGTGATTATTTGCCTGGCCTTTGATTTAGCCGGTGGTCACATCCATTCCATCCCTCCCTCGCAAAAATGTGATATTCCATCAAGGGCAAGCATGGTTGAATGGATGCATGCGGCATGTAAAGCGTCTCTTCCATGCGCGCAATACATGAACCCGACGAAATGAGACAACTGTCACACCAAAGATGGACCCAAAATGCTGGAATGACTCAGTGGGACAGGCAGCATCTCTGGAGAGAAGGAATGGGTGGCGTTTCTGGTCGAGAATTTTCTGACCTAGTCATCAGGTCTGAAGAATGGTCTCGACCCGAAACGACGAAACGTCACCCATTCCTTCACTCCAGAGATGCTGCCTGTTCCGCTGAGATACTCCAGCTTTTTGTGTCTATATCTGTTAAAACAGTTTAACTATTATCTCGTGTTTTTGTGCGTGCGAGCTCGTATGCGTTTCGCATGCAACCAGACGGTAATACATAACACGTGCTTCTTGTTGTTAAGGGGGGAAGTGGGAGGAGATAAAATTGTTCGTTGTCATGCACACTTGTCATCGGCCCACCAGGGAATGGGCTTGTCCCCCCATGTTTTAAAAGCGATTTACTATGACCCGAGCCGTCTGTCCCCGCGGCCGGGGTGGGGGTCATTCACCCGGAGTCGGTGTCACAGTCCGCGGGTCGGAGGGGGGGGGGCGATCACCCTGGTGTGAGCGTTGGGGTCCGATGGTGGTGCATCGCGGTCAGTGACTCTGAGTGGGCGGAGGGTCCAGCCTATCCCACACCTCCGCTCCACCCGAGCCACATCTCGTCACAGTGCGGCCGCACGGGTGAGACGAGGCGGAGGGCGGCCGTAGCGGTGGGAGAGTGGGGGCTGTTCCGAGAGATGCGCAGCTTCGGCCACTTACAACTTGGTGCTTGGGTCAGATTGCCCAGTCACCTATGGCTTGTGAGGGAAAATGACCCTCACCCTCCCATCTCCACCGGCCAGTGATGTGATGGACACGGGGGTCTGGGCCAATAGCTGACAAGTCCCGACCTCGGCAACGGCATGTCCGTAATTTGACTTTCTGTTGAGCGGCATTCGGTTCGTTGACTTGTAGGCGGCGCAACCTTCCGGGAAGGTGGCGTTGCGGCAGAGCGGCCATTCGCTGAGTTTGCTTTTAGGCGACGTAGCCTTTCGATTAGTTGGCTTTTAGGCGTCCCGCCCTTTCGGTTATTTGGCGTTTCGGCTTCGTTTCCATTCGGTTATTTGGCTTCCACTTCTTTGCTTTGGCCTCTCGTCCTTCGACGCCACGCCCGCACAAGAATCCGCATACCTGTCCAAATATGTATCGGTCGCAACGACTTCATCTGGATGTTAGTTTCATATGCTCGCCACCTTAAATGAGAACAAGTTGTCCCTCGGGTTCCTAATACATGTTTCCTTTATCACCTCAAACTTATGAACTCTAATTCCTAATTCCCCAACTCTCGTAAAAATACTGTGAGTATGAACAAAAAGTATTCTTCTCATTAATGTATACACCTCCAACTGATCATCTTTTAGCCTCCTGCACTCCAATGAATAAATATGTGGTCTGCCAAACCGCCCTCGATGGCTCAAGCCCTCAGGTCCAGGCAGCTTCCTCGCAAATCGTCGCTGTACTCTTTCCAGCTGAATGGCAACGCCCACATCAGAGTAACCAAAACGGGCTACAACACTGCAAGCGCGGCCTCATGAACGTCTTCTACAACTACAAAATAATGCCCTAACTTCTATATTGCATTCCCTGTCAGATGAAGGCAATATGAAGGCAGATGTACTGCTTTACAATTACACTGGTGCGGATGTAAATGATATATATGCATGTAACATAAGAATACTTGGAAAATGGAGTACTGCGTTATATTGTCACGAAAAATATGCGCATTCTGAAATGTAATCACGACCCATGGACGTCCTTTTCCCATGGTTCATAAATTGAAGACCGAAACGAGCAATAGATGATTATTCTTGTTTGCAAATTATTCTTTATCTAATAACTCGCTGCAGGATATATATTTGACCTATAAAATGAGTGAATTTAACCACACGTTTTATAGTATGTCACATTGTCATCGGTCAAGTTACACAACACGAACTTTAATCAATGGGTGTAAACCTCTACAGGTGTACAGGAGAGAGCATGCTGACCGGTTGCATCGTGGCAAGGTTCGGCAATTTGAGCGCCCAGGAGCGTAAAAGACTACAAAATGTAGTAAACACTGCCCAGTCCATCATCGGCTCTGACCTCCATACCATCGAGGGGATCTATTGTAGTCGTTGCCTCAAAAAGGCGGGCATCATCATCAAGGAACCACACCGTCCGAGCCACACACTCATCTCCCCGCTACGTTCAGGTAGAAGGTACAGGAGCCTGACGACTGCAACGTCCAGGTTCAGAAATAGCTACTTCCCCACAGCCATCAGGCTATAAAACTCACATGAAACAAATCTCTGAACATTAATAGACCATTACCTTTTTATTTGCACTTTATCTATTTATTTATTTATGTCTGTATATATTTATATAATGGTATATGGACACATTGATATGTTCTGTTTTCATGCCTATTCTATTCTGTTGTGCTGAAGAAAAGCAAGCATTTCATTGTCCTATCTGGGACACATGACAATAAATTGTATTGACTTGACTTGACTTGACTCTTGAAATGATGGTATCTCTAAATAAGTGTCGTTTGTCTCCGTCCTTATTTCGTTATTTCAGAGCTTAAAGATTTTCAAAAGAAGTCAGGTAAATAATAGGATGTTTCAGTTTAGACTTTCAGTGTGTACTTTGAAAAAATAATATAGAAACACGCCCCACAAAGTGCACTTCCTTGAAGGTGACATTATGTCAATGAAAAACTATTGATATCGTGCGATCTGGATGTAAAATAGCCACCAGCAATATGTTGCTTTTGCATCTACATATATAGAGTTATGGAAACATGCCTTCGGCCCAGCTTGGTCATACCGGTATAGATGCCTCTTCTACACTAGACCCAGTAGACAAAAATGCTGGAGAAACTCAGCGCGTGAGGCAGCATCTATGGAGCGAAGGAAATAGTCAACATTTCGACCCGAAACGTTGCCTATTTCATTCGATCCACAGATGCTGCCTCGCCCCCTGAGTTTCTCCAGCATTTTGTCTATCTTCGATTTTCCAGCATCTGCAGTTCCTTCTTATAGAATAGTCCCAATTGCCTGCGTTTGGCCCGTATCACTCTAAACCTTTCGTATTCATGTATCTGTCCAAGTGTTTTTTAAATATAGTTATAGAACCTGCTTCAAACACGTCCTCTGGCAAATCGTTCCATATACCCACGACCATCCGCCTGAAAAAAATGCCCCTCAGCCTCCTATTTGCTATTTCCTTCTCACCATGAACATTTGTTTCCGGCTTCTTGATTCCCCTATTCTGGGAAAAATACTGTGGATCTTCCATATATATTCCCCGCATTATCAAACACACCTCCATAATACCATCTGTTAACATCCTACGCTTCAAGGGATAAAGTTCTGGCCTGCCCAACCTCTCCTTATATTTCAGGCCCTCAAATTCAGCCAACATACTCGTAAATCTTCACGGTACTCTTTTAATCTTAACAATATCTTTCAAATAGTATGATGACCACACATTGGCACAATACTTCAAATTCGGCCTCGCCCACGTCGTATATAACAGCAGCATATAATCGCAACATCCATACTCAATACCCAGACTATTAAAGGAGAATATGCCGAAATCCCTCCAGAACACCTTATCTAACGGTGTTGGCACCAACAAGGCACTATGTACGTGGTGTCCTAGATACATCTACGCTGTAAAAACTCTCTGGAGCCAATGGTTAATATGTTCAATTCCCTTAATATCGTTTCAAAATATGCAGCATGTCTATATTCTGCCTCCGGCTTTCTTCTTGTGAGCGCATCTAGTAAAGGCGCTGCACAATTGGACTCGATCGTGGGCATGGTCAACTAACCCTCGAACATACATCCGGAGAGCTAATATAATGTACTCCAGATCCCAAAATCTACTGTGTCTTGTGTCTCAAACATATAAAATTTGCCAAGTTTAGCGGTAATATTAGGTCGCCGATTTTTCCTATATGTAAAAGAAAATAGCTGACGTCGAGTCTTCGCCTCCCTTGAAAAGCTGGCACTGTTCTGTTCCATTCTGCAATGTGGCTCTAAATGGAAGAAAAACAGACGTCTACGCGTAGCGGGAAACATCACTTAGATTAGTTACATGACAGCAATAAACACAAGGATGTAAAGTTCACACTCCATATCCCGGAACGAGTATGTAAACAATACAAGAGGACGATTTGTACAAGTTATTAGGATTATACGTTGCGATAAGAATTAGACAACACTTAAAGTAGGGTTGTTTTTTTTACCATACCTTACATCTAGCTTCGTATGCACGAAGATGACAATAATTAATGGGCAGTACATTTTATGTCAGTCATCCTTTCGATGACCAATTTATTGTATCAGCAGTCCTGAGACTTCCATGTCTGGACATAGGAACAGGGGAGTTAGACACTGACTAGTCGACAAATGCATTTCGCTTACAGCCCTTCGGCCTTTACCAGATTTGTTCAATGTGACCATTGCTTTCAAGAAATAAAGTGGCGTCAAGTATTGTCCCTGATACCTATTTAATAATGTTATATTATTAATATTCCCACCGCGACCCCCTATTACCCCATTCCTCCAGTTCCCTTCTGCCTACATTCCGGTTTCCGCCCTCACGGTTTACGCATCCTCACTCCTTATTACATATTAATTTATTATCACTTCATGTACGCCTAAACCTATTGCTTCACTTTCATCTCTGGTTTTGTCCAGGCATCTGCCAAATGCCCCTTAACTAATTCTACGTATCCCTTGGTTCGGCTCTCAGCTCTCGTCCAGGCTTCTCCCCTTCTATGACCGTTCTGAAGACGAATGCATGCAAGGGATGGTGCCCAAACACCCGAGTGAAACAGGCAGTCTGTATTTTTGCTCGATATTCCAGCATAGTGAATCCCTAATGTCTAATTAATAGTTTTGTAAATAGTTTCTGGTAAATTATTTGAAAGTATTTGTTATATTTGCTATGGGACTTCGTTAAATATGTTTACATTCTTGAAAAGTAACGGCTAGACAGATGATTTTAAGTTTTAAAGAAAATGTGTAGAGGCCGTTCGGACCCGAGTATTCTGCAAATGCTGCTCCTGATGCAATCAGTCGCATGAGTGCCCTGAACATAAAGTCGATTCCGCATAAAACGGAACAGTGCATGGTTTTATCTGGACAAGCAAGGGAATGGAGATGGCACGTGAATGGAGGAAAGGGCAGTTTGCGTATTTTATTGAACTATTATTCGAAAGCATGGTTACAATTATGTTGAAAATATGTTTGGAACAGCATTTTAAATTGTCTCAATCCAAATGAGTGTTGATTTTTATATACTGCAGACAACGTAAAATATACTAATTCAACCAGCCTATTATGTGTATGGTACTTTCAGGTGTAATTCTTGATTGGTCATATTAATGTTCTAACATTCGGTAATCGATTTCGTCCAACAATCTTCCCCAAAAATCTAATTGTCCAAAGCCCACTATTTTGCAATTTTGTGTCATTTTTTTATTACAGTTATTACCTTCTACTTCCGTAAATGGATGAAACATGGATACATAATGTGATAAAATACTATTTAGTTTTTTAGAGTTTATATATTTTTTATTTTCCATACTGGGCCATCACAAATATATATATATATACATATATGTTTTCTAGATACCAAAACAGACAATTGTATAGCAGGTGATGTAATTATTGGAACGTTTTAACTTATTTCCTTCTGATAATTTGCTCTGAAAAGTTTTTAAGACTTTCGCATTCTGAAAAGTACCGATAGCTCGTTGGACAGCTGACGAAAACACCAGGTGTTAGATATATGACGCAAAAATATATAACTAAAATTATTAGCAGGGCCACTAATATTTCAATGGACTGATATATCTACCTACAACTTAGTAGTTATTTCATTCCCACAGTTACTCATCTGAATTGCCAAATAATTTGAGCATATGGTTTCCTTTCAAACGCAAAACTCCGCGCACGCAGCGAATTGTTGGTCAAGTGCCCCTCAATACAGTCGGATATGTGGTTCTGTGCTGCAGCGCAGATGTTCCGCATGGCATAAAATGAGAGGAGTGTTTTTTCTCTTCTTCTTTCAATGCAAATTCACGCACTTTGTCCTTTTAGATCAGTGTCGCCTCGCACAAGGAAGTAATTGCTGGACTGCTAAAATAATATTCTGACTATCATCGGTTTACTTCTCCCAATAGTATCGAAATTGAATAAGTGGAAACGCAGTGAAAGCCAGGAGGGGGTTATCTGTGCTTTTCGTTAGTGCTTTGTTTATTCTCGTCCCGGTTGGCGAGGGTGCCTGTGACATTTTCCTGTGAGTAACGCACTCAATAAATGTATTCATATCTTCAAAGGAAAGTCTCGCAGAATCGAAATGCCTATTGTTGCTTACAGCAAAAACAATGTGATTGCCAATGGCACATTAGATAGGACAAACATCAAACAAGATATTGTATCTGATGATTGCAAAGCAGGACATACAGACAGACAGAGAATTTAATTGGCTGGGATAACCGAAAGATATGATGAAATGTGAGCATTTCTCGGTCCAACACGCGCATAATGTTTACATCATGGCGTCAACATTCATAATGCTGAAGGATGACGACACTGTCTATTGCAAGTAGAGGTGGGTGCAGGCTTATAGTCAATTTTGATCGGCAGAAAATTAAAAATAGTTTGAATATCACCGTCTTTCAACAATTGTGATTAAACATATATGTGTGAAACAAAGTTACTGAAATACGCTTGCACTTATAATTTCAGAAATGCAGACTCTGAAAGGGAAATTGGGCATAACAGGTAAATATATACTATTCAATTGCATAATTGAAATGATAGTAAGTAGCTTACAATTTGTGGCATGATTTATGTTCTTTTTAAAACACAGTTGTCGATGTTCTTCCTGTATACCTAAAACATGTCTTTCATTAATTTGAAAAACAATTAAACGTTGATACTTGTCAAGTCTAGTCAAGTCAAGTCAAATCACTTTATTTCTGTAGCACAGTTAAAAAACAACTCTCGTTGACCAAAGTGCTTTACATTGGTGGAGGTACTAACGTTATACAACATTGGTTCATAGATTACGTACATACAGAAATACATACACATAGCCCTCACTCAGAGGACGTCAAGAAAGGCTCGACAGTAAAGGTCAGATTTAAGTCTCGACTTAAAGGAGTCGATGGAGGGGGCAGTTCTGATGGGAAGAGGGCTGCTGTCCCACAGTCTAGGAGCTGCAACCGCAAAGTCGCGGTCGCCCCTGAGCGTATGCCTAGACCGCGGGATTTTCAGTAACCCCAAGTCGGCCGATCTGAGGGACCTGGAGGTGGTGTGGTGGGTATGCAGACTCTGATGTAGGTGGGGGCAAGCCCGTTAAGGGCTTTTTAGACATAACGGAGGATCTTTAAATTTATTCTGAACCGCTCAGGAAGCCCGCGGAGAGAGGCCAGAATCGGGGTGATGTGGTCCCTTTTTCGTGTGCACGTCAGGAGTCGCGATGCGGCGCTTTGGACCAGTTGCAGGCGGGACAGGGAAAATTGGCTGATTCCAGTGTAGATGGAGTTGCAGTAATCTAGGCGGGAGGAGATAAACGTGTGGATGATCTTTTCGTGGTCGTCAAATTGGAGGAAATGTTTTAATTTAGCTATCGTCCGAAGCTGGAAGAAGTTAGCTTTTACCACGGCATTGACTTGTTTGTCAAATGTCAATGCTGCGTAAAATATCACACCAAGGTTTTTGACGTGAGGTTTGAGTAATGGGGTAAGGCTTCCAAAACTGCCTGCTATCATGTTGATTCAGTCCGAGGGGCCGAGAAGGATGGCTTCAGACTTACTCTCGTTCAGTTGGAGGAAGTTCTGAACACTTTATATCCTCGAGGCAGCGGATAAGGTTGAGCAGATTTGATCGGTTTTTGGGCTTCAGGGGAGATAGAGTTGTGTATCAACCGCGTATCAATGGAAGGAAATGCCTTTGAATGACGGCCTAAGGGGAGCATATTCAGGCAGAAGAGAATGGGGCCAAGGATGGAAGCTTGTGGAACCCCACAGCAGAGGCTAGCTGGGGAGGAGAAAGATTTGCCTATGTTAGTAGAGAAACTCAATTTGAGGTAGGGGATGAACCAGCTCAGGGCCGTGGCATCAATACCAAACCCGTACCGGAGACGGTCAATAAGATGGTGTGGTCGACAGTATCAAATGCTGCGCTGAGGTCGAGAAGGAGCAGGATTGCACAGTCGCCGGAGTGAACGGTGAGCAGTGGGTCATTATGTACCTTCAACAAGCCAGACTCTGTGCTGTGGTGGGCCCTGAAACCTGATTGGAAAGTTTCCAAGATAGTATTTAGGTGAAGGTATGGTAGAAGATGACTTAAAATTAATTTTTGAAGGACTTTTAAAAGGAAAGGCTGTTTTGACATGGGTCTGTAGTTGCTTGGCAAGGTGGGGTAGGGTTAGGTTTTTTCAGGATGGGCTGGACCACCGCATGCTTGAAACAGGAAGGAACAGTTCCAGTGGCCAGAGAACTGTTGAAGATGGCGAGGATGCTGGGACCAGCTATTGTAATGGCATCCTTTAGAAGGGCAAAGGTAATTTTTGTTGGTACTTATACAAACAAAACTGATATCGTCCAATCACTTATATCTGCACATGCACTATAATATGACCTTCATACCTCCGGAATCGTTACCATTAATAAATCACTCCTTCATTTTAATTTGTTATATTTTTTAAAGTCTCTCTTTATCAGTCGTCTAAGACTATCAGAAAACGTTATTATTTTAAACGAAACCCGAATCTAAGATTGACAGAATATTATGGATTATCTAAGCGGGTCGGGCTTCATCTCTAGAGAAAAAGCGTAGGTGACGTTTCGGATCGGAAATCTTCTTCAGACTTAAACCTGAAATCCTTGGTATCCTACCCTAAATTTATATTTTCTCTCGAGATGCTGCCTGACACAATGAGTTGTTTTAGAGATGCTACGTGTCACGCTGAGGTACTTCAGCCTGTTTTGTCCATCTTCTGTATAAAACAGCATCTGGAGATCCGTTCAGCCCAGACTGTAAGCTGTATGCCTTTTAGTTATTTATTCTGGACTTCAGTATACAGTGGCATGAAAGCGCCCTAACTTTTGCTTTATTTATTGTATACATGCTACAACAGAGGAGGAGCTGAAAAAAAAAGAATGTGAGTTTATTTAGAGTGCAAGAATGATTGACAATCTGATTGTCTTATCACTTGAGGATACATGTTACAATTTTAAGTGCAATAAACCGACGACTGTATATTTCAGCTACCATTTTGGAGCTTCAGAATAAACTAAAGACCACCGGTAAGTGAGAACAATAATGAAGTCCGTTGTTATTACTGACAACAACAACAAAAACGTTGTCCAAATAACATAGGTGATTGTAAAATGTATCTCAGCTCGCACGTTAGACAACGTCAGATCTATAAATCAATACAATTGCAAATTGTTTACATTTTGTCAAATGATTACGAATGTGCATGCAACATCAGGGAATCGTATCTTTTCTCCTACCTCCGCACGTCAACGACCCTACACACTTGTGGGCGCAGGTTGCTTTTTGTAAGCCCTTTTAACGCCTTCTCCCAATTACTTTCCCGTAGCGCAAATTTATCATTCTGCCATTTGTCACCAACACTATCGCTAGGTACCACAGTTACTTGACTCACCAACCACTTCGCACACGGACTGTCGTTATTGAATTTCAATTCTATAATTTACAAAAAAAAAATCTCTGAATGTCATACGATTTTCCTTCTTATAAACAATAGACAATAGACAATAGGTGCAGGATTACGCCATTCGCCCCTTCGAGCCAGCACCGCCATTCAATGTGATCATGGCTGATCATCCCCCATCAGTACCCCGTTCCTGCCTTCTCCCCATATCCCCTGACTACGCTCTCTTTAAGAGCCCTATATAGCTCTCTCTTGAAAGTATCCAGGGAATCGGCCTCCACCGCACTGAGGCAGAGAATTCCACAGACTCACAATTCTCCGTGTGAAAAAGTGTTTCCTCACCTCCGTTCTGAATGCCTTACCGCTTATCTTAAACAGTGACCCCCTGGTTCTGGACTCCCCCAACAATTCTTCTTATTTACTGACTTTATATTCAAGTTAAATCTGCAACAAAATGTCCGGGGAACGTATCTAGATGGGAATTTTTGTTGGGAAACTGTAAGGAAATAAATCGCACACAAGAGGGATTTATATGCGCTTCACAAACAGATTTGCTAACACCGACGTTTCAGCTCATAGCATCTCCTGTTTGAATCGTGCAAATTAAAGAATGGAAAGGGTGAACTAACCACAAGCTGTTCATATCATTCACTTCCATTTAATTTCAACAGAAGATAACTTGGCAAGCAAAGAAGGTGAGTTTATGGAAATGAATGTGAAGTGGGAAATATGATTTACAGTATTCTTGATAAACTGCATAGAATAATCGGTGACCTTGCTTCAGCACGGATGTTGTCTACTTTAACCTGGTTTCCCAACCGAGGCAGCAAGTAGACTATTTTAAATTATTGTTGTCTATTGCCTAGATCCATCTAAAGAAAATCAATTTAGTTGCAGGCATATGGCAAATATGCTATCCCTTTTACACTTTTAAATAAACATCTGCAAATATGTTAAAATGACAAGGTGTTGTGGTGGAAATGCTTATCCAGAACCAACGAGTAACGTCAAAATAAACAGTCGAAACCTATAATCTATAACGGCCAGAAACCATTTAACGCCAGGCGAGTAAAAACAACGCAAATAAATTGCAATTCATACCGTTGCTAGAAGATGGATCTGTATTTTGTTTAATGTTTTAATTTTTTAATTTTTTATATAAATCAGATATTCCGTGATTTTTCAAGATGAATGTATTTATTAATAACAATGAAATCTTATTTTTCTAATTTATTTTCTTTATTTCTTTATTTTTCTTATCTATAAATATAAATAAATAATTAGAGGCAACGTTAATATGTAACCGATAAAGGAGGATCCCAGCTACTTTGGTAACTGGGTACCCGGAACCCTGCATACTTAATATGTAATCGTTACAGAAAGTTTGTATTGGGTTGGACTATGATATGCAGATACCTCTAATTTAAAAAAATCAAAATATATATATATATATATATATATATATATATATATATATATATATATATATATATATATATATATATATATATATATGTATATATATATGGTGATTGTAAAACAATTGCGAATTGATTAATAACACATTGAAGAGTGATTTACTCTTTGGAGTAACATAAGTTTAAAAGCATAATTTATTGAGATATATCCTTCTGAAGCAAAGGCCTGGAAGCGCCTCAAATTAGTCCAACAGAATCAATATCATCTGTCAGTTTGACTTAAAACGCTGGAGTAACGCAATGGGTCAGGGAATAATTCTGAAGAAAAGGAACATGTTACCTTTCGGGTCGGACCCCTTTTTCAGATTGTACAGATTGATCAGACCAAATACAAACAGCCAGAAGAAAGCACCGAAACGTCAGCAATTACATTTCTACAGAGACGCTGCCTGACGTGCGGAGGTTCTCCAACATTGTGTGTCTCTCTTCGGTATAAGCCACCATCATTATTCCTTACCAACGCATCCACTGTCAGTATTTTTGCTGTTTGTAGAAATAAGAGAGGAATTGACAAATAGGGGGTATAAAGATGGAGTTGAAGGGGAAGTGACTACAGGAAAAATTACAAAAGATTCTAGAATTAATGGGAAGGAAAGTTCGAGAATGGACAACAGAGTAAGATCAGCGCCAATGGCGAGCGGTGCGAGGGGGGAGTGAATACGGAGGTCAAAGTGCTGTATATGAATGCGCATAGTATAAGGAATCAAGTGCACGAGCTTGAGGCTCAGTTAGAAACTGGCTAATATGATGTTGTGGGAAGTACTGAGACATGGCAGCAAGAGGGCCAGGGTAGCGAACTGAATATTCAAGGGTATACCTCCTATCTGGAAGAAAGACAGATGCGCAGAGCGGATGGGGTTGCCCTATTGGTGAGGAATGAAATGCAGTGCATTGCAAGTGGTGATATTGAAACAGGAAATGTGGAGTCAATATGGATAGATCTAAGGAATTTTAAGGGTCAAAATACCCT
Organism: Malacoraja senta; assembly: GCA_038087875.1. NCBI lineage: Eukaryota > Metazoa > Chordata > Chondrichthyes > Rajiformes > Rajidae > Malacoraja > Malacoraja senta. The sequence continues at coordinate 3,049,274 of CM075994.1, forward strand.
AATGGGACTAATCTGCAGGGCCCCATACAGTATCCTGGACATAGGGCGCAAGATGAACAGGAGTTAAAATTGGCATGTACAAAAGTAATGCTGTGGTTGTTATTGGAGATTTCAACAGGCAGGTAGACTGGGAAAATCAGGTTGGTACTGGACCCAAAGAAAGGGACTTTGTAGAGTGCCTTCGTGATGGAATATTAGAACAACAGCTTGTATTTGAGCCTACCAGGGAGAAGGCGATTCTGGATTTAGTGTTATGTAATGAACCGGATTTGATAAAGGACCTCGACGTTAATGAGCCATTAGGAGACAGTGACCATAACATGGTCAGGATTAACCTACAATTGGAGAGGGAGAAGGATAGGTCGGAGGTGTCAATGTTGCAGTTGAATAAAGGGGACTATGGGGCCATGAGGGGGGAGCTGCCCAAAATTGACTGGAAAGATACACTACCAGGGATGACTGGAACAAAAATGGCAGGTATTTCTAGGAATAATCCAGAAGGTGCAGGATCAGTTCATTCATAGGAGGAAGAAAGGGACGACCATGACTGAACAGGGACGTCTGAGACAGTATAAAAATTAAAGCGGAGAAGTAGAACGTAGCAAAGATGAGCGGGTAGCAAGATGATTGGGTAATGTATAAAGAACAACAGAGGATAACCAAAAAGACAGTACGGGAAGAAAAGGTGATGTACGAAGGTAAGCTAGTCAAGAATATAAAGCAGGATAGTAAAAGCTTCTTTAGGTATGTGAAGAGGAAAAAAATAGTTAAGACCAAAGTTAGTCCCTTGAAGACTGAAAAAGGTGAATTTATTATTCGGAACAAGGAAATGGAGGATGAGTTGAACATGTAATTTGGATCTGTCTTCACTAAGGAGGACACAAACAATGTTCCTGATATTGTAGTGGCCAGAGGATCTGGGATGAGGGAGGAACTGAGGGAGATCCACATTAGGCAGGAAATTGTGTCGGATATACTGATGGGACTGAAGGCTGATAAATCCCCAGGGCCTGATGGTCTGCATCCCAGGTTACTAAAGGATGTGGCTCTAGAAATCGTAGATGCATTGGTGATAATGTTCCAAAGTTCTGTTGACACAGCAGCAGTTCCTGTGGATTGGAGGATAGCTAATGTTATCCCACATTTTAAGAAAGGCGACAGAGAGACAACAGGGAATTACAGACCAGTTATCCTGACATCGGTGGTGGGGAAGATGCTGGAGTCAATTATAAAGGATGATATAACCGAAAATGGACAAGGGTGAGCAAGTGGATGTAATGTACCTGGACTTTCAGAAATCATTTGAAAAGGTCCACCATAGGAGATTAGTGGGAAGAATTAGGGCACATGGTATTGGGGGTACAGTGTTGACATGGATAGAGAAGTGGTTGGCAGAAAGGAAACAAAAAGTAGGGATTAACGGGTCCTGTGAACTGTGAGTAGGATGCTATGAGAATGCAGGGTGACAAGGACTGGTTGGGGGAGTGGTCGGATACATAGTCGATGAAGTTAAATGAGGATAAATGTGAGGTTATCCAATTTGGTAGCTAAAACAGGAAGGCAGATTACTACAAAGGGGAAGTACAACGGGATCTGGTGGTCCTTGTTCATCAGTCTATGAAAGTAAGCATGCAGGTACAGCAGGCAGTGAAGAAAGCGAATGGCATGTTGGCCTTTATAACAAGATGAAACGAATATAGGAGCAAAGAGGTCCTGCAGTTGTACAGAGCCCTAGTTTCGAAGGATGAGAGGGGATTTCATTGAAACATATAATATTGTTAAGGGTTTGGACACGCTAGAGGGAGGAAACGTGTTCCCGATGTTGAGGGAGTCCGGAACCAGGGGCCACTGTAAGAATAAGGAGTAAGCCATTTAGAACGGAGACGAGGAAACACTTTTTCTCACAGAGAGTGGTGAGTCTGTGGAATTCTCTGTCTCAGAGGGTGGTGGAGGCAGGTTCTCTGGATGCTTTCAAGAGAGAGCTAGATAGGGCTCTTAAAATTAGCGGAGTCAGGGGATATGGGGAGAAGCCGTGAACGGGGTACTGATTGGGCATGATCAGCAATGATCACATTGAATGGCGGAGCTGGCTCGAAGTCGGTTTGCTGTACATTTATTCTGTCAGCAAATAAAATGTTGGCATGCTCAGCAAAGATTTCTGACACAGCCACTGTCTTTCAGTTGATTGAAAATTGTACAATTTGCCACAATGAAGAGGCGATTAGCATTAATTAATTAATCGAGTGGTAATGGCAAAGATCACACTTTCAAGCTGCGGCTTGGCATGGACCTGGTCACATTTCCTCCAGATCCACATTTATGCTTTGGTTTGACATCTGCAGCTTTTATGGTACCTATTCAGTTGGCGTTATGAATCATACGCATATGTTCTGCGAATACGAAAGAAAACGCAAAAGTTGCATTAAACATTAAACATTTCGCAATCGTTGACTCACCTTGTATGGACTCAGAACAAGTTTGCAATCGTGTGCAAACTCGATTTCGGAACACGCCGTCAATTTGTTCAGGCAGTCCCTTACAATGGCTAATTAAAAATAAACACCCCACACACTATTTTACTTATTTGTAATGGCAATTTAATTTGATTGTGTACTGCAGGAGTCCCCAGGCCACTAGTATCCATTTTTACTTGGATATCTGTGTTATATTTTAATGCGTATTCATTGTCCATCCAATTCACATTGAACTTATTTTACCATTGTCAAAAAACTTTTGAAAGCTCATGAATTATTCTTCAACTTTTCCAGGGAAATTGTTGAAAACATTATACTGTACTACTACATACAGGACACGGTGCAGGTCTGCGCCAATTATTTAGTTCCAGTCGTTCAGCATTTCCGAGAAATGTTCCTTAGACCGTTAGTCTACACCCAAAACAAAATTCGGAAATAAATCTGCAAGCAATGTTATGACTTCCTGCGGGATGTTAACAGGTCCACTGGACCAAATGACATTCTTCCCTGTTCAGCATTTCCGAGAAATGTTCCTTAGACCGTTAGTCTACACCCAAAACAAATTTCGGAAATAAATCTGCAAGCAATGTTATGACTTCCTGCGGGATGTTAACAGGTCCACTGGACCAAATGACATTCTTCCCTGTTCAGCATTTCCGAGGAATGTTCCTTAGACCGTTAGTCTACACCCAAAACAAATTTCGGAAATAAATCTGCAAGCAATGTTATGACTTCCTGCGGGATGTTAACAGGTCCACTGGACCAAATGACATTCTTCCCTGTTAGACAATGTTTCCATGACATTTAGAAAAACGATTGAACGTGAACACATTAATTTCCTGCAACTGACCTTATTTTGACCATGCATAACGATTACGTATTCCCATGAAATAAAGTGAACAGATCGCGCTGACCTCCATCAACGTAAGGGAAGATGACCTGTCAATATAAAATTGAATTACAATCAAAATCACGTTATCTTCTTTACAGTATAAATTAATCCGATCGCAAGATCATCCATATTTCAATGAAAACTTGTTATTTCCTAACGTTGGACGTTCTTCACCGCAAATGCGTACAGTAATTATAATGCGATAGCTAATTGGCACATATGCATCGCTATTATTATTCTAGGGCTTAAAAGAGACCTCACAGGCATCGGTAAGTAATATAAATTGTACAGGAACTCCTTAACATGCATTTCATGCTTATGCACAGTTCAAATTCATCTTAATGTCAATCGTCAATCGTCTGGCGGAAAATTGCAGTTATCGAGAAACGTTAGGTTTCTGTCCACCCGTATTGTAAAGTGGTTTATCTCAAATCGTCCCTAAAATTCTATGTAAACTTCACCTATGGTTTCTCGCAGCACAATTCGCGCGCGCATGCACACGCACACACACATATACAAACATACATGGCCAGCGCAAATCAGAGCAGTTGAAATATGTTGTTAGGAGAGTGATTAACTGAAAATCACGTTCGTGAAGATTGTATTATGACATGGCGGAAGAATGAGCAGGAAGTCCGAATCAACCATCCATCTGAACCTCAGGTTGCCTAGTTAATGGGGCATCGAGAATCAGATGAGATTGGTTTAAGGATAGGGGGGGATGTTTAAAAGGAACCTGAGGGGTAACTTTTTCAACCAAAAATATGGTGGGTGAATGAAACGAGCTGCCAGAGGAGGTAGATGTTACATGTATTATCGCAACTTTTAAGAAACATTCGACAGGTATATTGGTAGGACACGTTTAGAGGGATATGGACCAAACGCAGGAAGGTGGGACTAGTTTAGGTTAGACATGTTGGTCGGTGTGGGCTTGTTGGAGCGAAGGATCTGCTTCGACATTGCTTGACTCTGTGACCATAATTCACCGATATATGCCAACATATTCCCTTTATATGTTTAAAAGTGCGACACCGGGAACATGGATAATAAAAACGAACTCTGAACAAATGGTGATTGATTGAATTGTATTGAATAAAGAATGATCGGTTTTATGATTTCAGAAACGGACGTTCCGAAAAGCCCTCGCAGAAGAGGTAACAGAAAGAAACAATGTATTTGTTATGTAGACTGAAAATGCTGGATTACTCAGCAGGGCAGGCAGCATCTCTGGAGAGAAGGGATGGTTGACCCTTTGGGACGAGACTCTACTTCAGACTGATTGCATACAGTGTATTATAATTGATTTTGAATGAAGAAGCTGAAAGAACTTCAGAATGTTGTGCATGTGGAAACATGTGCTACATTGTAGAAAAACAAGGTGACATCGAGTTTCAATTATTTTCAAAATTGTGATTTGTGAACTGAAATTCAGTCACTCCATGTACCAATTAACCTGATCAATTAGCACCAGTTCATTAAATCGTCAAGCGTTTCGGGTTCTTGTCTATTAATTTCAATATATTATCGGAAATATTCCACGAATATAAGAAATATTCACAAGGACTTGCACAACGTAGTCAGTGCACAAGAAATACATAGCAACTCTTCCTTTTAATGAACCCCGCACCGAAAGCTGCTATATGATATGCAGTGTGCAGATTATACAAATTAAGCAATACTGAAGTACTCCCAAACTGTTATTTCAGATTAGATTGCATTCTATTACTACCAGATTGCCTTCTAGGCGCCATATTTTAGCAATGATGATAACTGATCCATCAGCACAGATTCACACCTTTGGTAACATCTGCTTACGAAGTAAGTGATTTTGAAGTATATTCTATCGCTTTGGAATAAACTCTTTATATTTGATCGAAGGTCTTTTAATATTCCCTATTTCTTTTTGTGTTGACCTTCAAAAATCAAGTTGAAATTTTCCGGGTTCTTTAAATATTCGACCGAATTTCTTCTAAATCCGGTGACGTTTTTTACCTGAGCCGAGGATTTTGTGTTGCTATCTATTGACCTGACCACCACATAATGGGGCTGTATCATCCCTCAGCTGAGAACGTCACTTCATCATGGAATACATTTAGACGTATTTACTTATTCAGTTTGTTTGATCGCCCGATGACTTTTGAACGCACTTCATAATTCAGGGGTAGCAAGGGAAATATTTCACCATTGCATTAGTCCGTGAGCTGAGAGACTCATTTCCAACAACAGTTAAAACCTGCCGAAGACGTATAGTTTCAGGAACCTAAATTCGCAATGATATCTGGCTACAGAATGTTTTAACGGATTACTCATTACAATTAACATCCATTCATCCATATAAAATATACGGAGCAAAGGCTAAAGTAGGGAAACCTATCTTGCTGAAAACATGAATAGCATGCCACCAAGTGGTATAAAATAATTTGCAGCCGCCGTGCAGATCTGCAAACACAAAAGCCTATATTTTCCCAGGCCCAATTTAAGTAACTGGATGATCAATCAAAGTGAAATTGCGATACGTAGCTTCACAATCTTCACCTTTCACAGCAGAAATTAAGCTGTAAAATATAGAACCCGAGCATCTGCAGGATGCAACGTGCATGATAAATGATAACCAGGGATAGCGTTCTCCATTCATTCATACATTTTACAACGGATTAGCATAAGATTAACAGATCTGGAATAAATACATTTCCTATAAGCTTCTACCACTTCAGATTTTTAAAAGAATGTCACAACTTATAAGATGAATGGGAGGAAATGTAGTCACCCAAAGGCTAGCGAATCATTAGAATTCTTCAGGCAAAGGAATTTAGGCAGACACTTAGCATATTGGGAAAAGAGATTGATATTTTTAGATACGTCGAGTTAGTCGAAGAATTTGTATCTACTGCAGAAAAAGACATTGAAATAAGTGACCAATCATAGCGTGGTTTTAGATGGAGAGGACATGGAGTGCATAAACCCTATATTTCATTATATTCGTTCGCCAGGTTAATTCCTGGGGTGGCGGGATTAACGTATGATGCATGAATGGGTCGACTAAGTTTATATTCGCTGGTATTTAAAAACGATGAGAGGGGATCTTATAGAAACATATATCATTCTTAGAGGATTGGACAGGTTAGATGCAAGACAAATGTTCTCGATATAGGGGGAGTCCAGAACCAGGCGTCTCAATTTAAGATTAAGAGTTAGGCGGTTTAGGACTGAGATGAGACATTTGTTTATTACCCTGAGAATTGTGAATCTGTAAAATTATCTGCCACAGAGTGCAGTGGAGGTTTTCATTGAATGTGTTCAAGAGAGTCTTAGATTTAGCTCTTCAGGCGAAGGGAATCAAGGGTATGGGGGGGAAAGCCGGAACAGTGTAATGATTTTGGATGATCAGCCATGATCATATTGAATGGCAGTTCTGGATCGCAGGGCGGAATGCCCTACTACTGCACCTATTTTCTATGTTTCTATGTTCCTATGCTTCCTCTGATTCTTCTCAGCACCATCTGTATCATGGAGATAAGCTGTGTCGCCAGAGCTTCAGTAACAGCTGTGTTTATGTTATTTAGAACAGCATCCACGTAAACCTCTATTGCATTTCCTCCTGTGCTCTTGCGTTTTCATTATCTAATGCATTAAATTTAATTATTAACATTGTTAAAAAATAAACTGCGTGATGAGGCAGATTACGCTAAAGCGGGAAAGTAAATGATGACACGATGCTTCATTGTGCTGCAGGACATTAGGATATATTTATTGTACTGTCGAATACACACTCCAAACTTTCCGAGTTGACAGTGCCTGTAACGGTGGACCACCAGCTTCCTGACAGACAGGAAGCAGCATGTGAGGCTGGGAAAGCACATCTTGGACGTGCAAACGCCCAGCATAGGAGCACCGCCAGGCTACGTACATTCTCCTCTCCTCAACTCTCTCTGCACCAACGACTGCACCTCCACAGACACCTCTGTCAAGCTTCTCAAGTTTGCGAACGACACAAACCTGATTGGACTGATCCAGGATGGGGAGGAATCTGCCTACAGACAGGAAGTGTAACAGCTGGCGTCCTGGTGCCGTCGCAACAACCTAGAAATCAATACTCTTAAGCCAGTGGAATTAATTGTAGACTTTAGGAGAGCTCCACCTCCCCTCACCCCACGCACCGTCAACAACACCACAGTCACAGCTGTGGAGTATTTTAAGTTCCTGGGAACCATCATCTCCAAGGACCTTAAGTGGGGGGCTACCATCGACTCCACAGTCAAAAAGGCACAACAAAGGATGTATTTCCTACGGCAGCCGAGGAAGCACAATCTGCCACAGGCAATGATTGTCCAATTCTACACGGCCATTATAGAGTCTGTTTGTCACCTTCTCCGTCATGGTCTGGTTTGGCTCAGCCACCAAGCACGACACCTGGAGGCTGCAGCGAATCGACCGATCAGCAGATAAAGTTATTGGCTGCAAACTTCCCTCCATTGACGAAACTTACGCTGCAAGGGCCAGGAACCGAGCGGGCAAGATCATCTCTGATCCCTCTCATTCTGGCTTCAATCTCTTTGAACCACTTCCCTCTGGATGGCGACTCCGGATTGTCAAAGCTGCTACAGCAGACATAAAAACTGTTTTTATCCAGGAGTAGTTGCTCTAATCAACAGCCAAAGATCTGTGGCCTCCCTTTGATCTGGTATTTTGTTGGTTCACATGCTTGATCAATGGTGTTTTATCATTAATGTTTTATTATTATTAATGTTTAGTGTTTTCTGAGTCATTCGTAACTGTCACTGTATCCCATGTTGTTACTTGTGGGCGGAGCACCAAGGCAAATTCTTTGTATGTGAATACTTGGCCAATAAACCTACTTACTTACTTACTTAACAGCTTTACAAAATATATGTATGATTTATACCACGGATGATTGAGTACAATAAATAGGTAATCAGATAAAACAATTGAGTTGACGTTGAAAATTGAAAGAAAACATTCGTGGATTAAAACAATTGGCAGTTATCGTGAATATATACAGAAAGGAGGATTCATAATTGAAGAACACAAATCGTATTAAAATTCTTGATATCATATGAGTAGGTGAGATGAAAGAAAGGATTTGGTTAATGTGATGTATGTAATATAATTAGCATATGTTATGTCTTGTGCGAGGGGACGCATGCGCTGAAACTCAAGGTGGCGTCCTGGAATAAAGAAGTTTGTTAGTGTTCTCCCGTGTCCGAGTGTTATTTTGAAGTCAGTTCCAAGCACCCAAATACACAACAATTGGCGACGAGGATAAAAGAACAGAAAAGGAAAGAAGGACTGTCAAGAAAGAAAAAAGTTCAAGCGACGCGGTTGTGTTTGGAGACAAAGTGGAACGGCACCAAGCAAAAATTTGGCTCCAAATTGTTTTGAATTGGCACCAAAGAAAGTAAAGGTCGGGACGGGAATCAAGAGCGCAAGGAGAGCCAGTGAGACAGTAATTAAGTATCACCGATGAACGCAGCCAAAACCTTGAGGACTAAACAGCAGGACAGCGACGGTGTCCAACTTACCTGGAACGTTTTCCAGGGCCGTGCAGCCACGGCAAAGGGGCAGAAGAGGCCCAGCAGCCGCCACCGACTTCGGGTGAGTTCCAGGGCCGTGTATCGTGTAGGCCACGGACAAGTCCAGTGACCACACCGACTTCGAACGTTTTCCAGGGCTGTGCAGCCCACAGCCTGGCCCAAGCAGCAGCCACAGACGTCGGGTGAGGGCCTTGTACCGGGTAGGCCACGGACAGGTCCGGAGAAGCCACCGATGAAAGAGGACCGTGTAGCCCACGGCCAGCCCCAGTAGCAGCCAAAGACGTCAGGTGAGGGCCTAGTATCGTGCAGGCCACGGACAGCTCCGGAGAAGCCACCGACGAAAGCCGAGTCTTCAGCCCGGTCGGTAGCAGAGACAGCCCGGTGGGAGGAGAACGCGGAGAAAGCAGGAGGGATAGAGAGAAATGAAAAGGAGGTGGGGTAGTGTTGCTGGTTAGAGAGGAGATTAACGCAGTGGAAAGGAAGGACATTAGCTTGGAGGATGTGGAATCGGTATGGGTAGAGCTGCGAAACACTAAGGGGCAGAAACCGCTGGTGGGTGTTGTGTACAGGCCACCTAGCAGTAGTAGTGAAGTTGGGGATGGCATCAAACAGGAAATTAGAAATGCGTGCAACAAAGGCAAAACAGTTATAATGGGTGACTTCAATCTATATATAGATTGGGTGAATCAATTTGGCAGGGGAGCTGAGGAAGAGGATTTCTTGGAATGTATGCGGGATAGTTATCTAAACCAACATGTAGAGGAACCAACGAGAGAGCAGGCTATTCTAGACTGGGTATTGAGTAATGAGGAAGGGTTAGTTAGCAGTCTTGTTGTGCGTGCCCCCTTGGGCAAGAGTGACCATAATATGGTTGAGTACTTCATTAGGATGGAGAGTGACATTGTTAATTCAGAAACAACGGTTCTGAACTTAAAGAAAGGTAACTTTGAGGGTATGAGACGTGAATTGGCCAAGATTGACTGGCAATTATTTCTAAAAGGGTTGACGGTGGATATGCAATGGAAGGCATTTGAAGACTGCATGGATGAACTACAAAAATTGTTTATCCCAGTTTGGCAAAAGAATAAATCAGGGAAGGTAGTGCATCCGTGGATAACAAGGGAAATCAGGGATAGTATCAAAGCAAAAGATGATGCGTACACATTAGCCATAAAAAGCAGCATACCAGAGGACTGGGAGAAATTCATAGACCAGCAGAGGAGGACAAAGGGCTTAATTAGGAAAGGCAAAATAGATTATGAAAGAAAACTGGCAGGGAACATAAAAACTGACTGCAAAAGTTTTTATAGATATGTGAAGAGAAAGAGATTAGTTAAAACAAATGTAGGTCCCTTGCAGTGAGAAACAGGTGACTTGATCATGGGGAACAAGGATATGGCGGAACAATTGAATAACTACTTTGGTTCCGTCTTCACTATGGAAGACATAAATAATCTGCCGGAAATAGCAGGGGACCGCGGGTCAAAGGAGATGGAGGCACTGAGTGTAATCCAGGTTAGTCGGGAAGTGGTGTTGGATAAATTAAATAGATTAAAGGCCGATAAATCACGAGGGCCAGATAGGCTGCATCCCAGAGTACTTAAGGAAGTAGCTCCAGAAATAGTGGATGCATTAGTGATAATTTTTCAAAACTCTTTAGATTCTGGAGTAGTTCCTGAGGATTGGAGGGTAGCAAACGTAACCCCACTTTTTAAGAAGGGAGGGAGAGAGAAAACGGGGAATTACAGACCAGTTAGTCTAACATCGTTAGTGGGGAAACTGCTAGAGTCAGTTATTAAAGATGCGTTAGCAGCACATTTGGAAAGTGGTGAAATCATTGGACAAAGTCAGCATGGATTTACCAAAGGTAAATCATGTCTGACGAATCTTATAGAATTTTTTGAGGATGTAACTAGTAGAGTGGATAGGGGAGAACCAGTGGATGTGTTGTATCTGGACTTTCAGAAGGCTTTCGACAAGGTCCCACATAAGGGATTAGTATACAAACTTAAAGCACACGGTATTGGGGGTTCAGTATTGATGTGGATAGAGAACTGGCTGGAAAACAGGAAGCAAAGAGTAGGAGTAAACGGGTCCTTTTCACAATGGCAGGCAGTGACTAGTGGGGTACCGCAAGGCTCAGTGCTGGGACCCCAGCTATTTACAATTTATATTAATCATATGGATGAGGGAATTGAAGGCAACATCTCCAAATTTGCGGATGACACTAAGCTGGGGGGCAGTATTAGCTGTGAGGAGGATGCTAGGAGACTGCAAGGTGACTTGGATAGGCAGGGTGAGTGGGCAAATGTTTGGCAGATGCAGTATAATGTGGATAAATGTGAGGTTATCCACTTTGGTGGCAAAAACAGGAAAGCAGACTATTATCTAAATGGTGGCCGATTAGGAAAAGGGGAGACGCAGCGAGACCTGGGTGTCATGGTACACCAGTCATTGAAAGTAGGCATGCAGGTGCAGCAGGCAGTGAAGAAAGCGAATGGTATGTTAGCTTTCATAGCAAAAGGATTTGAGTATAGGAGCAGGGAGGTTCTACTGCAGTTGTCGTCTTGCTACTTGTATTTCTACTGCAGTTGTACTCCAGGTGTGGTAATGGTGAGACCACACCTGGAGTATTGCGTGCAGTTTTGGTCTCCAAATCTGAGGAAGGACATTATAGCCATAGAGGGCAGAGAAGGTTCACCAGACTGATTCCTGGGATGTCAGGACTTTCATATGAAGAAAGACTGGATAGACTTGGCTTATACTCGCTAGAATTTAGGAGATTGAGAGGGGATCTTATAGAAACGTACAAAATTCTTATGGGGTTGGACAGGCTAGATGCACGAAGATTGTTCCCGATGTTGGGGAAGTCCAGGACAGGGGGTCACAGGTTAAGGATAAGGGGGGAAATCCTTTAAGACCGAGATGAGAAAAAACTATTTCACACAAAGAGTGGTGAATCTCTGGAACTCTCTGCCACAGAGGGTTGTTGAGGCCAGTTCATTGGCTACATTTAAGAGGGAGTTAGATGTGGCCCTTGCGGCTAAAGAGATCAGGGGGTATGGAGAGAACGCAGGTACGGGATACTGAGTTGGATGATCAGCCATGATCATATTGAATGGCGGTGCAAGCTCAAAGGGCCGAATGGTCTACTCCTGCACCTATTTTCTATGTATCTATGTAAAGGCCGGTCGCGCGAGAAACGGCAGAGAGCCGAGAACGCCCGGTTGCAAGAGACGGCCGAGAGCGGGGAAAGCCCGGACGTGAGAGGAAATCCGGCCCCGAGTGAAGAGTGGGACCGCGCGAGAGAAGCAGGACACAGCACTCAAGCACACAGCACAAAGCACTTGGGCCGATTGAGAAGGCCGGCCGCGCAAGAGAAGCGGACCGGCCGAGTGAGAAGCCGGCCGAGAGCGAAGCGGGTCCGCGGAAGGGAAGCGGGACATAGCGCTTACCCAGCCCCGCCGGCGGGGTACAGTCCCGACGCGAGAGAAAGCCGGACGAGGGAGAAGCGGGTCCGCGCGAGAGAAGCGGGACACAGTGCTTACCCAGCTCCCGACGGCAGGGCACAATCCCGAAAAGCGGAGCAGCCAGGCGGGCCGTGGAGCCAGCAACGAGCCGAGCAGCGGGGCCCAGCAGAGTGACGCCGCGCAGTGGAGCCAGCGACGGGCGGAGTAGCGGGGAGCCAGAGACTCGCCTTCCGCAGGGCGTGCACGGGAGACAGCAGGAAAGTAAATCGGCGGAGTAGCGGATGTCGGCGACAGCCAGAAGAGCAGTGAAGCTAGCGGTGGCCCGGGAGGCCCGGTGGAGGGAGTGGAGGCAGCAGCAGAGGTCCGGAGTGGCCTACATTAACGGTATACTCAAGAGAAGGTCCGGAGAATGCTCCAGCATCTTCAAAAGTAACGGTGGGGACAGTTCGAGAGGTCGAGGAGGCGCCGGAGTCCATAGGCCGACAAGCCTGACCGGTGAATTCCTTCAAAGCAAAAGTGGGACTGTTGAACGTAATGCATTGTTCGCTATTCCTTCACAGTAAAAGCGGGACTGTTTGGATTTAATGCATGGGTCACGGTTATTAATACTAAATCTGTGTACATAGCAGGAATATGGTTTAAATTGTTCTAGTTGGCTATTAAAATGGAGGTTGGTTATTAGTATACATCTATCATTATAAGAAGTGGAAATAGTCAGTGGGCTGGATCACTTCTTAGTGTGTAAAAGGATTAAGTCCAGTGCAGAAAACACAGTGACAGAACAGAACATAGTGCACCTGAATAGCAACAGGGTAGCATGACTTTTTTTAATTGGAGGAAAGGTGCCCCAGTAAGATTCTGGGTCTAATTTTGAGGAATGGACTGTATTCTTGGAGGCATGTTTCATTTCCAATTATATCACTGCAGATGAGAAGAGGAGAGCATGGTTCATATTAGGCTTAGGAAGAGAGTGTTATCAGACCTTACCTACAAAGTGAGAAAAGTCAAGTGCCAAGTGACAAAGGTCAAAGGCAAAGGAAAAAAACTCAAATGCCAAGTGACAAAGGTCAAAGGCAAAGGAATAAAAGTCAAATGCATAGGTGCATTGCCATCCAGAGTGCAACCCTAACTATTCAAGCTGCATTCTAGGGTATGAAGGTACGGAGAGAGATTTGGAACAAACAGAAGGCAGCAACGATAATACAAGCAGCATTTAGAATGCACAGAGTAAACCGTCCACACAGGGCAATGAGATTGGCAGCTATAATAGTACAAACCCATTATAGGGCACACATTCAAATGTAAAGTGATCGCAAGACATACATGACGGTACACAGCAGTGTTGTGCTGCTTCAGGCTGCATATCGAGGAATGCTTGTTCGAATGCAATTGCTGTGCATGCACAAATCTGCCAAGATCATACAGACTTATTTTCAGATGCACAAATAGCGTCAGTGTTTCAAGAAACTACGCTGATCTGCCATTGCGGCACAGCAACGATACAGAGCTTGCCAGATAAGAGATGTCCAAGTGAGACAATATAATAGTTTGAGAAAAACTGTGGTTTGTATTCAGGCCTTCTACCGCGCGATTAAAGCCAGAGAATTGGTTGAAAAAATCAAGGCTGCACGCTGTATGAAGTCATTCTTAATGACGTGCATTATAAGAAAACATGTATTGATAAAAACGCGGCTGTAGTCACTCTGCAAATGCATATCGTGATTACCGATCAAAGGTACGTTACAGAGCTATGCTACAAGCAGTCATTTCGAACCAGAGTTGATACAAAGCATGTAAAATAGGACATTCCAAGTGTGTGCAATATCAGTCCATGAGGTATGTTTCTATTACCATTCAGACTGCCTACAAGGATGTGGTGGTAAGGCAATGGGTTATGCAAAAGAGAGCTACTATAAAAAGGCAGTCAGTGCTCCGTATGAGTTGGAATAGGAAAGACTTCCTCAAACTGCATTATACAGCAGTTATAGTGCAGTCTCACTACCGTGCTTATAAAGCAAGAAAACTATACGGTGCACAAATCAAAGCCACTGTTGTTTTGCAAATACAATATAGATCTTACATGTTGATGAAGAACCAGAGATGTGACTTCACTGGACAAATAGATGAATAACAGAAAAGGCTTAAACGATACAAAAGGCTTAAACGATATACGACAGACTTCCTCAAACTGAAATATACCGCAATTGTAGTGCAGTCCCACTACCTTGCTTATGAAGCAAGAAAACTATACAGAGCGCAATTCAATGCCACTATTGTTTTGCAAAGACAATATAGATCCTACTTCTTGATGAATAACCAGAAAGGTAATTTAAGAAGACAAATAGATGAACAACAGAAAAGGATTAAATGGTACAAAGAACGATTAAATACATGTGTGACGATGAGCAAAAAGGTGTTAAAAGAAAAGTCTAATGAAGAGAGGCTTGTCGGTCGAGACAAAACAATGCAGGACCGATTGCGATTAGGACACTCACTTTAGTCCAGCATGGAGCCTCCTACACTGAGCAATGGACAAATGGTTATGCATTGCAGAATGTCATTAAACAACAAGAGCAGATAAATACGCAGCGAATGGAAATTGAACAACAGGGGAAGTTGCTAGAAAACGAAAACTTGCAGCCATGGGTCAGATCCCATCTACAAAGAGGAAACCAAAGCAAATACATGAACCAGAAAATGAAACGCAGAATATCAGGAACAGGAATAAATTTGCAAATTAGATTAGGACATTTAAAAGGGAAGAAGCAGAGATACATGCAGAGCTAGAGGGATTAGAATGTGTTAGCAATGTATACATAAATGAGCGGAAAATGATAACACATAAAGCAAGTGGTAATGTATTTGGTTTAAGGAAGATGAGTGGAATGAAAAATTATATGCTAAGTTTAGATACCATTATTACAGTTATGATGATGTAATTTAAGATGTCCGCAATAATACAATTTTGCAACAGTGTGTTAATCAATTATATTTAATGTAATATAAATGGTGTTATCCGCCTCCAATTTAAAGTGGGAGCAGTGTGATCTATGTAATATAATTAGCATATGTTATGTCTTGTGCGAGTGGACGCATGCGCTGAGGAGAATCGAGGTGGCGTCCTGGTATAAAGAAGCGTGTTTGTGTACTACCGTGTCCGAGTGTTATTTTAAAGTCAGTTCCAAGCACCCAAATACACAACGGGTAACTTCAAGATAAATTGCAAATTGCAAAAGTCAAGGATGAACACAGTGCCGAAGACCGCTTGCATAAAACATAGTCGGTTATGCACAGTGATACTTTTAACGCTGGTGCTGTGTAAATAGAAAACTTAATAAATGTTAACGTGTCTGAATTATAGTCGTTCCAAACTGCTTCCGCTGCAATCACATATCGAATGAGTTCTCAATTCATCGTTTCTTCATAAGCTCTCTATGAATACTTAATTCGACATCGCTAAAATTCCAGTTTTTACATAATAATCTCAATGCTAAAGCGGCCTTTGATTTCGTTTTAGATTTTTTTTTGCCCAATGTAGATTTTCTTCCGTACATGCCACAATTCTAGAATATGAATATCGTAATTTTATGATGTCAGATAATTCTGTGTACCTGCTACTTTTTATTTAATTTACCATTTCATGTGACATTGAACGACGATACGCGAAGTACTTTCCAATCGGATTTTTGCAGAAAATTAATCTACTTCAATCTCCAGAATGTCAAAGTTTTCATCGTTCTAGATGGCGAGATTATATCTATACTTCACGAAACATGTTGTGTGGATTTCTGCGTTCCTTCTGCTTCCTATAGTGCACCTACTATTGCCACCTTTGTTTGTTCTGGAATTAAACCTTAACATATAGCAGTTAATTAACTCGAAATGTTTGCCTTTAAGATATCGAAACATTGCAAAGGCTGCTTAGAAAAGCAGGTGAGAAAGATATTGCCCTCACTTCCAATGAGCGAACAGGTGTCAACTCTGGAGTCGAGTAAATCTCGCGGTGGGGGTTTCTTTCTCTTTATAACGCGGGAATGGTAAATTTATATTGTGAACTAATGTGGGATATGATGAAACTGTTTGACTGCAAACTTTCTTAACCTTATTGCGTCTTGGTATAATATCCATGCTTGGTAAAGCCATATGTTTATGTTCTGGTAAATATATGTTTGAAATTAATCCTCTACTTTTTCTCATTGTACTGCATCGGTCTGGATGAAATTTCCATCTACGAAGCGGCTTTGATTTATTTAAATGATCAATGAATCAGCGGAGGTAGACACACATGCTGGAGAAACTCAGCGGGTCGAGACCCGAAACGTCACCTATTCCTTCGCTCCACTGATGCTGCCTCACCCGCTGACTTTCTCCAGCATTTTTGTCTACCTTCGATTTTTGCAGCATCTGCAGTTCTTTCTTAAACAACGAATCAGCAGGATTCCTTAGCACATCAAGATTTTGTTTTCATTTGATGGAGGCGAGTTTGTTTTGTTGAAACGATTAAAAAAAACGTGATGAATGATACGAAATGTGGAGGCAAAATCTTGATCATGATTTTGTCTGAATCAAGAGCGAGGTTTGGTGCTTTCCTTTGTGCAATCTAGTTGTGCGGCACGATGGTACTGAGATAGTCATGTTTGCTTTTGGTTGTCCATTCGTAAACACATATCATGATTGGTCGCGGCAAGCCTGCAGCTCTTTGAGTTTCGCAAGTTCCATTCTGATGTGATTCTGTGTATTACATTGGGTGCTGACTTCCCTGTATCTGCGCTCACAAATTGCATGTTTCGTACAAAATACTGGCCATGCCTATTGGATAGTTTGGCTTGATGATTTGTTGATTTTTAATTGATGATAGAATTATTCTAATCATGGCTGTCTGGTCACGTGTTATGCTGAAACGAATGATCATAATGTCGGTGCGTTAAAATACGTCATGAATGCCCTATGACAAAATTAGGGACATTTGCCAGACCTATTTTGAACATATCTCATTTATAGTGGTAACGGTGTCACCAGATAGCAAAACATTGTGAGGCAGTGACAATATCAGGATGGGTAAGCGCAAGAATCAACGTGAAAACCCATCGTTGTACGCCCAGAAAATTTTCAAAATGTTGTTCCTATGACTCAAATAGCGGCATGGCATTCCACGATGGGAATCATATGCCATCACAAGTCTTTGGCGACAATGTCAGTGGATAGCTAGGGAGAAGCATATCCCTTAATAATAATATATTCACCATTGTATGCGGTCCTACATCCCAACATGATCTCAATAAATACGGCGTTACATAGATGAGTGACGTAGATTGTTACCTCATACAGACTTGAGTACCAACTATTTTGCTCATGTACAACATCAAATGACAATAGAAGTGATCGATGAATTGTGCTGGCTTTATATACTGTTGCCGTATTCAACGCATTACTCGATCGATCAGCAGTAAGCCGTTGCTTAAACAGTGGCATTTATCAGATTTTAAAAAGTGATGGTTAAGTTTGAATTATATGCCCATAATATGATGTCTCAAATTAGAATTATGTGAAACAGTATTATATGCTTTAATAAAACACCAAGCCGATAACTCCGTGTCCATAATTTATGTGTGAGCAGAACTTTTCATAATGGGTGAAACGATTGACTCATATCACGATCTGAACTCAATGTGCCTGAAATCATGTAGATCTTTGTTACTCCGGTAACCGAAGTAGTCCTATCTTGGCAAAATGAGTACAGCAATGCCCAGAAGTCAATCTCACATGAGCCAATCATATTGATTCTATAGAGGAGAAGTCGGCCAAATTGGATGCAGGTAAGACCATAATATGATTCTTGATTGGAAATAAATTTCGATGACTGTGGCAGAGTCACCATCCTGTGCAAAATGTGTTTTGTGGGAGAGGCAGACAATGTCAATATATATTTTATAATTTTGACCAATGGTTGAATATGAAGAGATTTTGCTTCCACCCTTCTGTTTGGTACCCGAATAAGACGTTGCGAAATATAGAAAATGCTGGCATAAGTCAGCGTGTCTGACAGCATCTCCGGAGAAAGGGTGTAGGTGACATTTCGGGTCGAAAGACTTTTTCAGACTGAAAAATATACGTACATATGTGTGTGTTTGTGTGTGGGGGGGGTGACTAAATGATGAAATAAGACCAGAACAAATAAGTCATTTCAGTTATCTTGTTTGGAAGTATTTCAATTAAAATATCCACTGGGGAAACACGCTTTATACGGAATATCTACTTAAATGCCTTTCGAATTTGAGTGAAACGGTATCGTTTTCTTTCACAATTCTGAGTGAGTTGGTTGATTGCGAGCATAACAATGTGAAACAATATGTTACTTAGTCGAGTATCACTTAACCAAGCTTACTAATTTCCCTTCTCCCACATGAAATTATGCTCACTCAAAAGCGGCAATATTGCGATTAGATCGCAAATGGATTGTCAGTGATCTATATCACCAAAATAATACAATTGCAGTAATTATGGCTGTATTTTTCCACAGTCCTTCAGAGACTTAAACATACTTTGCAAGAAAAAGGTTAGGTTAATTAATCAAATTATTTCTGAGGACTTGCCTTATTCAAGAATATTTAACGACTTGTACAAAACGCGTTGTTTCAATATGCTTGTATTATATTTTATTCATTTGTCAAACATTATTAAGTAGATTCGTTGAAAATCATACGCCACCGGTACTGTTGCATTAATGCCCACAATACCTGCTTTAGCTGTGCTTGGCGTGTTGGAATTATCACGTCAATCCGCCAACGTGCAATAGAATTAATTACGCAAAGTTGAAATTGGGAAAACTGATCAATCTATTCGTGGATGTTTAAGCATCTATGAGCCGGACAGTAATATTATTTGGAAAATATAGGTAAGAAAATCTATCTGGGAAACAAATGCAGGCTCTAGCTGGATGCATCCCGCAAATATATCAAACGAACTTTTGGTTAAACAGCTGACTATCAAAGGATCAAGTATTGATGGGTCACTTCGATAAATCAAGAATATAAGTTTACCTAATTGGATTTGCTCCATTCACTCCAGCTTTATAGTCGTTTCTTATGATTTTCGCTGTTTATTGCAATATGTTGGAGCTTTCTCTTGATTATGATGTGGTCGTCGTGCATTATATTTGCGTCTGTGCAATAGGTCTGTGCTCGCGGTCTCAATGTCACTAGGGAAGTAGCCTGCAAACGACGATCAGGCTCGTTATTTCATCGTTAACGCTGCAAAAGTCCGCAATCTTTTCTTTCCGAATGGTTATGTAGTTCTAATACGTTTGTCATCGTTCAGATCTTTTCTGTTTGTCAGTTTCAAGTTATTTCGATAGGTAAACAATGTTTACCAGTTGACGTTAATATCCATTGTTCAGCCAACGTTTAAGTTAGAAGCCAGTATATATTATTTTTGAAACTATCTTAATCGAGATGTAATTTATCTCACTTGCCAACTATATACTTATCTTGTCCTCTTCCTGTTTGTGTTGTTTTTATTTTGCGCAAAACGTTACCGCTAAGCACTACGCTTTTTCGCCAACTTACAAGCCATTCTCCTGTGCTGTAAGTTCCGTAAGTTTTATTCCGATCGAAGACATATTACAAAAGTTCTTCGCATGTCATTTGCCGGGACGGCGACGTCGTTTCCGGCACCCGCTGTCGGCACCCGCTGTCAATCACGGGCGTGGAGAATAAAGCTGCAGAAGCGGAGTAGCAGAGTGTGGGCAGGGGCTGTGTTCGCGCGCGGAGGCTGTGCTCAGGGACGGCGGCGGCGATCACCACGACGAGCCGGGCGCCGCTGAGAGCAGCCAGGCCTGGGAGCCGATGAGTGCGAAAGGAGCCGGGACGGGAGCCGTTGAATGAGTCCGGTGCCGGGTCCTGGAGCCGGGTCCTGGAGCCGGGTCCTGGAGCCGGTGAGAGCGATAGGAGCCGGGACCAGGAGCCGCAGAACCTACCCCTTCCCCCTCCCACACCTTCAATACCTTCCCCTTCCCACCCCTACCCCACTCTCCAAACTCCCCCTCCCACAATCCCCTGCCCCTCTCACACACCCATCCCACTCACCACTTCGCCCGCTACCACACAAACCCCTCCCACATACACACCATCCACTACCCCCACACCTCCTCCCCCGCAATCCCACACTCCTCCACATACACCCCTCCCCCAGACACCTCACACGCCCCCCTTCCCACAGACGCCACCCCCACACACATCGCCTAACCGCTAAACCCCCTCCCCAACCCCTGCCTCCCCCTCTCACCCCCCTTCACCTCACACCCCCTACCCAACACACCCCCTCCCCACACACCCCCTTACCCACCCATCACCGTACCCCACACTCACCCTCCCTACCCAACCAGCTCCCTCACGCCCCCTCCACCACACCCCCCTCCACGACTTTTCTTACAGATAATCGAGCAAATTGGACATATTATCTTATTTCAATGCCTATTCAGATAACAACAGTGCATTGATCCGTACATTTATCGCCGATCCTATCCATCTCGTTCTCAATTTGATTGATATGAGATCTTTTTGCAATCATTCACTAATATGTATGAATTTTCGACGCATTTTACACTGTATCGTTTAAACATATATATTAATAAAATATCCATGCAATTTCATAGGGTATTAGATCTCCAAATAAGCATAGGCCTACTGGTCACTTCAAGCCTCAACACATGCATACAATATTAATTAAGGTATTCCTTTATAACGTGCGAATGAAGCCGACGGCAAATCCATAGCTTGATCAATCTGTTTCTGACTGAGCGGGAAGGAAACGACATGTTCAGCTGCGGGTTGTATGGATTCGACTACGCACCATCCTTCTCAATCATCTTAGAAGTTTAGTACAGAACACGCTTAAATATATCGACACCAAAATAATTGCATATCCCCTACCATGCAGTAACAAGCAGTGGAACAATGCAACATATGGAACTTAAGGATATATAAACATAACTATGTTTGCGCTCAGAAAAACCACGCTCGGAATATTTTTACACGCTGTCAATATGCTTTATGTCTATATCGACGTAAATTTAATTATATTACAGACACCGCTCTCGAGAAACAGGCCGACGGTACAGTATGACATTATAGTAATTTTGCATATGTTGTTGCTTATCATCTGTAAGCAAACATATATTGATTTAGTTGACATCAGGAACTATAGGTATTGGAATCTTGAATACTGCACAAATTGAAGGAGTAACAGGCACGTTCAGTCGCATCTGTGCAGGGAATGGATAGGGTGATGTTTCAGATCGGGAGCCTTCTGCTGGACCGCTCAGTTCCTCCAGCAGACTGATTGTTGTTTCAGGTTCCCATATAAACTGTCCCACTGAGACTCCATCATTCTCAAAGTCCGCGGGTTCGTAGGCATACATATCTTTCACCACTGTAAATAGTGAAGAAAATATTAATTTAACACATCTGTTGTACCTCCATATGTAAACAATTTGGTGCCAATACATTGTCGAAGTACCAAAACTGCAACGTTCCATTCAAGTTTCCTATGTGAGGAAGCCGCTGATTGGTGGAAGAGGACAAAGAGAAAGCAGCTGATTGGTGGAAGAGGACAAAGAGGAAGCAGCTGATTGGGAGTCAGATCCCTGCTGATTTCCTCCACCAGTTTTGTATTGTATCCAGGGTAAGGGGGGAGTATGAGGGCCAGGGCAGTTTACTGTTCTGGATGTCAGATGTGGGAGGTCATGGAGTCTGATAGCCCTCCAGACGTTCACATCTGTGTCAGGTGCGTAGAGATGGGGTTCCTAAGGGACCGTGTTAGGAACCTGGAGCAGCAGCTCGATGACCTCTGTCTGATCAGGGTGAGTGAGGAGGTCATAGAAAAGAGGTATAGAGAGGTGGCCACTCCAAGACCACGGGAGGCAGACAAGTGGGTCACGGTTAGGAAGGGCAAGGGGCAGAGGCAGGGACTAGTGAGTACCCCGGTGGCTGTACACCTTGAAAATAAGTACTCCTGTTTGAGTACTGTTGAGGGGGACAGCCTTCCTGCGGGTAGCAACAGCGGCCGGGCCTCCGGCACAGAGACCAGCCCTATTGCTGAGAAGGGTAGGGAAAAGAAGAGGAGGGCAATAGTAATAGGGAACTCTATGGTTAGGGGGTCGGATAGGCGATTCTGTGGACGCAGTCAGGAGACCCGAATGGTAGTTTGCCTCCCTGGTGCCAGGGTCAGGGATGTGTCTGAACGCGTCCAAGATATCCTGAAATCGGAGGGAGAGGAGCCTGAGGTTGTGGTACATATAGGTACCAATGACATAGGTAGAAAAAGAGAAGAGGTCTTGAAAGGAGAATTTAGGGAGTTGGGAGGAGAGTTAAGGAGAAGGTCTACAAAGGTAACAATCTCAGGATTACTACCTGCGCCACGTGACGGTGAGAGTAGGAATGGAGTGAGGTGGAGGATAAATGCGTGGCTGAGGAACTGGTGCAGCGGGCAGGGATTCAAATTTCTGGATCATTGGGATTTATTTTGGGGAAGGAGTGACCTGTACAGAAAGGACGGGATGCACTTGAACCCGAGGGGGACCAATATCCTGGCGGGGAGATTTGCAAAGGCTATTGGGGAGACTTTAAACTAGAACGGTTGGGGGGAGGGACTCAAATAGAGAAAGCTAGTGGAAAATGTGGGAGGCAGGAGGCAGAGAGGGGAAGCACTCGGACCCAAAATGTAGGGGAGAAAGAAGAAAAAGATAATAAACAGAGAATAAGTGGTGGTGGGTTTCTTAAATATGTATATTTTAATGCTAGGAGCATTGTAAGAAAGGTGGATGAGCTTAGAGCCTGGATTGACACCTGGAAGTATGATGTTGTGGCGATCAGTGAAACATGGTTGCAGGAGGGCTGTGATTGGCAAATAAATATTACAGGATTTCGTTGCTTCAGGGGTGATAGAATTGGAGGGGCAAGAGGTGGGGGTGTTGCATTGCTTGTCAAGGAAGATATTACAGCAGTGCTTTGGCAGGGTAGATTAGAGGGCTCGTCTAGGGAGGCTATTTGGGTGGAATGGAGAAATGGGAAACGGTATTCACGAAGGAGAAGGATATGGAATTATGTGAGGTGAGGGAAACAAGCAGAGTAGCAATGGAAACTGTGAGATTCAAAGAAGAGGAGGTGCGGACACCTTTGAAAAATATGAAAACGGATAAGTCTCCAGGTCCTGACAAGATATTCCCTAGGACATTGAGGGAAGTTAGTGTAGAAATAGCAGGGGCTATGACAGAAATATTTCAAATGTCATTAGAAACGGGAATAGTGCCGGAGGATTGGTGTACTGCGCATGTTGTTCCGTTGTTTAAAAAGGGTTCGAAGAGTAAACCTAGCAATTATAGACCTGTTAGTTTGACGTCAGTGGTGGGCAAATTAATGGAAAGGATACTTAAAGATAATATATATAAGCATCTGGATAAGCAGGGTCTGATTAGGAACAGTCAACATGGATTTGTGCCTGGAAGGTCATGCTTGACTAATCTTCTTAAATTTTTCGAAGAGGTTACTAGGGAAATTTATGAGGGTAAAGCAGTGGATGTTGTCTGTATGGACTTCAGTAAGGCCTTTGACAAGGTTGCTCATGGAAGGTTGGTTAAGAAGATTCAATTGTTGGGTATTAATGGTGGAGTAGCAAGATGGATTCAACAGTGGCTGAATGGGAGATCCCAGAGAGTAATGGTGGATGGCTGTTTGTCAGGTTGGAGGCCAGTGACTAGTGGGGTGCCTCAGGGGTCTGTGTTGGGTCCACTGTTGTTTGTCATGTACATCAATGATCTGGATGAAGGTGTGGAAAATTGGATTAGTAAGTATGCAGATGATACTAAGATAGGTGGTGTTGTGGATAATGAAGTAGATTTCCAAAGTCTACAGAGAGATTTAGGCCATTAGGAAGAGTGGGCTGAAGGATGGCAGATGGAGTTTAATGCTGACAAATGTGAGGTGCTACATCTCGGCAGGACAAATCAAAATAGGACGTACACGGTAAATGGTAGCGAATTGAGGAATGCAGTTGAACAGAGGGATCTAGGAATAACTGTGCATAGTTCCCTGAAGGTGGAATCTCATGTAGATAGGGTGGTAAAGAAAGCTTTTGGTGTGCTGGCCTTTATAAATCAGAGCATTGAATATAGAAGTTGGGATGTAATGTCAAAATTGTACAAGGCATTGGTGAGGCCAATTCTGGAGTATGGAGTACAATTTTGGTCGCCTAATTATAGGAAGCATGTCAACAAAATAGAGAGAGTACAGTGGAGATTTACTAGAATGTTGCCTGGGTTTCAGCAACAAGTTACAGAGAAAGGTTGAACAAGTTAGGTCTTTATTCTTTGGAGCGCAGAAGGTTAAGAGGGGACTTGATAGAGGTCTTTAAAATTATGAGCGGGTTAGACAGAGTGGACGTGGATAAGCTTTTCCCATTGAGAGTAGGGAAGATTCAAACAAGGGGACATGACTTGAGAATTAAGGGAGAGAAGTTTAGGGGGAACATTAGGGGGGACTTCTTTACTCAGAGAGTGGTAGCTGTGTGGAATGAGCTTCCAGTGGAAGTGGTGGAGGCAGGTTCGATGTTATCCTTTAAAAATAGATTGGATGGGTATATGGACGGGAAAGGAATGGAGGGTTATGGTCTGAGTGCAGGTAGATGGGACTAGGGGGAAGTATTTATTTTTAATTAAAAAAAAATAATAATAATAAAAAATAAAAAATAATAAAAAATAATGTTCGGCACGGACTTGAAGGGCCGAGATGGCCTGTCTCCGTGCTGTTATGGTTATATAATTATATGGTTATATGGTTATATGGATATTCTGTCCATAGTTATACATTTGCCATGAAGATATCTGTGTAACCATATAACCAAATGTTGACTGTTCCTAATCAGACCCTGCTTATCCAGATGCTTATATATATTATCTTTAAGTATCCTTTCCATTAATTTGCCCACCACTGACGTCAAACTAACAGGTCTATAATTGCTATGTTTACTCTTCGAACCCTTTTTAAACAACGGAACAACATGCGCAGTACGCCAATCCTCCGGCACTATTCCCGTTTCTAATGACATTTGAAATATTTCTGTCATAGCCCCTGCTATTTCTACACTAACTTCCCTCAATGTCCTAGGGAATATCCTGTCAGGACCTGGAGACTTATCCGTTTTCATATTTTTCAAAAGTGTCCGCACCTCCTCTTCTTTGAATATCAGTTTCCATTGCTACTCTGCTTGTTTCCCTTACCTCACATAATTCCATATCCTTCTCCTTCGTGAATACCGAAGAAAAGAAATTGTTCAATATCTCCCCCATCTCTTTTGGGTCTGCAGATAGCTGTCCACTCTGACTCTCTAATGGACCAATTTTATTCCTTGTAATCCTTTTGCTATTAATATAGCTGTAGAAACCCTTTGGATTTACTTTCACCTTACTTGCCAAAGCAACCTCATATCTTCTTTTAGCTTTTCTAATTTCTTTCTTAATATTCTTTTTACATTCTTTATACTCCTCAAGCACCTCATTTACTCCATGCTGCCTATAATTATTGTAGATATCTCTCTTTTTCCGAACCAAGTGTCCAATTTCCCTTGAAAACCATGGCTCTTTCCATTTTTTACTATTTCCTTTCAACCGAACAGGGACATAAAGATTCTGTACTCTTAAAATTTCACC
>CM075994.1:3075563-3103063 GCA_038087875.1 Malacoraja senta
TTTTCAAATTCATTATCCACAGCCCCACCTATCTTAGTATCATCTGCATACTTACTAATCCAATTTACCACACCATCATCCAGATCATTGATGTACATGACAAACAACAGTGGACCCAACACAGATCCCTGTGGCACCCCACTAGTCACTGGCCTCCAACCTCACAAACAACCATCCACCTCTCTGGCATCTCCCATTCAGCCACTGTTGAATCCATCTTGCTACTCCACCATTAATACCCAACCATTGAAACTTTTTAACCTACCTTCCGTGAGGAACCTTGTCAAAGGCCTTACTGAAGTCCATATATACAACATCCACGGCTTTACCCTCATCAGTTTCCCGAGTAACCTCTTCAAAAAATTCAAGAAGATTAGTCAAACATGACCTTCCAGGCACAAATCCATGTTGACTGTTCCTAATCAGCCCCTGTTTATCCAGATGCGTATATATATTATCTCTAAGTATCCTTTCTATTAATTTGCCCACCACTGACGTCAAACTAACAGGTCTATAATTGCTAGGTTTACTCTTAGACCCCTTTTTAAACAATGGAACAACATGCGCAGTACGCCAATCCTCCGGCACTATTGCCGTTTCCAATGACATTTGAAATATTTCTGTCATAGCCCTTGCTATTTCTACACTAACTTCCCTCAATGTCCTAGGGAATGTCCTGTCCGGACCTGGAGACTTATCCACTTTTATATTTCTCAAATGTGTCAGTACTTCCTCTTCTTTGAATCTCATAGTTTCCATAGCTACTCTACTTGTTTCCCTTACCTCACATAATTCAATATCCTTCTCCTTGGTGAATACCGAAGAAAAGAAATTGTTCAATATCTCCCCCATCTCTTTTGGCTCTGCAGATACCTGTCCACTCTGACTCTCTAATGGACCAATTTTATCCCGCGTTATCCTTTTGCTATTAATATAGCTGTAGAAGCCCTTTCGATTTACTTTCACCTTATTTGCCAAAGCAACCACTGCATTATACTGCATCTGCCAAACATTTGCCCACTCACCCAGCCTATCCAAGTCACCTTGCAGTCTCCTAGCATCCTCCTCACAGCTAACACTGCCCCCCAGCTTAGTGTCATCCGCAAACTTGGAGATGTTGCCTTCAATTCCCTCATCCAGTTCATTAATATAAATTGTAAATAGCTGGGGTCCCAGCACTGAGGCCTTGCGATACCCCACTAGTCACTGCCTGCCATTGTGAAAAGGACCCGTTTACTCCTACTCTTTGCTTCCTGTTTGCCAGCCAGTTCTCTATCCACATCAATACTGAACCCCCAATACCGTGTGCTTTAACTTTGTATACTAATCTCTTATGTGGTACCTTGTCGAAAGCCTTCTGAAAGACCAGATACAACACATCCACTGGTTCTCCCCTATCCACTCTACTAGTTACATCCTCGAAAAATTCTATAAGAATTTCTTCGCTTAATTTTTTTTACTGTCTCTGACGTCCCTTGTCAGCCATGGTCGCCCCTTTCTCCCCTTGATCCTGCACCTTCTGTATTATTCCTAGAAATACCTACCATTTTTGTTCCACTGTCATCCCTGCTAGTGTATCTTTGCAGTCAACTTTGGCCATCTCCTCCCTCATGGTCCCACAATCCGCATTATTCAACTGTAACACTGACACCCCGATCTCGAGGATGTAACTAGTAGAGTGGATAGGGGAGAACCAGTGGATTTGTTGTATCTGGACTTTCAGAAGGCATTCGACAAGGTACCACATAAGAGATTAGGATACAAACTTAAATCACACGGTATTGGGGGTTCAGTATTGATGTGGATAGAGAACTGGCTGGCAAACAGGAAGCAAAGAGTGGGAGTAAACGGGTCCTTTTCACAATGGCAGGCAGTGACTAGTGGGGTACCGCAAGGCTCAGTGCTGGGACCCCAGCTATTTACAATTTATATTAATGATCTGGACGAGGGAATTGAAAGCAACATCTCCAAGTTTGCGGATGACACTAAGCTGGGGGGCAGTGTTAGCTGTGAGGAGGATGCTAGGAGACTGCAAGGTGACTTGGACAGGCTGGGTGAGTGGGCAAATGTTTGGCAGATGCCGTATAATGTGGATAAATGTGAGGTTATCCACTTTGGTGGCAAAAACGGGAAGGCAGACTATTATCTAAATGGTGGCCGATTAGGAAATGGGGAGGTGCAGCGAGACCTGGGTGTCATGGTACACCAGTCATTGAAAGTAGGCATGCAGGTGCAGCAGGCAGTGAAGAAAGCGAATGGTATGTTGGCCTTCATAGCAAGAGGATTTGAGTATAGGAGCAGGGAGGTTCTACTGCAGTTGTACAGGGTCTTGGTGAGACCACACCTGGAGTATTGCGTACAGTTTTGGTCTCCAAATCTGAGGAAGGACATTATAGCCATAGAGGGAGTGCAGAGAAGGTTCACCAGACTGATTCCTGGGATGTCAGGACTTTCATATGAAGAAAGACTGGATAGACTTGGCTTATACTCGCTAGAATTTAGGGGATTGAGAGGGGATCTTATAGAAACGCACACAATTCTTATGGGGTTGGACAGGCTAGATGCAGGAAGATGGTTCCCGATGCTGGGGAAGTCCAGGACAATGGATCACAGCTTAAGGATAAGGGGGAAATCCTTTATGACCGAGATGAGGAAAAACTTTTTCACACAGAGAGTGGTGAATCTCTGGAACTCTCTGCCACAGAGGGTAGTTGAGGCCAGTTCATTGGCTATATTTAAGAGGGAGTTAGATGTGGCCCTTGTGGCTAAAGGGATCAGGGGGTATGGAGAGAAGGCAGGTACGGGATACTGAGTTGGATGATCAGCCATGATCATATTGAATGGCGGTGCAGGCTCGAGGGGCCGAATGGCCTACTCCTGCACCTATTTTCTATGTATCTATGTATCTATGATCTACCCTTCTCCCTCTCCAATTGTAGATTATAACTGACCATGTTATGGTCACTACCTCCAAATGGCTCATTCACCTCGAGGTCCTTTATTAAAACCCGTTCATTACATAACACTAAATCCAGAATTGCCTTCTCCCTGGTAGGCTCCAATACAAGCTGTTCTAAGAATGCCTCACGAAGGCACTCTGCAAAGTCCCTTTCTTGGGGATCAGTATCAACCTGATCATCCCAGTCTACCTGCACGTTAAAATCTCCCATAACATCCACAGCATTATTTTTGCTACATGCCATTTTTTACTCCTGATTCAACGCGCTCTATGTCCAGGCTACTGTTTGGAGGCCTGTAGATTACTCCCATTAGGGTCCTTTTACCCTTACAATTCCTTAGTTCTATCCAAACTGACTCCACATCTCCTGTTTCAATGTCACCCCTTGCAAGGGACTGAATTTCATTCCTCACCAACAGAGCAACCTCACCCCCCCTGCCCACCTGTCTGTCTCATCGAAAGGAGGTATCCCCTTGAATATTCAGTTCCCAGCTCTGGCCCTATTGCAGCCATGTCTCACTAATTCCCACAACATCATTGTTACCCGTTTATAACTGAGCCTCAAGCTCGTGCACTTTATTCCTTATACTTCGCGTATTCATAAACTGCACTTTGCCCTCCGTATTCACTTCCCCCCTCGCACCGCTCGCAATTGGCCCTGAGCTTACTCTGTTGTCCCTTCTCGAGATTTCCTTCTCGAGCTTTCCATCCCATTAATTCGATAATCTTTAGTGATTTTTCCTGTAGCCACTTCACCTTCAACTCCATCTTTAGACTCCCAATTTGTCAATCCCTCCTCCCATTCTTTAGTTTAAATCCACACGTGTAACGCTAACAAACCTGCCTGCCATAATGTCGGCCCCCCTCCAGTTGAGGTGCAACACGTTCCTTTCGTACAGGTCACCCCTACCCCAGAAGAGATCCCAGTGGTCTATAAATCTAAATCCTTTCTCCCTGCACCAGTCCCTCGGCCACACATTCAGATCCCCTACCTCCCTGTTCCTTTCCTCACCAGCACGAGGTACTGGAAGCAATCCAGAGATAACCAACCTAGAAGTCCGGCATTTCAGTCTTCTTCCCAACTCTCTGAACTCATGTTGGATAACCTCCTTCCACTTCTTCCCTATGTCGTTTGTGCCTACGTGCACAACTACTGTCGGCTATTCACCTACTCTCTCGAGGATGTTCTGTATTCGGCTCGTGGCATCCTGAACCCTGGCACCAGGGAGGGAACAGACCATCCTCGCGTCTCGTCTGCCCCCACAGAACCTCTTGTCCGCTCCTCGAACAATGGGGTCTCCCACCACGAGGGTTCTGCCCGATGTCGGTCTCGCCGGTCGAGTCCCATCTCTAGGATTGGAGCCATAGATGTGTCCGCCGCTCGGACAGGAAACATCGTCTCCCCGGACAGTTCCCAAGAGGGCGTACCTGTTATCATTAGGCACAGCCACCTGGGTCTTTTGCACTGCACGATTTATACCCTTTCTCTCCGGCACACACCTTGGTTCTTCCCGTATCCTCGGCGTGACTACCACCTTGTAGGTCCTGTCCAGGTTTTCCCGGATTGCCCTGACTTCATCCAGTGCCCCAACACGTTCCTTTAGGAGCTGAAGGTGGAACCACTTGCCACAGGTGTAGCAGCCAGAGGTTCCATCCGTGTCCCTGGGCTCCACCATTCTGCAAGCCTCACATTGTCACATCTGCCACGGCATGTGGTCACCGCGTTCTGTGCTCTCGAGATTTATGCGTAGCCTCCTCTCGTCAGCCTCCTCGCCGAAGAATCTCGAGCCAAAGACACACACTTTACTCACAAGGCACTTCCAAAGAGGCACACTTTACTCATAAGGTTGCTCCCTCACTGCCGCTCCCAAAGAGCCGTCTTTCTTATATTGACTGATAAATTGCCTAATTTACCAATTTACCAATTTACAAACCAGATTCCTAAGTTTTAAACTGTTTCCCCCCCTGACTCACTTCTAACTCGCCTCCCACTCGGGCTACAGCAAATCAGTGCTTTTTCCTGCTACTCTTTGCTGTTGTTTC
Source organism: Malacoraja senta (assembly GCA_038087875.1). Lineage (NCBI taxonomy): Eukaryota > Metazoa > Chordata > Chondrichthyes > Rajiformes > Rajidae > Malacoraja > Malacoraja senta. The sequence goes on from CM075994.1 coordinate 3,080,566, forward strand.
TTCAAAATCTACGGAAGCACTGAGTTTCGTCTGTCTATGTTTTGCCGCTCTTTTTAAACTGTTTTACACCTCTGACTCACTGCTAACTCTCCTCCCATCGGGCTACAGCGAATCAGTGCCTTTTCCTGCTTTTCTTTGCTGCTGTTTCTTCAAAATCCTCGGAAGCACTGAGTTAAGTCTGTCTGTGTGTTGACGCTCCTTTTAAATTGTTTCCCCCCTCTGACTCACTTTTAACTCTCCTTCCACACGGGTTACAGCCAATCAGTGCTTTTTCCTGCTTCTCTTTGCTGCTCTTTATACAAAATCCACGAAAGCTCTGAGTTCTGTGTGTGCTTTGCCGCTCTTTTTAAACAGTTTTACCCCTCTGACTCACATCTAACTCTGCTCCCACTCGGGCTACAGCAAATCAGTGCTTTTTCCCGCTTCTCTTTGCTGCTGTTTCTTCCAAATCCACGGAAGCTCTGAGTTAATTCTGACTGTGTTTTGCCGCTCTTTTTAAACTGTTTTCCCCAACTGACTCACTTCTAACTCTCCTCCCACTCGGGCTGAGGAGAAGGGCGTTGATGAGGTATAGCAGCTCCGTTCCACCTTTCATTAAAATCTCAGCTGGTATCCCATCTGGACCGGTGGCCTTATTTTAAGGCTCTTGTTGGCATCCTGAACCTCTGTCATAGTGGAAGGTTCTTCCATGTCTTCTCTGATTGGACTCAGGGGGGTGCGCTGGGTAATGTCTGGTTCAGTTGTGCTGTCACGGTTGAGGAGTTCTTGGAACTGCTCTTTCCATCGGGCGTTAATGGATTCATTGTCCTTCAGCATTATATTCCGTCTTTTGAGCGCAGGGGGGTTAAGCCGCGTTAGGTTGTACCATAGACGGCCTTAGTAGCGCTGATGAAGCATCTGGTGTCACTCGAGTCTGCTAATCTCAGGATTCCCCTATCTGTCCACCAAGACGCCTTAAATTCCCTCACCCGGCTCTGGACATCCGCCTTGGCTCTGGAGTGAGCCGCTCTTCCAGCCTTACAGGGTACATCATTTTGCCAGACAAGAAAGGCATTCCATTTCTTGCAGATGAGCTGTTCTATCTATGCGTCCTTTTCGTCAAACCAGTCCTGGTGTTTTCTGGATTTGCACCCAAGGGTGTTTTTTCAGGTATCAAGGATGGTGGATTTGAACCGGATCCAATGCCCTTCAACATCATCAAGATATTCCTGTTGGAGGATTTCCCCAAGAGAAGCCTTGAAAGCGCTGATAGGTGGCAGTTTCCTTCAGGCTTTCAAAGTTCAGACTTCTCCAGATCTGCTTCGTTTGAATCCTCCTCTTCCTCTTGAGTTTGATGGACATCATGGAGCGGATGAGGCGATGATCAGCCACCTCTCTGATGAACTGGTTCCTGATGGCAAATCCAACACCATGGATCCTGGGCTCTTCTGCAGCTTTTCCTTTCCAGAAGAAAGTGTAGACACGTTTATCCTCCTTCAGTTACCCTTCGTCTGCCCGCCGGGTTTCAGAAAGGGCAGCTATGTCAATCCGGCATTTTCTCAGTTCTCTAGCTATGATCTCGCTTCTTCTCTCTGGTCTGTTACTGGTCGCACTATCCAGCAATGTGCGCACATTCCATGCTCCAAAGTTAATTTTGATATTTCTAGGTTTCTGACGCGGTAATCCAGTCGGTAATTTGAGGCAGGCTATTTTTAGGACATTTTCTAGCCCTTTCCCCAAGTGGGGTGAGCAGAGTGGATCCTAAAGAGGACTGCTCATTCTTGGGTGTAGCTTCCGGTGGACTCTTCGGCCTCGTTCCAAGATTCCAGCGACTGAATCTGGCACCCACCGCCTAATGTACCAGCTCATGACTAGGGTCTTCCAAATCTTACACTTCTTCCCCCGTCGCCACTTGCTGATCCAGGGTGTTAGGTGGATTCCGTATATGGAAGACGCCGTTACTGAAAATTTGTCCCGTTATAATTGTTGGAATAAAGAACACGAAACACCTTTGCATGTCACGGGCATTTCATTTAATTGTCAATAGAAGACAATTTAATATCTTCACAGAGCGTTGACTCTTTATTTCATGGATAATTAATGTTCACGGATTTTTTGAGGTAGACAACGTGTAGGAAACAATCGAAATCTTACGTATTATACATAATAAATTCCCATGTCTAGAAGTTCCCCATGTCGCCCATTTATTTTAACTGTGCCCAGGATACTGATGCGGCCTTTATCACGCCCTCTGCATGTCATGTGGGATAACCTATACTTATTTTCATACATTTGATATTAACATATGATGAGCGTTTGAGTGCACTGGGCCTGTATCGCTGGAGTTCAAAACAAAGCGGGAATGGTCTCATTGAGACGTACAGCACAATGAAAGGCTTGGATGAAGTGGATGAGTAAAGGATGTTTCCACCAGTGATATAATCTAGGACTAGCGGTCATAGCCTCAGAATTAAAGGACGTTCTTTTAGGAAGGAGATGAGGATTATTATCGTTAGTGAATCTGTGGAGTTCTTTGCCTCAGAAGGCTGTGGAGACTAAGTCAGTGGATGTTTTTTAGACAAAGTTTGATAGATTCTTGATTAGTACAGTTGTCAGAGGTTATGGGGAGAGGTCAGGGGAATGGGGTTAGCAGGGAGAGATATATCAGCCATGATTGAATGGTGGATAAGACTTGACGGGCCGAAATGCCTTATTCTGCTCCTATCACATATGATCTTATGATCTTATGATTTGTGTTGCCTCCTTGGTCAATAAATTTAGTCATCATGTGCAATATTAATATACAGCAGATTTATACTTATGGCATCACCCGCGCTCTTTCAGGTTTGGTTTTATTCATTTTAACTGCATAGACAGTATCTGGTTGATTTTGATAAACGTTCAAAGCTCACGAACATGTTGAGAACCATGCCATAACTGGCTAAAATAAAATGATTCATTTTCTAGGCCAAAAATTGCTTCCAAATAGATTGGTCATCGGTCTATTAGTCCGCAAATTATTGTATTGCCATGTTTGGGCTTCCGTTCCAAATAAGGCAAGCATTATGTATAGTTTACATAACATTTAATAAAACACTAATAACAAAACATAATTAAGTGGAAGCAATCAAATGGTAACACGATTTGTGTTCGTTTTCAGACGTGGCGACGGTAACTGCACAGCTGCAAGATTGTGGTACGTTTGCCTACCCATCTGTTTCTCATGTGGATATCAGCAATCCAGCAAAATATATGGCATACCTGATTTGATCATCCGTGGACTGCGTCCTGCAGAACGTATCTTCCTGTCTGAAACTTTTCTGTGTGTAAAGTCCGACATTGTTTACATTTTGCAAACGATTTCATGCATACTCAATATATTGACGCCTTTTAGAAATACATGCGGCATATGAAGCATGCTATAAAAATTGGGTGGTAACAATTCCAGTTTTCCCATGTCTAAAATGTTTGAATTAACTTAAAAGAAAATTATTCACGTACTGTTATTCTACAATGTAATGATTGTTCATTTGTTCCCTGATACTCTGATGATTATCAACGCCACTATAATTATTTTAGCGAAAAGTCTACTCGAGAAGAAAACTGGTGAGGAAATGCGTAATCATTGTTCGGTTTAAATTTGTATATTTTCAATAAAATCATATCGTTGCCAAGCAATTTCGTTGAGCTGTGGCACACTGCACATTCTTAGATATATTAAACATGGATTATTTTCCACTAGAGGTGCACTCATGGGGTTTAAGGTGAATGACTGTCATCCTTCAGGGCCTTTCCTTTTATTCCTTCTCAATTGCTCCATGAAGTTGGCTTCTGCATGTTGGAACATGAAAGCTGAAGAAGAACGGGTAGTTAAGCCGGCAACATTGATCTTCCGGGAGCAGTTGCATTCAGCAAAGTGTCCGACAATGAGTTATTGTCATCGGTAGCTCGAGTATTGCTTGCGTCACATTATTTACGTCAAGGCTAGCAGTCATAAGGAGCAACAAACATAAACATTGGATTGGAATAATGCGTTCGCGGACATGGTCCACTTAAAATCTTTATTTCCCTTTGCACTATATTCATTATATTTTGGACATTTGTAACATTTCCAATTCAATGTTTGGATTAATATTAATGTGCTTACATTTTAGTTGCTGACTTTTATATCGTTTAATTCTGTTATGTACTTTAGTGATACAACGTATGGCTAGTAACTAGACCAATGCTCTTTCGTGTCAATTATCTAGCTTCGTCACGAAGACGTGCTACTTTTATTCGACTGTAGGCACAGTTCGTTCACATCTGGAATTTGCATCGTTGATTCCTGTTGAGACGAAAACTGGCATAAGTTCCGGAGATGAAACGTTCAGAAGAAACATAAATTAGGTTTTGAGGAATATGTTATTTCTGAGTAAGTTCCAACAAGTTATGAATGTCTTAGAGCTATAGAAATAATGGTTTCCCAATACACATGCAACAGCACTTCATTGACATTGGCAACGACACATCACTTTTCTGATTTATGTTGGATATACATCAATTGTATTGTGGTCCAGCACTTCAGGACTTAAAATATCACAATGTAATTCCACTAAAATGTAGCTTTCCATATATGTTTTAATGTTTCTGATTTACCCACAGAACTAGATGATGTGACTAAAGCTCTACTCGACGCTGGTACGTGGGGAAGTATCATTCAAATTGTTCTGTTATATCCTGCGTCGGAATAGAAGATCAATGTTCAGCTTCTTACTGAGATGTTGTTTGAAGAACAAGCAGTATAATTGTTTTATATTTTAATACTTGGCAAACATATTGATTATAAAATAAACAGCACCATGTTATCGTGAAATCTATGCATTTCAAAGTGCAAAAACAGTAAGAGTTTAAAAACGAACCACTTCCCAATCTCCCGGAAATCTTAGGGGATGTTGTTAAGGAATACACAATGTCAGGGGATTTTAGGGGATTAAAACCATACATACAAAAATAGTAACGTTTGTTTTAGTGCAACAATTGTATGTAACAACAGTACATCAAAGCAGTGGCTATTTCGATTGAAACAAAAAAAATGATTTTCGCACAACGCAAATGATTCGGAGCGAAATTCCATTTAACTCCTTATAAAACATATTAATTATTCAAACGAATAAATATATAATAAAATATATTCATATAATACGGAAAAGGAATCTTGTAGAAATGGTGGCGTGACGTTTATCAAATTATGTATACACAGCAGCTCAACTCTTGGGGTTATGATTTTTTTTGGAACAGCAATCGAAGAAAGGACAGACGCACACTTTAGTATGATGGTGTCATCCATAACACATTGCAAATTATCAATGTTAGAGCCCATATCGCTAGTCATCCCTTTGTTTCACAAGCAAATATATTCGTTGTATTAAGGAGAGTGGAAATAAGTATTAACATTTCGGATGGTGAATGTAGGGCTCCTTGGATTGGTTAGATGCTTTGCTGCGAAAATATGCATGAATCAATAACTATTTATGTTTGATAGAACGAACTTTAAGCCGGAAAAAAAAAGGTAATCTCAGGCACGAGAGGCTGCTTTTTTTACGGCTGAATATTACCAAATTGTACAGAATATTTTCGAAGTAATAATTTCAAACGACTATTAATTTAATTCCACTGTTAGTAATTGTATTAAACATTTTTCTCACATTTAGAAATAATTGAACACGTGGAAGAGGACGGTGAGGAACTATGTTTTAAAGAGCCAATAAGTATGCTAATAGATATAGGATAGGGTGGGTCATCCTCAATGGAAAGCAGTCAATGCGGTGACTACGTTATTTATTAATGTAAGAGAGCCACAGTTACAATATATATTGAGAATCGGTTTTTTTTCTGGGAAGGGACTTTAAATATCAAATGTTTAGTGTGCTGCGTAACAAGTCTAAAGGAGTTCTGAAGAGTTGAGTTTTCACACCAGCTGGTTGTGAATACCTGGACTAAGCTCTCAAAAGGCATGATGTTGACCGATACAATAATAACGATTGAAAGACGTTTCCACAAGCACTTGGATAGGGAAGGAGTGGAGGAAACGGGCGTAATTCAGTCAAGTGGGATTTTAAAAAGTAGTGCACCGCATTTGGCATGGATAAGGGTACGATTTTATTATTCTAATTTCTTAAAGGGGAATTGTTCAATGTGAAAAAGGTAACCTAGGAAAGTCAATTTTTACTTAGCAACAGACCACACGTTGAGAAAGTGACATGTTTTTAATACCTAGGTCATTCAATCGATATTATGCATGGAAATAAGGCTGCTACCGTATTGGGTAGCATCGAAGTTCAGCTCGGTAATGTTTTAGCGATCACTCCTTGCGAATTTCATAAGGACGTTAAGACACTTGTTCCTCTCTGTGTTTAGCAGCGATAGTGAAAGCAGTTGGAACTACACCAAACATGACCATCTTATTACTTGCATATTTGCTTCCTTTCATTGCATGAAAACGAACGAAAGCAAAGTGTCATGTAACCACAATATAATCATTATATCTAACGCTCATAAATTATTTGTTTAAGATATCGCATGTACGCCGTTGCTTTGGAATAATGAGTTGATGTCTACGTCCATAAAACAGCAATCATGCCGAGTATCGTATCATCAGGCTGGGAAATATAGTACAGACAATTTAGACTCTAAATTACCATATTTATTGTTTTCTTCATCACGCAGAGAGAGTGGCGCTTGAGATACAGAGAGGTGAATACTTTTATATTATTTCGCCTTGATATAAAACGGGTCTTGACTGCCGGACCAGTTTCACACGATAACTGGGAAAACGTGCAATATTACATTTGCACATATGCCACTGTAAATGTAGCTTTCGTGCCAAATGGTACGTGTGTATTTGAAACAATATGATATTTCAAATTTACTTACTGGGCCAATATTCCGCACAATAATCGGCCCATTTTATTTTGCACAAATAACTTTCCCTCAAATTTAATCGGCAACATTTCTTTACCTCACCTTTGCGATACGAGCTCTGAGCAGACATTGTTATGTGCGTGAGAAGACTATGCCAAAACGATGTTAACCTCTATCCTGATTGCAATGTGAATTGCAAATCGAATTTCACTATATCTTAATTGGTATATTTGACAATAAACTGAACTTGAATTATATATGATGGAAGCGTATTATTGCGTTGGCATTTAATTGATCATGGAACTTTGGAACGTACTTTTGACTCTCTCTTCTTGCGAATTGATGCGTCTTGTTCATGTATGCATTCATGCTGTACTTTACTTGCAGTTCCAGGATTTAGATTGTGTGTTGCCGCTATCATAACTCGAAGCGCGGAGGGCACATGATGTTTGCAGAAGTCCCAGTATCATGTTTACCATAACTTTGACCTCGATTATTTGGAATTTTAACTCGAATTAACCAATAGGACAAAACACAATTTTACAAGGATGCCATTTTGACATGGTTTTGTTTTTTTGTTTTTTTAATCCACATGGCAGGCTTTATTTTGGTCGTCTTTATTACAGGTGAAAGGCAATACTGCAAAATGACAATTTAAAATCAGGAGACGTTTCCTTGGAAAGAAAGTCAGAATGAATTACTACTCGTCTTTATTGTTGGATTTTCTCTTTGTTCCCTTCCGAAGTACTAAAGTGAAGCGTGGCTAAGGAGTTGCCTGAAACGTTGAAAAATGCAGTGAATGCTTCACGCTAAAATTTAATCAACTATTGTTAGCATGCGTTTTCGGCAAGTCCTGAGGATATATTCTTCCCTGAAATTACGTGTAGAGCGCAATGACGAAATCACGATTTGAATAACTTTGCTGCCTATTAACGGGGAATGTGCAAAGCATTGATTAATGTTTGCCCGTATTTAATTCACAATATTTGCATTTTATGTTAGAGAAAGAGAGATTGGCTAGAGTTCAAGAGGATATTGGTAAAGTTGACATTTAATTATTTATTTTCTTTATAAAACGTATTTAAATGTGTTAAGAAAAAATACAAAAAAGAATGGCATACTTGTATGTTCAAACAAAATCTGTAGATAAAACAGAGTGTTAGCCGATAAGGCAACAAAAAACATTAAACATTTTAGGAATGCATATCGCCTTCTACTGATTTCATAATTGTTCATAACAATTCCCGTCCACCAATTTGTGCACTTCTACTTTCGCTATATTGTGATATCACATGTATTGTTAACGGCTCACGTTTTTCAACAGAGGAACTGCTGGCTTTAGAATTTCTAGGTAGTGTATCATCGTGAATATACTAATCTCTAAAAATCTGCAGAAAACTGCCACATTAGCATTTTTAAAATCTCCTTCTCTATTGTCCTTCGCGGATGAAATATGTCATCTTTTATAACTGTGTGTTACCTGAGACCTACAAACCGCCACTGTATACGTAAGTCCTAATTTAGTTCCGCAATGCATATTAGTATAATAATAGTTTTTCACCACATAATATCTGACTGACAGGAATTTATTAGCATTTTTATCAGTTCATGTCTCATATTTACGCTCATTGTAACTCCTCTACCATTTGAATGTTCTTCTTAAATTTAGCTGAATCTTTAATTAACATCATTCATTCGCATAAAACCTGTTTCATCGTTAATATAAAGTCATGCAAATAGACGAATGAAATGTTTTCGCTGCATTTGTCGAAGTTGTTAATGTGACCCTCAAACCGAATATCAGATTGGAGACGTGCTGCACAAACTGTCCATTTCAATCCCTGAATGGACATCTTAATGGAATCACTTCATACAATACTTTTGTAATTCTTGTCGCCAGCCTTCAATAATTATTCTAAAGAGTACAAACAATTGAAGATCGACAATTAATTATTATGTGTCTGCATCAACAGATTCATAATAAGTACATTCTGGTTAACATTGCGTTTGGAATAATCATGTCAACGTTGCCAGTCATTTAAGCTGTACAACGCGAGGAAGGCGATCTGCTCTTCATTCCTTGTTTTTTGTACCTGTTTCAATTGAAATGAAAAGCCTAGCAAGCTCCTATCATGATAGCATCACACCTGCAACGATTCATTATTACAGACGTTATTTACGCAGTCACCTCCTTTTTTTTAAACATTTTAATACAATGTTCATCAACCCTTCTACAGAAATAAAAAGCCTCCGTGATAACTGCGGTAAGTGCGACATTTTAGCTATATTTCACTAGCGCTCGCTTCCTTGCTCTACTACAAAACCTTAACTCAAGTGTGAAACATGAATGCCAATATGCAAAACGGTAAATATAGCGTCTATCCAAACATCCATTCATCCATCCATCCACGGTCTCTCCGTCCATCCGTACATCCGTACACCGGTCCTTCCTGTCTGTCTGTATGTCTGTCTGTATGTCTGTGTGTCTGTCTGTCTGTCTATCTGTCTGTCTGTCTGTCCGTCTGTCTGTCGGTCTGTCTGTCTGTATGTCTGTCTGTCTCTATATCTGCTGTCTGTCTGTCTGACTGTCCGACTGTCTGACTCTCTGACTGTCTGTCTGACTGTCTGTCTGTCTTTCGCTCTATCTATCAATCATATATATTAACGACAAACAAATGATTTAAAGTTCTTGGACTTTTCTAGGCACATCGTAACATATCGCACTGTTCAATGAAGTTAGTCCCATTCCTGAACCGAATCCATGAAAATGGTAAGACGCCATTCACAATGAGAGATACTAAGACTCAAGGGTCGATGCCTTATTGTCACATGTACCGGATATAACGTGGAAAATTGAAATTCTTACTTGACGCCGTTTGACTGGCACGTTAGACGAAACTCTAACGACAATAATTAGTCTAAAGAAGGGTCTCGACCCGAAAGGTCACCCATTCCTTCTCACTAGCCTGTCCCTCTGAGTTACTCCAGCATTCTGTGTCTATCGTAGCAATAATATGAAATACATTAGCAGTTATTACAGGTAAACTAAATCGTAATAATAGCAAAACGAAGGGACACAAAGCACCCATTGTAGTAGAAAGTCCGTACTTGTTACGTACCCTTGCATTAGCTGAGATAGTGTTGTGCAGGATGGTTCAAGAAACTGAGTAGAAATGGTTCATTTCTGAGTACAAATTTCTACTCAATTGCCTTGACGTCAATTTTACCAAATATCTGTCGTGGACCGCTCGCTTTGAAGAGGCCATTATGAAGGCACGCTTCCAGTCCCCTCCGAGAATGAGGAATTCGGCATGTCACAATGACCTTTACAGATGTCTATAAATGCATTATACAAAACATACTGTCCGGTTGCATCACTGTTTGGAACCAGGTTTACCCAAGATTCCAATTAATTGCAGGGAATAGATGTAGCCCTTTCCATCACAAAACTCAATGCCTCACCGTCGACACCACGATGCATCGAAAATCTAGAGGACTGCTGGCTATAATATTTATAGTTAGTGTGTACATCTAGATATGTAAAACTCAGCAGACAAATGCCACATTAACATTTTGAATATCTGGTTCACTGTTGTCCTTCGCGGGTGGAAATATGCCCTCCTATCTAAATTTGCTATGCATACAACCACAGAATAGTAAGATTAAACGAGAACTTACCAGTTTGAAGTTTGATCTTTATTTTATGAGGAGTTACGTAGGTGATTACGCGAAGAACACCGTCAGTGCGCCTGCGCGTCAATCTTCAAAGCAGCGGTGTGAAATCACAAAAACAACAAACGAAGTAATATAGTAGCATAATAAAACGAGTAATTCAAGAACTTCCATCTGACCTTTATGATAGAGGGTTGGGTCGTGGAGGGCACGTAATCACCTACGTAACCCCTCATAAAATAAAGATAAACTTCAAACTGGTAAGTTCTCGTTTAATCTTACTATTTTACTTCCGAGTCACGTTAGTGACTACGTGAAGATTTTAAAGCTTTGTGATTTCATGCCGCAGACAAATCCCGGCTTCTCACTGCATTGATTGACTCGGAACATTTGTACCACAAATGCAGTAATATATTTATTTTAATAATGACAATTAATCAGAACCCCTTTAAACCAGAGGAATTTACACAGAACTTAAAATAGTTTGTGCAAACAATCCCGCATTGACAATAGGCCGATGGTAAAACTGTTGAAACATCAACTCATTGGACCACCCGGCGGCTGCGAGAATATGGTCGACGGGGACGTCTTTCGCCCTGGCCGCCGACGTTGCTGCTGCCCTAGACGAGTGAGACGTAAAAACATCAGTGTTAATACCAGCAGCTGTTAAGACTTCTTTCAACCATCTTGAAATAGTCTGTACTGAGACTCTTTTGTGTGATTTCTTGTGTGTGATAAACAACCCAGTTTCCGTATTTCTCAAAACCTTTGTGACCTCAATGTATTGTAACAAATATGCCTTAATACAGAGACAAGGATCATTTGGATATGCTGCTAGCACAAGGTTAAATCCTGTCACACCTGGCGTACTTTGCTTTAGTAGGTCATAAATATAGAATTTAACATTATCTTCAGTTACTTCCATCCTGTCTATTTGTAATTTTTGAAATGTCTGCACTCGTTGTGCTGTCACTAATGCCATAAGCATGACCACTTTCATACTGAGTTTGGCCAAAGGCAAAGACACACTTGGTGACCATTCACGAAGTAGCTTCAGAACCACACTCACATCCCAGATTGTCATGTACATCGGCTTAGGAGGTCTGGAATTAAAAAATTCCTTTCATTAGTCTGGAGACAAGTGGGTGAGACCCAATTGGATTTATTTCTGAATCCACAACCAAATATGAGGACAATGCACTTCTGGCTGAATTAATTGCACTATAACTCAAGCCTTTATCATAATAAAGTGTTGACAGAAATTCTAATACATTTGAAATATCTGCCGTACTGTATTCAACATTCTTTTGTACACAGAACTCTTCCCATTTCTTAATATAAGAAAGGTACTGTTTTTGAGTGCTCTTCCTCCAGGCTGCCGTAAGCATGTCCACAGTACGCTCAGATAGTCCGCGCCCCAGAAAAGGCCTTCTTAAAACCTGCAAATCAACAAATCCAAACGATCATATAATGGATGTTGTTCCCCTGTCACCGGGTGCAGCAGTAGATTGCTTCTTTTTGGGACTTTCATCAAAGTTTGTGTCGTTAATTCTAATATTAAAGGATACCATGGCTGTGTAGGCCAATCTGGTACCAACATTACCCCTGAAGCAGCATCGTGCCTGATTTTAAGCAAACATCGGCTTATGAGGCAGAAAGGTGGAAATGCATATAAAAACATACCACCCCAATGTAGCGAGAAAGCATCAACCGCTACTGCTCCTGGATCTGGTTCCCATGACACATATCTCGATAGTTGATGATTTAGTCTAGATGCGAACAAGTCGATGTCTGGCATTCCAAATCTGATTATTATGTCATTGAATACCTCTCGATTTAACATCCATTCTTTATTATCATGGAACTTTCTTGATCTGGTGTCTGCTGTCGTATTCCATCTACCTGGTAGATGAATAGCTGAAATCCAAATATTATTTTCGATACACCAAGACCAAATTTGATTATCCATTTTGTCACATGACCGACTTGATTCCACCCATATGATTAATATAGGCAACTGCTGTTGTGTTATCAATTTGAACTTGAACATGCAGATTAGTTGGGTTAGAACAGTAAGCTTGGAGTCCATAGAAACATCCTAAAAGCTCCAAATAGTTAATTCCCCATGTCTGCAGTAACAATGACTCTTCCTGATTCCATTTGCCTCCGCAGCTGGATGCTAAGTCAGTTGCACCCCATCCTAGTGCACTGGCATCAGTTTGTAATATCATGGAAGGTTGTTCAATCAGTACTTTGCTGAAAATGCTTGAGACATGTAGAATCCACCACTGCAGATCAGAAACAGCATTTGTTGTTAGTTGCATGGTTCTATCAAAATGACCAGCATTCATCCTCAGTGCCTGTTCTTTAATTCTCTGCAGCTGTTGATAATGTAATGGCCCGTATTGGACTGCTGGGAATGCTGCTACTAATTTTTCCAGTACTCTAGACACCTCTCCGATGGAAGGTTTTTGCTCGTTTAGCAGATTTCTGCAATCTTCAATCAACTCCACCCTTTTTTCTCTGGGCAAAGTAATTTTCATTTGAACTGAATCAACTGTGAACCATAAATAATCAATTGAGGTACATGGTATTAACATTGATTTCTTTGGATGAATTAGAAACCCCAGAATTTCAAAAGTGGATTTCACAATTGAAACAGATGATTCTGTTGACTCCTTTGTCCTTCCTCTAATCAGGACATCATCCAAGTATGCCATTAGTACATGCCCCTGGCTTCTCAGCAACCCCAAAATTGATTTTAACAATTTGGTGAATATTCTGGGAGCTGAAGTTAACCCATTAGGCAGAGCTTTCAACTGCTATAACTGGTTCATCCAGGTAAATTTAAGATACGTCCTATCTTCCAAATGAACAGACAATGAATAATATGCATCTTTTAGATCTATAGTTGCCATATAACATGCTTCTGAAATAAGCTGCTTGGCAGTCACAAACGTCTCCATTTTTAAATGTCTAAACTGAACAAAAGGATTCAGACTTGTCAAGTCTAGAATAATCCTACATCCTCCATCTTTTTTTGATCGAGGGAATACATTTGACACAAATTGTTGAGTTTGATAAATTCATTTTTCAATAACACCTTTTTTATATAGGTTTTCGAGTGCAGCTTGAACCTCCATTACTTCTTTTTGTGCAAAGTGGAGAATTCTGCTAGGAACATGCTGGACAGGCACATCATAATTTGGATTGAATTCATTTCGAAATCCTTGTATACTATTCAGAATTACAGGATCTGAAGTAATCTGCTTCCAATCTTTATAGAAGAGATGTAATCTGCCTCCAACTGTTGGGGTTAATCCCCGTTAGTATATTCCCATGAGAACCAGGTCCACCTACCTCCTGTGCCATTTGAGTGCCCTGTGGTCCCTGGATTCTCCCGGGAGGACCCACACCGGTTCTTGCTCCCGCTGCAGGTCGCCAGCTACGTCCCTGCGATGATGAGCGACTTGGTCCTGGTCCAGGATCAGTATGACGTCTGAAAGGATACCTCCTCTTTACAGACTTTCCAACCATCGATGTTTTCATCAATCCGGCTGTTTTCGCTTCATCCTCCAACTCCTTAATACATCTCCCGAGATCCTCTCCAAAGAGTAAGTTGGGTAATTGAATATTACTTGGTTTGCAGAGTGCTGCGAATTTCGGATTGATAGTAGGCCGAATAACACCCTTCCTCAGACAATTGATCTCGAAGTGGGCGCTGCATAGCAACCCCAGTGCTTCCTGAAGCAACTCCGTCATCTCCTGGCTTCTATCCGTTATTCTGGCAAAAGCATTTATTCCAGAACCCAGCAGCTTTAATATTCTCTGCAATTTTACTTCTTGAGCTCCCATAGTCATGCTCATCTGACTCCAGATCACTTGATTCACTGCTGGTGCTTTCAACAACACACATTTACTTGGAGTTTCATGCTTTCTTGAAGTATCATCCATCTCCTGCTGTTCCAGCTGATGGGAAACCAAGTAATTTATTAGGTAGGCCACTTCTTCTCCTAATGGCTCTCCTGATCCTGACGGGGCAGCGAATCGTGCTGCCAGAGGTGGAATATCTGGCAGCTGCAGTTCTTCGCCTTGTTCAGCCTCACCGTCAGAGTCGGGGTCTGAACTCTCATGACCCGGGGCACGCGCCTCACCCCTGAGGGTGCATTCCAACAGCCCTTTGCTAGGTGCTGCTGAGCTGCTTTCTGCAGCCTGGCTTTTGCTACACTCCTCACTGAGTGTGCTTTTTTCCAAAAGCCTGTGTATGAGGCTTTCCATTTGTGATATCCGCTCGAAAGCAGTATCCAGCCCTGGAGCTACCTCCATTGCCTGGGACACCTCCTCCGTGGGCCGTCTGGATTTGAACTTCGCCTTGCGCCCGACTGGCGCTGACTGCGTTCTTTTCAGCCCCAAGTCCACAGTCGCGATGCTCACCGCTGGCGACTGTACTGGGGTCAGAGGCGGCTGGTCGCCGACCGCAATATCGCGACTTTCTACCGGCTGAGTCGCCTCGCCTCCTCCCCTTGCCCGTTTTTTCCATGGCGCCTGTGGAAAAAATCCCCACAGACCCATAGCAAACGGACACGGAAATACTTTCAAAAAATGTATACTTACCTTGTAGTTAAAAACTACAATTCCACTAAAGGAGCTCTGCTCCTCGCGTCCATTTGCGCCAATGCGTGTGACGTAATGACGCGCAGGCGCACTGGCGGGGTTCTTCACGTAGTCACTCACGTGACTCCGAAGTAAAATAGGCACCATATGGTTGGATGTTAATTTACCTTCGAAATACAAATTCGTAAAACAACAGGTTTTCAGCACACATTATCTGACTGAAAGTTATTCATCAGCATCATTTAGGAACTCAGTCCTTACAGTCTATTCAGAATATATTCAGACCGCCTCAATTTTTCCACATTTTGTTTCGTTACAGCATAATTTCAAAATGGATTATCTATAATTTTAATCATCAATCTACACACAATACCACAGGAGGAGGAAGCGAAAACAGGTGTTCAGAAATTGTTCAAAATAATTAAAAAGATGTAACAGAAATATCACATTTACATAAGTATTCAGACCCTTTACTCGGTACTATGTTGAGGCACATTTTGCAGCGATCACAGCCTCAAGTCTTTTAGGTAGGGCATACCAGTATTTGGGTAATTTCTCCCATTCTTTCCTGCAGATCCTCTCAAGCTCTGTCAGGTTGGATCCGGAGCGTCGATGCACAGCTATTTTCATAGATGTTCGATTGGGTTCAAGTTCGGGCTCTGGCTGGGCCACTCAATGACCATCACAGACTTACCACGAAGCCCCTCCTGCGTTTTCATGGCAGTGTGCTTCTGAAAACGCGTTTGCTCATTGCTTGAATGCCATGCAGCAAGAAGATTGAATAGATTTCAATTCGTTCGTCGAGCAGCCAACATAATCTAAGACTTCTCCCGTGCCGGTCAATCCTTCTTCCCCACCCTATCCTTTCTGGCAATATACGCAGGACCTTGACAATGTGCACCTGCAGACTCAGCGACAGGTAATATCCCCCTGCCATCAGGCTTCTGATCGGCAATTCCATAAGCTAGCGATTGATCTCTAAACAGTTGCGACACTATCTCTAGAATTGTTGCACTACAATGCTGAGAACTGTATTCTGCACATTGCACTTTATCCTTTATTATAGCTATTGTACACGTGTTTGTGTCGATTGTATTTATGTGTAGTATTATGTGACCTGACTGAGTAGCATGCAAAAAAAACATTTTCATTGCACATCGGTACAGGTAACAATAATAACCTTGGATATAAACGTAAAGATCAAACATTGATCGATTCGATGGTATTTCAATGGTTCATGAATTACTTCAGCCATCGCTGCTTCTATTAACCAAACAACACAATCGAAACTGCCACACCATTTCCACCGTTTTTATTGGTTTGTGCAATAACATATTGCATTGGCCAACCACCTTTCACGTTAACAGTTGATAATGGCCTTTAATTTCACAAGGATAATGTGTCTGATTATCGTGCTTCGATAACAATATTCAAACCTCTTTCAGTTCATACACCTTGCATAAATATTATGTAATCTAATATTTGACTATCCGATACAATTATGTTTACATCGGCAAAAGCAATGTATTACAAATTATTTGTTAATATACTTAGTTATGATTATCTATTATAAATATGATTCACGAAACACAGATGACGTTAAATTACACGCTCACATTTGGTATCGTTATGTCAGCAGGTATTTGTTCTTATTCGTAGCAACATTTTATTGCGCAGGTGCACGTGCATGTGCGTTTCTATGTTTATAGTCGAGGTTACGCTTGGAGCGCTGCAAGATACAGTCTTTATCTTTTCTGTCGATGTTAAGTTCGAAATGATGCAAGACGATGTTCGTTGTTCGTTGTCTGGATTTAATTATAACATAAAATACGCATTTATACGTGAGCGTGAAAGTGGTGTGGAGAATTAACATGGCAGTGTAATTGTAGGCTCTTGAAGCAAATATAGTGGGAAATGGGCACAACTGAATTTAGAAACATCCCGGGTAACAGCCAGAATAACATTAAGGACTGAAGTCGTGTTACTCTGGTTTATCAGCCAAAAAATGAGTGATGTCATGGATTTACCAATGTTATTTAATTATATACTTTATATTTAATAATCGATTCATTTAACTGTTCAGAGCAAAGAAAAAACTGAAAAGAATGTAAACAATGGAGGTCAGAAAAATAGAAAACATGTGGCACATATAAAATGCAGACTGCATGAAAAAAACGATATTATATGAATGTGCTTAAATCTAGTTTATAGACACGGCGAAATTAAGGTTTCAGCGTATAGGCATAGATTAATCAAAACATATATATTCTTTAAGCTATATGCAACGAGTCGAATAAATCAATCCAATTCAATTGCATGATTAGTATTGTGTCAAAGAACAATATTCCAGCAATTCTGTTTAGCCGATTGCTTGCATCTCCGTTGGTTAACTCCGTTGACAGTATAAGGGCATTTCAATTCTTCACAAGGAGGTATATTGTATGCTATAAACTATTTTAAAGGGCTTTCATTTGTCATCCCATCAATAGAGCTGACTGAAATATTCCAAGGGCCCAGGGTTTTATTGGAAATGTTTATTAAAACTATTGTCTGATATACATCCGGTGATATTATCATGGAATCTCTCAAGATGTTGAATTGTTTTGAAATGTTATCCTTTAATAATTTGGACCAACCTAGAGAGAGCAGCCGGGAACCTGCTACAGCTTCCCGTGTCATGTTACACCGGTATATCAGTATATACACAAACATTCGTACCACAACGTTAAAAGTTTAAATCATTAAGACAAATATGTAGTCAACTAAATCAAATCTAAAATAAACTAATTTTAACTCATCTCGTCTTCCACGATGAGGGCGTGCCTAGCAGAGCATAAAACAGCATAAAACAGTACTGAACGACACTATTACTATCATATGACATGTTTCGCCACCAGACTGATACGTACGTCGTTCCAAAATGCTTGTCCCAGCGGCGCGCGTTTTCGCTGTTCGCATTGTGAAACTACAGCACCATTCAGCTGAACCAAACTAGCAAATTTAGCAAATCGGAACATCGAAGACAGGAACCCAACCCAAAATATGTGCCATTTCCGCAGTTCGCCAACAGTGTCAACATTCGAATACTGTAAACACAAAGGTGCCATTATTACATACATACATAGATACATAGAAAATAGGTGCAGGAGTAGGCCATTCGGCCCTTCGAGCCTGCACCGCCATTCAATATGATCATGGCTGATCATCCAACTCAGTATCCCGTACCTGCCTTCACTCCATACCCCCTGATCCCTTTACCCACAAGGGCCACATCTAACTCCGCTTAAATATAGCCAATGAACTAGCCTCACTACCCTCTGTGGCAGAGAGTTCCAGAGATTCACCACTCTCTGTGTGAAAACGTTTTTTCTCATCTTGGTCTTAAAGGATTTCCCCCTTATCCTTAAGCTGTGACCTCTTGTCCTGGACTTCCCCAACATCGGGAACAATCTTCCTGCATCTAGCCTGTCCAACCCCATAAGAATTTGGTACGTTTCTATAAGATCCCCTCTCAATCTCCTAAATTCTAGCGAGTATAAGCCAAGTCTATCCAGTCTCTTCTTCATATGAAAGTCCTGACATCCCAGGAATCAGTCTGGTGAACCTTCTCTGCACTCCCTCTATGGCTATAATGTCCTTCCTCAGTTTTGGAGACCAAAACAGTACGCAATACTCCAGGTGTGGTCTCACCAAGACCCTGTACAACTGCAGTAGGACCTCCCTGCTCCTATACTCAAATCCTTTTGCTATGAAAGCTAACATACCATTCCCTTTCTCACTGCCTGCTGCACCTGCATGCCTACTTTCAATGACTGGTGTACATGACAGCCAGGTCTCGCTGCATCTCCCCTTTTCCTAATCGGCCACCATTTAGATAATAGTCAGCTTTCCTGTTTTTGCCACCAAAGTGGATAACCTCACATTTATCCACATTATACTGCATCTGCCAAACATTTGCCCACTCACCCAGCCTATCCAAGTCACCTTGCAGTCTCGTAGCATCCTCCTCACAGCTAACACTGCCCCCCAGCTTAGTGTCATCCCAAACTTGGGGATGTTGCCTTCAATTCCCGCATCCAGTTCATTAATATAAATTGTAAATAGCTGGGCATTGAGCATTGCGGTACCCCACTAGTCACTGCCTGCCATTGTGAAAAGGACCCGTTTACTCGTACTCTTTGCTTCCTGTTTGCCAGCCAGTTCTCTATCCACATCAATACTGAACCCCCAATACCGTGTGCTTTAAGTGTGTATACTAATCTCTTAATTGGGACCTTGTCGAAAGTCTTCTGAAAGTCCAGATACAAAACATCACTGGTTCTCCCCTATCCACTCTACTAGTTACATCCTCGAAAAATTCTATAAGATTCGTCAGACATGATGTACCTTTCGTAAATCCATGCTGACTTTGTCCAATGATTTCACCACTTTCCAAATGTGCTGCTATCCCATCTTTAATAACTGACTCTAGCAGTTTCCCCACTACCGATGTTAGACTAACTGGTCTGTAATTCCCCGTTTTCTCTCTCCCTCCCTTCTTAAAAAGTGGGGTTACGTTTGCTACTCTCCAATCTTCAGGAACTACTCCAGAATCTAAAGAGTTTTGACAAATTATCACTAATGCATCCACTATTTCTGGAGCTACTTCCTTAAGTACTCTGGGATGCAGCCTATCTGGCCCTGGTGATTTATCGGCCTTTAATCCATTCAATTTACCCAACACCACTTCCCAACTAACCTGGATTTCACTCAGTTCCTCCATCTCCTTTGACACGCGGTCCCCTGCTATTTCCGGCAGATTATTTATGTCGTCCTTAGTGAAGATGGAACCAAAGTAGTTATTCCATTGGTCCGCCATATCCTTGTTCCCCATGATCAATTCACCCGTTTCTGACTGCAAGGGACCTACATTTGTTTTAACTAATCTCTTTCTCTTCACTTATCTATAAAAACCTTTGCAGTCAGTTTTTATGTTCCCTGCCAGTTTTCTTTCATAATCTATTTTCCCTTTCCTAATTAAGCCCTTTGTCCTCCTCTGCAGGTATCTGAATTTCTCCCAGTCCTCTAGTATGCTGCTTTTTCTGGCTAACTTGTACGCATCATCTTTTGCTTTGATACTATCCCTGATTACCCTTGTTATCCACGGATGCACTACTACCTTCCCTGATTATTCTTTTGCCAAACTGGATGAACAATTTTGTAGTTCATCCATGCAGTCTTTAAATGCGTTCCATTGCATATCCACCGTCAAACCTTTTAGAACTAATTGCCAGTCATTCTTGGCTAATTCACGTCTCATACCCTCAAAGATACCTTTCTTTAAGTTCAGAACCGTTGTTTCTGAATTAACAATGTCACTCTCCATCCTAATGAAGAACTCAACTATATTATGGTCACTCTTGCCCAAGGGGGCACGCACAACAAGACTGCTAACTAACCCTTCCTCATTACTCAATACCCAGTCCAGAATAGCCTGATCTCTCGTTGGTTCCTCGACATGTTCGGTTTAGATAACTATCCCGCATACATTCCAAGATATCCTCTTCCTCAGCACCCCTGCCAATTTGATTCACCCAATCTATATGTAGATTGAAGTCACCCATTATAACTGTTTTGCCTTTGTTGCACGCATTTCTAATTACCTGTTTGATGCCATCCCCAACTTCACTACTACTGCTAGGTGGCCTGTACACAACACCCACCAGCGTTTTCTGCCCCTTAGTGTTTCGCAGCTCTACCCATACCGATTCCCACATCCTCCAAGCTAATGTCCTTCCTTTCCACTGCGTTAATCTCCTCTCTAACAGCAACGCTACCCCACCACCTTTTCTTTTCTTCTATCCCTCCTGAATATTGAATATCCCTGGATGTTCAGCTCCCAGCCTTGGTCACCCTGGAGCCATGTCTCCGTGATCCCGACTATATCATAATCATTAATAGCTATCTGTACGTTCAACTCATCCACCTTATTACGAACGCTCCTTGCATTGAGACACAAATCCTTCAGGTTTGTTTTTACAACGCTCTTACCCCTTATACAATTATGTTGTAAAGTGGCCCTTTTGATTTTTGCCCTGGATTTGTCTGCCTGCCACTTTTACTTTTCACCTTGCTACCTATTGCTTCGCCGCATTTTACACCCCTCTGTTTCTCTGCTCACCCATTTAAGAACCCCACCACCTCTTATTCTCTGTTTATTATTGTTTTCTTCTTTCCTCCCTACATGTTGGGTCTGAGTGCTTTCCTTCTCTGCCTCCCTGCCTCACACACTGTCTAATAGCTTTCTCTATTTGAGTACAAACTTTAGCAAATAATAACGTGCAAATAATAACGTGCATTTAAACAATGGTTGTTAAAACCCATTTATGTAATGAAAAAATCAAAGCATGACTCTTAATCCATACAAAATCACACGCACATACTGGGTTATCATGATAGATCGCAAATGTCCAATAGGAGAGAACATCGTTAGTCTCTCTTGCCTCTCTGTGCTTCCTGTACCGCTCACTTATGACATTAGACTCGACAAAGTAGTCCGCTCTTGTTCTGCTGTCTGTGCTGTGTGTGTTTGTCCTCCCCGTGACCGCGTAGGTTTTCTCCGACATCTGCTTACGCTGTACTAAAATGTGATAGAAACCTGACTAAGCCGATCAATAGGAATAACAAATGTTCGTGATTTCGTATTTGAATAAACTACCAGCAATTTTGACGCTTACAGAAAATGTCTGGTAATATCTCCGACGTTTGATTTAAGTCAAACACTTCTCTGGAAACAATAACGACCAATAAACAACATCAGAACAATATTGGTTTATGTTTAGCTTTGAGTTCTATATCTCCGTCCTCGACCAGGTCATTTTTCGTAATACGACAAAAGGATCTCGATACAATGATTGAGTGGTCACAACAATGGGGCATGCAGTTCAACCTTTCCAAATGTGAAACCATGCGTGTCACCAGAAAGAGGAATCCAGGGGAAACATCTTACAATATACTTGGTGCCACCCTTGAAGAATCCAAACAAACCAAGTATCTTGGTATCAAATTGCAGAATGATCTGCGTTGGAATGATCAGACTCATCATGCAACGGTGAAAGCAACAGGTGTCCTAAATTTTCAGAGGCGCAACTTTCATCATTGTTCAACTTCTGTCAAGGAGAAGCAATACTTCACCTAATTTGGACTACGCAGTTGCAGCATGGGCCCCATACACAAAGAAAAAAATTATTCCATCGAACGTGTCCAAAGACAGGCAGATCGATTTGTTACTAACACCTATGAAAGAGAAGCGAGTGTTACCAAACTTCTGAATTCTCTGGGGTGGAACCCT
>CM075994.1:3108063-3164658 GCA_038087875.1 Malacoraja senta
ACATTATGAGCTACAGACAGAATGCCATACCGTTCGGTTCCTCATACACGCAAATGTAATCTCAATATTTACGTTCTATTTACTATATGACACCCAGCAGATGGACCGTTCCCCCAAGTTCTATATAGGCACAATTCGTTGCGGGCGTAGTGTGCAAGATTAATTCGCCAATTTTGGAATGTTTTATTCTCCGCAGGCTTGTAATACCCTGCCTCGCGTTTAGTGGAATATTGTAACTCAGAAAGTCAAATCTGCTCCGCGTGACGGTCGCATTATTTTAAGACGCAGTAACATAATTATGCACCTAAACTGCAAAGCCACAATCCGGAAGTTATATGTTCTATTTTCAACAGAGAATAATGACTGGAATTATAACGTAAACAATAGCTCATTCGCATTTCCGTTATTATGTCCCACTTCCATGTGTGGCCTAGCGTTTTCGGTTGTCCGGTGCAACGGAATTGAATGCAACATCTGCAAGTTTGCGGATGACAGGAAGCTGAGGGGCAGTGTTAGCTGTGAGGAGGATGCTAGGAGGCTGCAAGGTGACTTGGATAGGTTGGATGAGTGGGCAAATGCTTGGCACAAGCAGTATAATGTGGATAAATGTGAGGTGGTCCACTTTGGTGCCAAAAACAGGAAAGTAGACTATTATCTGAATGGTGGCCGATTTAGAAAAGGGGAGATGCAACGAGACCTGGGTGTCATGGTACACCAGTCATTGAAAGTAGGCATGCAGGTGCAGCAGGCAGTGAAGAAAGCGAGTGGTATGTTAGCATTCATAACAAAATGATTTGAGTATAGGAGCAGGGAGGTTCTAGTGCAGTTGTACAGGGTCTTGGTGAGACCACCCCTGGAGTATTGCGTACAGTTTTGGTCTCCTAATCTGAGGAAAGACATTCTTGCCATAGAGGGAGTACAGAGAAGGTTCACCAGACTGATTCCTGGCATGTCAGAACTTTCATATGAAGAAAGACTGGATAGACTCGGCTTGTACTCGCTAGAATTTAGAAGATTGAGGGGGGACCTTATAGAAACTTACAACATTCTTAAGGGGTTGGACAGGCTAGATATAGCAAGATTGTTCCCGATGTTGGGGAAGTCCAGAACAAGGGGTCACATTTTAATGATAAGGGGGAAGTATTTTACGATCGAGATGAGAAAAACAATTTTCACACAGAGAGTGGTGAATCTCTGGAATTCTCTGCCACAGAAGGTAGTTGAGGCCAGTTCATTGGCTATATTTAAGAGGGAGTTAGATGTGGCCCTTGTTGCTAAGGGGATCAGGGGGCATGGAGAGAGGGCAGGTACGGGATACCGAGTAAGATGAATAGCCATGATCATATTGAATGGCGTACTCCTGCACCTATTTTCTATTTTCTATGTTTCTCTGTTGCCTCATGACAGCGTCTTCTTCTTTAAAGCATAGTCGCTTTGCTGTAAAGTTAAATGAAGACTACATCCCATTTGAAAAGTAATCAAGACGTAAGGAGGAATACAAAATTATGCAAATATAATATTGGGCATGCTTCCTGAAAACGACCGTTGATTGAATTCAAACAAATTGATCAATATTATCTTATTAAACCATGGCTGGTGTAAAATTGAGGTCGGAATATAATGCATTCATCAACTCATGACGGACTAGAACTATGTCAGAAGTTACCCAAGGGTTGAGCTCTAATTGAGGAATAATATGTCGGCGCCAGCCCTCCAAACTTACCAATGTTTCTCCGGGCAATATGTTAACACGGACGTATGATTGCCCACGAGGCACGTTGGACCACAACTCCGAGCAGACTTTAAGAATATATAACCGACTAGTTGCAGTGTTATATTGACACTTAAATCCGAAGTATGGTGACGTTTTTGAAGTAAAATCGATGATGAATGTAATGTTCCTCTGTACTTGCTTTTCCTTTCACGACCAATACTGTCGTCTAACCGTCGTCGAGTTAAACGTATTTCCATTTTGGATCGTCACCTATATCATGGCAGAACACAAATGGTTCCTTTGGAATATACCTGACAGTCTTCTACTGCAAAACCCAGGCCCATTCGGATGATGTAATAAACACGATGTTGCGTGCGATCCAAAATTAACTCGGCAATGCTCGGTTTGGTTGAAAATTATATCCTCTATAGGGAGTATAGTTGGAGACCGACAATGCATCCTTGTGGCGCACCACAATTGAGAATTATTATGGTAGGTATCTTGTCACTAGCTTCACTGCTAGTTGTCTGTGGATCAGAACGTCGAGGATCCAGTCGTGGAGGGGGGGGTGTTACCTCTTAGGTCCAGGTGTTTAGAGATGAGTTTGGATTTGAATATTGTGTTGAAGGCGGAGGTGCAATCGATCTACAGGTGACCAACGTAAATGTTGTTGTTGTCGAGGTGTTGCAGAGATGAGGTTAAAATCAGGGAACTGGAGACTGGCCGTGGTCGATTTGCGACACAAAGCAAACAGCAGTTGACCAAGGCTGTCCTGCAGGCTGCAGAAATGTGCGGCATTATTGATAATGCACATTTGGCTATCGGCGTTTCTGCAGGATTCGTGCGGAGGACCCACGAGCATGAATGTGCTTATTATTTCAGGGCGGTTTTCATGTTCACTATTTATTCCATATTTATGATTTAAATATCATTGTTCCGTGACACATGCGCTGAACATATTTAGGTACTGGACGCGCACACGCGATATCAATAAAACGTCAGTGGTATATTGTTAATAAAAAATATGTTTAACTGTTAAACGACAGTGTTGGCCATGACAGGAAATGCAAGTACTAAGGAGCATTATATTCATCATCGGTTTTACTTCCTTTACGTCACAACACTTCGGAATAATTTATCAACAAATGCCTTGCTGCAATATCACGGAACAGTAAGGAATAGAATGCATCTGGTCACGTCGCATCCTTGCGGAATTTAAATTATAGCACGTGGGTAGAAGCAAACTGAACAGTCCGACAAAGTGTGATTTTTACCCTTTCACCAAATTGCAGCAATCGCAATGCAGTTGGGTCAATTGCGACTTAAATATTATTATGCAAACCTGCAGCTGCGAATTTTTTTATTCATTTTCTAAATATAGACTGAACCATAAAATTTACTGGCGGAACATGTCATAATTACCATTTCCGAAACAGTGTGTTTTGGATTTATTACGAAAACGTTTGGCAAACTAAAATCTGTGCTAAAATGTAAGGCCCCTGTTCATACCACTAGTTAATTGTAGAAATGCTGATTTGCCTTTCTCTTGTGCAACTGATTTTTTACAGAGGAAACAGAAACAATAGATGATGGTAAGTCTCATACGAGTGTTTCTATTGCTTTCACTTTGCTCGCAACAGGTATAATTGCATACCGTTAGTTTACTCTTACCTGCAGCTGAAATCACAATATATACATTCGAATTAATATATGACGCCTAACAGATGGACAGTTCCCCCAAGATGTAAATATGCAGAATTCACTTCCTGACATGAAGTGAAATATTGAATTGCTAATTTTGAAATGTTGTATTCGCCTCGGGATTCGGGCTTGCAATAATATGTTTTTGCGCTTCCAAGCAAACTTCTGTTTATCCAGACTGTCTGGAGAGCTGCAGAAATGTGCGACATTCTTGATTATGTCGTTGAGGCTGTCGATGTGTCTTCAGGAATCGTGCTGTAGCATTACTTCATTACTCCAGGGCGGTTTTCATAATGACCGATATTTCGATATCTTGATTGCGCGACACATATGTTCAGCGTACCTCGGCCCCTCACGCACACTCGGGATCTCAAGAAACGTCAGTGGCAGATTGTTAATGGGAAATATATTTAAATCCGTTAGTGGACAGTTTTGGTCATGACAAGAAAAGTACAAAGCATCATTCATTTCATCATCGATTTTACTTCATTTATTTCATCACACCTAGGATTTATCAATCAACTAATCTATGTGGGACCCGTAGGGTCCCACTCACCCGGTGATTAACCGCAAATATTAATAGCCGGTGCCGGATCAGGCTAGAAGATCAATCTGCTGATCTCACGATTTGTTAAACCTTCATAACTTTAGTAACCTTCCACCGATCGGAACAAAACTCGGTGCGCTTAGAGCAGAGGAGAACGGTGAGTAAGGTAGCGCGTAGTCCTAGCGATATACGGTAGAGTTTTGCTCAAATGTAAATACAACGCAGTACCGAAATGGTCAAGATGAGAGTTGTGGTAATATTATAGACAATTGCCTTGCTGCCATAAATCGGAATAGAAAGGGATAGAAAAAGTTCACCAAATTGCACCAATCGCAATGATATTTGGTCGGTAGCGACTTAAAAATTATAATCCAAATCTACATCTGCAAAGTATCTTCTCCATTGACTAACTATATAGTCTAATTTGACTGAACTATAAAGTTTACTGGCGGACGCATGTCAGAAATAAAATTTTCAACATAGTTTTTTTTTCTTTTCTTACAAAAATGCTTTCACAAACTGAAATAGATGTTCACGGAGAAAGTAAGGTCCCTGTTCATACAAGTTGTGAATTAAAGCAATGTCGATTTCCTTTTGTCTTGTGCAATGGATTTTACAGCGAAAGCCGAAACAAAGAATGACGGTCAGTCTCGTACTCGTGTTTCCATTGTTTTCCATGACCAGCAACAGACAGAAGGGCATGCCGTTCGTTTACACTTACACTCAGCTGAAATCACACTATGTTCATTCGAATTAAGGTATGACACCCATCAGATGAACAGTTCCCCCAAGGTGCAAATGTGCAGTATCCGCTTAAATATTATTATTTTATATTTAAGTTTCATTCGACGCGGGTTTCTAGCTTTTAAAATTCTGCAGGAAGGAATTGCAGTTGTTGGTTTGGAAGATAGGCACAGAATACTAGAGCATCTCAGCGAGACAGGCAGCATCTCTGGATATCGTATGAAGACCCGAGTAATCTGTGTTGCGTTCAGTGTCATTTGGGGCTCAGAGAGGCTGTGTTTATCTCAATCTTGTCCGCTCGACAGTCGTTTAATTTTATGACGCAGTATAACAATTATTCAGGTAAATTGCAAAGGCACAATCCAGAGGTTATATGTTCTACTCTCACTAGAGTGTAATGACTGGAATTTAAATTGAAACATTCGCTCACTCGCATCTCCGTGATAATTTCCGACTTCCATTTATGGCCTAGCGCCGTCGGTGGCCCGCCTTAGTGTAGGACTGTCTGAGATGCTACTTCCATTTCAAGGAACAATATTTAGGTATGCGCCGAGAGCACGCCCGTGGGCTCGTCGCAACTTGTTCTTATTTAAAGCATAGTCGATTGTCTGTATCCTAAAATTAAGATTACATTCCATTTGAAAAGTAATTACACATAAATTGAAATGAAAGAGTTTGTATATACGTTATTTTTTCTGAAAAAGACCGTTGATTCATTTCAAACAAAGTGATCAATAATTTATTCTCAAGTCACGGCCTGCGTAAAACTGACGTCTGAAGATAATACGCCCATCCAGCACATGACGATCTCGCAATACGTCAATAGTTCAGCAACGATAGAGCTCAAAAAGAGGTTTCCGCTCTCAGGTTCACCAATGCTTCCATGTGCAATATGTTATCGCGGACGCTTTGATTACCCCCGAGATATGTTGGGACACAGCGACTAGTTCACTTGCCATCAGCCGAGCAGCGATAAAGAATATATAACCATATAACCATATAACCATAACAGCACGGAAACAGGCCATCTCGGCCCTTCAAGTCCGTGCCGAACTTTTTTTTTTTTTTTTTTTTTTTTTTGTTTTAATTAAAAATAAATACTACCCCTAGTCCCATCTACCTGCACTCAGACCATAACCCTCCATTCCTTTCCCGTCCATATACCCATCCAATCTATTTTTAAAGGATAACATCGAACCTGCCTCCACCACTTCCACTGGAAGCTCATTCCACACAGCTACCACTCTCTGAGTAAAGAAGTTCCCCCTAATGTTCCCCCTAAAGTTCTGTCCCTTAATTCTCAAGTCATGTCCCCTTGTTTGAATCTTCCCTGCACTCAATGAGAAAAGCTTTTCCACGTCCACTCTGTCTAACCCGCTCATAATTTTAAAGACCTCTATCAAGTCCCCTCTTAACCTTCTGCGCTACAAAGAATAAAGACCTAACTTGTTCAACCTTTCTCTGTAACTTAGTTGCTGAAACCCAGGCAACATTCTAGTAAATCTCCTCTGTACTCTCTCTATTTTGTTGACATCCTTCCTATAATTAGGCGACCAAAATTGTACTCCATACTCCAGAATTGGCCTCACCAATGCCTTGTACAATTTTAACATTACATCCCAACTTCTATATTCAATGCCCTGATTTATAAAGGCCAGCACACCAAAAGCTTTCTTTACCACCCTATCTACATGAGATTCCACCTTCAGGGAACTATGCACAGTTATTCCTAGATCGCTCTGTTCAACTGCATTCCTCAATTCGCTACCATTTACCGTGTACGTCCTATTTTGATTTGTCCTGCCGAGATGTGGCACCTCACATTTGTCAGCATTAAACTCCATCTGCCATCTTTCAGCCCACTCTTCCAAATGGCCTAAATCTCCCTGTAGACTTTGAAAATCTACTTCATTATCCATAACACCACCTATCTTAGTATCATCTGCATCCTTACTAATCCAATTTTCCACACGATCATCCAGATCATTGATGTACATGACAAACAACAGTGGACCCAACACAGACCCCTGAGGCACCCCACCAGTCACCGGCCTCCAACCTGACAAACAGCCATCCACCATTACTCTCTGGCACCTCCCATTCAGCCACTGTTGAATCCATCTTGCTACTCCACCATTAATACCCAACAATTGAATCTTCTTAACCAACCTTCCATGAGGAACCTTGTCAAAGGCCTTACTGAAGTCCATATAGACAACATCCACTGCTTTACCCTCATCAATTCCCCTAGTAACCTCTTCGAAAAATTCAAGAAGATTAGTCAAGCATGACCTTCCAGGCACAAATCCATGTTGACTGTTCCTAATCAGACCCTGCTTATCCAGATGCTTATATATATTATCTTTAAGTATCCTTTCCATTAATTTTCCCACCACTGACGTCAAACTAACAGGTCTATAATTGCTAGGTTTACTCTTCGAACCCTTTTTCAACAACGGAACAACATGCGCAGTACGCCAATCCTCCGGCACTATTACCGTTTCTAATGACATTTGAAATATTTCTGTCATATCCCCTGCTATTTCTACACTAACTTCCCTCAATGTCCTAGGGAATATCCTGTCAGGACCTGGAGACTTATCCGTTTTCATATTTTTCAAAAGTGTCCGCACCTCCTCTTCTTTGAATCTCACAGTTTCCATTGCTACTCTTCTTGTTTCCCTTACCTCACATAATTCCATATCCTTCTCCTTCGTGAATACCGAAGAAAAGAAATTGTTCAATATCTCCCCCATCTCTTTTGGCTCTGCAGATAGCTGTACACTCTGACTCTCTAATGGACCAATTTTATTCCTTGTTATCCTTTTGCTATTAATATAGCTGTAGAAACCCTTTGGATTTACTTTCACCTTACTTGCCAAAGCAACCTCATATCTTCTTTTAGCTTTTCTAATTTCTTTCGTAATATTCTTTTTACATTCTTTATACTCCTCAAGCACCTCATTTACTCCATGATGTCTATAATTATTGTAGATCTCTCTCTTTTTCCGAACCAAGTGTCCAATTTCCCTTGAAAACCATGGCTCTTTCCATTTTTTACTATTTCCTTTCAACCGAACAGGGACATGAAGATTCTGTACTCTTAAAATTTCACCCTTAAATGTCCTCCATTTTTCTTCTACATCCTTCCCATAAAACAACATGTCCCAATTCACTAATGTCCCAATTCACTCCTTTTAAATCCTTTCGCATCTCCTCAAAGTTAGCCTTTCTCCAAACAAAAATCTCAACCCTAGGTCCAGTTCTGACCCTCTCCATAATTATATTGAAACTAATGGTATTGTGATCACTGGACCCGAAGTGCTCCCCGACGCATACCTCCGCCACCTGCCCTGTCTCACTTCCTAACAGGAGGTCCAGCACTGCCCCTTCTCTAGTAGGTACCTCTATGTATTGCTGCAAAAAACTATCTTGCACACATTTTACAAACTCCAAACCATCCAGCCCTTTTACAGAATGTGTTTCCCAGTCTATGTGTGGAAAATTGAAATCTCCCACAATCACTACCTTGTGCTTAATACTAATATCTGCTATCTCCTTACATATTTGCTCTTCCAATTCTCGCTCCCCATTTGGCGGTCTATAATACACCCCTATAAGTGTTGATACACCTTTCCGATTTCTCAGTTCCACCCAAATAGCCTCTCTAGTCGAGCCCTCTAATCTATCCTGCCAAAGCACTGCTGTAATATCTTCCTTGACAAGCAATGCAACACCCCCACCTCTTGCCCCTCCAATTCTATCACCCCTGAAGCAACGAAATCCTGGAATATTTATTTGCCAATCACAGCCCTCCTGCAACCATGTTTCACTGATCGCCACAACATCATACTTCCAGGTGTCAATCCAGGCTATAAGCTCATCCACCTTTCTTACAATGCTCCTAGCATTAAAATATACACACTTAAGCAATCCACCACCACTTATTCTCTGTTTATTATCTTTTTCTTCTTTCTCCCCTACATTTTGGGTCCGAGTGCTTCCCTTCTCTGCCTCCTGCCTCCCACATTTTCCACTAGCTTTCTCTATTTGAGTCCCTCCCCCCAACCGTTCTAGTTTAAAGTCTCCCCAGTAGCCTTTGCAAATATCCCCGCCAGGATATTGGTCCCCCTCGGGTTCAAGTGCAACCCGTCCTTTCTGTACAGGTCACACCTTCCCAAAAAGAGGTCCCAATGATCCAGAAATTTGAATCCCTGCCCGCTGCACCAGTTCCTCAGCCATGCATTTATCCTCCACCTCACTCCATTCCTACTCTCACCGTCGCGTGGCACAGGTCGTCATCCTGCGATTGTTACCTTTGTAGTCCTTCTCCTTAACTCTCCTCCCAACTCCCTAAATTCTCCTTTCAAGACCTCTTCTCTTTTTCTACCTATGTCATTGGTACCTATATGTACCACAACCCCAGGCTTCTCTCACTCCGATTTCAGGATATCCGACTACGTTTCAGTGTTATATTGTACTTGCTTATCGGATTCTCCATTTTGCATAAAATCCTATATCATGGCAAAATACCAATGGTTCTGACATATACCTGACAGCCTTCTTCTTCAATCCAGGCCCATCTAGATGATGAAATAGGCAGGGTTCTGCGTGCGCAACACTACTAACTCTGCAATGATCGGTTCGTTAGACTGAATGGGCAACTTTAATCCCGTACGTGCACTTTTGTAATTTTTTGGCAATTTTAGCGTTGATGGGAATATCTCGATATTGTCGAGTAGTCGTTCGTCACAAGGCATAAAATTATCTGCTTTCATTTGTCACGGATGCGTGTTCTATTTCATCCCTGTATAAACTATTGTGCATGTCAACACCACAGACCGCTTCGATTTCTCAAACAACGATCCTTGTCAATATTTTAATTTTTCTTTAGAAGTGGAAGCCGTTTTCGGGCAGCCTGGTAAGCAGTATTCTCATTAAGCATTTACACTTATGACATATAAACCGTGCATTTGAAAGCAAGTTCAAGTAACTTTGCATAATGGTCATTGGGAATCTGGGAAATGTCAAAGGCAGCAATATTAAAATTGTTATAAATAAATAAAATAAAACTTTAAAAAGTCTCCAATGTAGATATTAGAAAATTTGCAATCGTTCTGTTTCTCAGCGCATAGAATGATTCAATTGGACCCCACGAGTCTAAGCCGTTGTCTGGAAAAATATTAAAAATCAAATTTATCCACAACCTCTGCATATCAAGCATATCAAGTCTGACGTGTTTCTCCTGTCACCAACCTACACCAGGATCTAATTTACAACTCAAATATCTTATAAATCGCCCATCGTTCCTATGAGAGAGAAAATAGGAGCACCCATAGATACAGATACTACAACCGCAGCACGTTGAAGCACAGAGCGGCGGAATTGACGAATAAACCGATGTTGCTCTGCGGCAGTAGCGCAAACTGCAAGGGTTCGATATGATCAACTTTGTATATTTAGTTTGACGGAATTGATGACTATCTTTCCATCTGTTCGTATCACAAATGAACACATACATCTCCATCGATTGCTATGTATTCAGGCATACGTGAGAACAATTTCATCAACATTTCCACCGTAACGTAAATTGTTGATGCAAAAATACATTCGACAATATTTGAATGAATTGGACGAAGCTGAAAGTGGATTGACGTATTCTATTCAGATGCAGTTTCAAACTATGAACAATGTAGTTAAAACACTGGAACTAAATATAAAAATACATCGAACAAAACATATCTTCCCTTGCAGACACGGTTTAATATAAACGCTCATACTTAGATAATATATATTGATAGATAGAAATTGTTCGTTTAAATTGGAATATTGAACTATTATAAATAATATGACTGCCAATAGTTTATGGAAGAAACCTCAACTCCATTGACCATTTCAACCATCTCTTAACATGGTGGAATCTATTTTTATCATTCATTTTTCAACTTAATGTATTTACCGTGACACGAAATGTGGACCACATGCAAATGAGGTAACATTAATTTAGAACTGCATTTTTCAGAGAGCAAATATGAGGCTTAATGTGCATTTCGTAGAAAGTGCAGTAAATGATACCGTTCACACCTTGGCAAGTCATGTGTACAGGGGATGGGGATAATATAAACCAATGCACATGCAAACCAATACAGGATCTGTATGACAGAAAAACATACGAAATACCAGAGAAATTGAAAACGCGCACACAATATCATTATATTGAGTCATTTGGGGTAGTTTTTACTGTTAGTCCATGTGTCTATTACATTACAGATATTAAACAATTGGAAAGTCTTCAAGAAGATGCAGGTCAGACTATGAATTTGTTAATTTGCAAAAATAAAAGTGTATATAATTGGGCAGAAAATGCGTGCCATTGATGGCTATTAAGAATCTGCTCCTGCGTTCATTTCTTGTGCACGATAATATCAATCTTAGATAAACTCGATTGTTGGTTGACTGTGCAAACAACGATGTGAAACATTGTTTGACATTGCTACTGTGTGGTCTCCGTTTTGTGACGGTTGAGGATTGTGAGATATCGCATTGGATGAAGCGCGGTGCTTCCTTGATACCAATGCTGGTATCGTTCACTTTTATTCACTGGAGATTAGAAGGATGAGGGGGTATCTTATAGAAACATATGAAATTAAAAAAGGACTGAACTCGCTAGATGCAGGAAAAAATTTCCCAATGTTGTGCGAGTCCAGAACCAGGGGGGCCACAGTCTTAGAATAAAGGGGACGCCATTTAACACTGAGGCGAGAAAAAACTTTTTCACCCAGAGAGTTGTGAATTTGTGGAATCTCGTGCCACAGACGGCAGTGGAGGCCATGTCACTGGGAGGATTTAAGAGAGTTAGATAGAGCTCCAGGGGCTAGTGGAATCAATGGGTATGGGGAGAAGGCAGGCACGGGTTATTGATTGGGGACGATCAGCCATGATCACAATGAATGGCGGTGCTGGCTCGAAGGGCCGAATGGCCTCCTCCTGCATCTATTTTCAATGCTTCTATGTTCGCCTTGTCGGGATTTATGCTGTTTAGTCAAGCTTCGGCACATCACTTTGGCGATATCGTGATGCATCATAGCTTGGTAAAGTCAGTCCTCTGACCAAGTCAAGGCAAGAGTGTTTTATTTTTATATGTCCCTGATGGGACAATGGAATTCCTACTTGATTCCAGCACAACAGAATATGTGAATATGTAAACATAGTACATAACGGATGAAGAGAAAAATGCGAAGAATGTCAATAAATAACAAAAGTAGTGCAATAATAATAAGTATTTTGCAGTTCAGATCTCAGAGCTAATTCGTTGTTGTGCGTAATAGCCTGGTGGCTGTTGGGAAGAAGCTGTTCCTGAACTTGGACGTTACAGTTTT
The DNA here is from genome assembly GCA_038087875.1 of Malacoraja senta. Taxonomy (NCBI): domain Eukaryota; kingdom Metazoa; phylum Chordata; class Chondrichthyes; order Rajiformes; family Rajidae; genus Malacoraja; species Malacoraja senta. Next base: position 3,120,149 of record CM075994.1, read on the forward strand.
CAGGCTTCTCTACCTTCTTCCTGGTGGCAATGACGAAATGAGTGTGTGGCCAGGATGGTGTGGGTCTGATGATTTTGGCTGCCTTTTTGAGGCAGCGTCTACGATAAATCCCATCGACGGTGGGGAGCTCAAAGCCGGTGATGGACTGGACAGTGGTCACAACTTTTTGTAGTATTTTTCGCTCTATGACGTTCAAGTTGCCGAACCTGGCCACGATGCAACCTTTCAGAATGCTCTCTACCGTGCACCTGTAGAAGTTTAGGGGAATGCTCTTCGACATGCCGAATCTCCGTAATCTTCTCAGGAAGTAGAGTCGCTGATATGCCTTCATTATAACTGCATCGGTGTGGTGGGTCCAGGAAAGATCTTCGGAAATATGCACGCTCAGGAATTTGAAGTTATTGACCTTCTCCACCATCGTCCCATTGATGTGAACAGGATTTTCGGTCCTCTTCCTTCCCCTACCTAAGACCACAATCAGTTCCTCTGTCTTAATGATGTCGAGTTCCAGGTTTTTGTGCTGGCACCAGCCTCCCTGTTAATACTGTTGGCGCCTCTGGCCTTCGCCCTGCTGCCCTGGCACACGACAGCGAAGACGATGGCACTGACTACCACGGACTGCTGGAAAATCTGTAGCAACTTACTGCAGGCGTTTAAGGATCGGAGCCTTTTCAAAAGGTGCAGCCCGCTCGAACACTTCTTGTACACGGCCTCAGCTTTCCTGGCGCAGTCCAGTTTATTACACACACTTTCAACTGCATTTCTCTGTAGTATTAACGCAATCTTCAACTTTCGATTTCCGTTTACTGTTTGTACTACTTATTTTATAGCCATGACGTGTATGAGTACACATGGGTGGTATCTTTTGTCTAGCAACGTTTTTCACTGCACATTGCTACACGTGAAAATAAGATGAGAGAACCAAAACCAATGTACATTAAGATAGAACGACGACGTCTTCCATAAGTTGAAGCACACAGTAGGTGTAACAGTGCCGACCAATAAAAGGCAGACGAATACATAAACAAATAATCTACTGTGCGCGATAAATCTGTCGAAATGTATCAGTGTTATCATGGCATAATCTATGAATGATACCGTTTATATAATCACATGCAAATTGGACCTCTCTTCAGCAACATTTTGATTATGCGAAATGTATCAACGAAGCTTTCCCAAAAATGTAAAGTGCATATGGAAACTGTGTCTTATTTCTATATTTTCCCTTGCAGAAAAACAATTTAAACTCAAGAGCGAAGGTAACAATAAATAAAAAAACAGAGATAACATTAAAATTACCGATGCAGTTCGGAGTAAAGGAGGAAAGGGTTATTATGCACATTTGAAATAATAATAATATTAATAATAATAATTATTATTATTATAATTATCATAATAACAATAATAAAGAAGCCTGTATTATGCATAATAATCAAGTTTCATAATAATAATAATAGTTATTATTATTATTATTATTATTATTATTATTATTATTATTATGAAACTTGAATATTATGCATAATACAGGCTTTTTGCGTATTCAGTTATAACACAAACCACAGAGAGATTGCATCTCGAAGGCAAGCTGCGAATGTTTTTCACGGAAAATAAAACGGTTAACTACGCACGCAAAACTTATGATTAAAGCACAATTAACACGGTAGATCCAGTTTATAATAGAGCAACGGTAACATTGCTTGGTAGGGCTTTGTTCATAATCTTTACAATTAAGTAGAATGATTATTCACAGAAATATGTTGCGCAAAATTATGTGCCGACATTTCGGTTAAACTATGAAATAGCTGTAAACCGTGGAACAAACACAAAACACGCATTTCAAAATCTAGCGTAAATTATTTCTTCGCGAACAGTATGTGATGTTTCCACAGACTTTGGTAAATACACTGTAAACCAGAAATTTAACAATGAACTGCAAAGTTGCAAAGCTATTCCGAAGGAAAAGCGAATTATTTCTTCACTCGAATGAACAGTCACTTCTCCTTTTATGCTATTTGAATCAAGAGCGCGCGCCTCTCACTGAATCAAGAGCGGGCGCCTCTCACAGTTAACGGAGACTATAATTTCAGAGCTGGTTGGTTGCTATTTCCATCATTGGGCCGATCATCTGGTTTACAGGCCAAAAACAAAGGATCACATGACAGTATCGCCTTCCAGATATTGCCGGTATGACTGTCAAAAATACATCACAGGAGGTTTACCAAGATGGAATTTTCTCCACCCTAATAGAAATTAAAAGACTTCGTGACCGATTTAGTAAGTTAAATCACTTTTGACATGTCTGATCGGTAGGCATGTTTGAATAATTTACATTTGTAGCTATGTACAAACAAAAACAGATTTTCAGAAAAATTTCATGCAAAAATAGGGACTGAATTGATCTATGAACACCATCAAATATGCAACGTGTCTGTATTTTCATATTCATTTAGATATGATGAAACCAAATCCGGCCTTAGCTCTATTCGCGTTACATTAGCTCTATTTAACTAAAAGTCTTCGTCTTGTTTGTGCCCACGACGTGTCTCTGTGTCAATCTGGTTAATTCCTATCATATTCTAACTGCTAGGCCTCGGTTTTTCCATTTACGCACATCATAGAAACATAGAAACATAGAAAATAGGAGCAGGAGGAGGCCATTCCGACATTCGAGCCAGCACCGCCATTCTTGTGATCATGGCTGATCGTCCCCAATCAATAACCCGTGCCCGCCTTCTCCCCATATCCCTTGATTCCGTTACCCCGAAGAGCTCTATCTTACTCTCTCTGCAATCCATCCAGTTATTTGGCCTCTACCGACCTCCATGGCATGGAATTCCACAAATTCACAACTCTCTGGGTGAAAAACGTTTTTCTCACCTCAGTCTTAAATGGCCTCCCTTTTATTCTAAAACTGTGGCCCGTGATTCTGGACTCGCCTAACATTGGGAACATTTTTCCTGCATCTAGCTTGTCTAATCCTTTTATATATTTCTATAAAACTCCGCTCATCCTTCCAATCTCCAGTGAATACAAGCCTAGTCTTTTCAATCTTTCCTCATATTACAGTCCTGCCATCCCAGGCATCAATCTCGTGAACCTACGCTACATTGCCTCAATCACAAGGATGTCCTTCCTCAAATTAGGAGACCAAAACTGTACACAATGCTCCAGATGTGGTCTTACCAGAGCCCTATACACTGCAGAAGAACCTATTTACTCCTATGCTGAAATACTCTTGTTATGAAGGCCAATATTCCATTCGCTTTTTTCACTGCCTGCTGTACCTGCACGCCAACTTTGATTGACTTTTGTACAAGGACATCCAGGTCTCGCTGCACGTCCCCATTAGCTAACCTAAGCCCATTGAGATAATAATCTGCCCCCATTTATTGCCGGCAAAGTGGATAACCTCACATTTGTCTATATTATACTGCATCTTCCACGCATCAGCCCACACACTCAACCTGTCCAGGTCACCCTGCAACTTCCTAACGTCCTCTTCACAGTTCACTATGGTAAACATTTGCGGCCCCATCACCGAGCCTTGCGGCACTCCAATCGCCACTGCCTGCCATTATGAAAATGACCCGTTCACTTCTAAAGTTTGTTTCCTGTCTGCCAACCAATTTTCTATCCATGTCAACACCCTACACCCAATACCATGTGCGCTAATTTTACTCACCTGTCTACCGTGCAGGACCTCATCAAAGGCTTTAAGAATGTCTAGATACACTACATCTACTGGCCCCCCTTCATCCATTTTAATTATCACATCCTGAAAAGATACCAGAAGATTAGTCAAACATAATTTCCCTTTCAAAAATCAAAGTTGACTAGGACTAATCATTTTACTGCTATCCAAATGCCCCATTATTACGTATTTAATAATTGACTCCAGCATCTTACCTACGACCGGTCAGGCTAACTGGTCTGTAATTCCCCGTTTCTCTCTTGCTCCTTTCTTGAACAGTGGGATAAAATTAACTATTCTCCAATCCACAGGAAATGATCCTGAATCTATTGAACATTGGAAAATAATCACCAATGCGTCTACTATTTCTAGAGCCACCTACCTGAGGGCCCTGGGATGCAGACCATCCGGCCCAGGGGATTTATCATCCTTCAGTGCCATTAGCCCACCCAATACTATTTCTCGCCTAATGAAAAAATATTTCCGTTCCTCTACACCCTTAGATAATCTGTCCACCAGTACATCTGGGAGATTGTCTGTGTCTTCCTTAGTGAAGACAGATCTGAAGTACCTGTTCAACTCTTCTGCCGTTTCCTTGTTACCCATAATAATTTCAACCGTATCTGCCCTCAAGGGACCCATATTTGATTTTGCGACTCTTTTTCCCTTAACATATCTAAAGAAGATTTTACTGTCCTTCTTTATATTCCTGGCCAGCTTCCCCTCGTACTTCTTCTTTTCAGCCCGTATTGCCCGTTTTGTTTCCTTCTGTTGTCCTATGAAGGTTTCCAAATCCTCTGGCTTCCGGCTACTCTTTGCTGTGTTATACATATTTTCTTTAAGTTTCATTCTATCCCTAACTTCTCTTGTCAGCGACGGTTGGCCCCTACTCCCCTTAGAATATTTCTTATTTTTGGAATTAAATGATTCTGCGACTTCCGGATTATGCCCAGAAATTCCTGTCATTGCTGTTCCACCGTCCTTCGTGCCAGGATTCCTTCACAGTCTACCTTGGCCAGCTCCTCTCTCATGCTTCCATAGTCCCCTTTGTTCAACTGCATCACTGACACTTCCGATGTAACCTTCTCCTTCTCAAATTTTAGATTAAAACTAATCATATTATGATCACTACCTCCAAGTGCTTCCTTTACCTCGAGTTCTCTTATCAAATCTGTTTCATTAGACAACACTAAGTCCAGAATTGTCTATCCAGCATTAACTATCCTACTCACATTTTTTCCGTGGTGGCGAAAGATATCTTCCCATCGCATTTCCACCTATATTTCCGAAGTTATGAATCGATGAAATGTAAAAAACAGCCAAACCGCCTTCTCACAGTGATGACGTCACAATGCCTCTCACAGTGCACCAATGACAATGGGCTCCAAAGCTGGCTGCCATCTGCCACAATGACATCACAATGGGACGTTGCCAACGGTAACGAGGTTGCTGCCCCTCGACCAATATCTGAAGGGGCTGCTCCTCGAGTTCTGGTTGCATTTTGGTCCCACACCGTACTCAGCTTCACTTAAGATTTCATGCAACATTTCAAAAGTTATTCATGATTAAAGGGTTTTTTAAGCCAAATTTGAAAAAAAATGCTTTTCCGTGTCAGAATCTTGCCGCACCACCCAATGGTGATGTCACAAAGCCCTCACATACGTCAAATCACAATTTACCCATTTACAAATGACATCACAATGGGACGTTGCTAATTGTAACGAGGTTGCTGCCACTGTAATAATATCTGAAGGGGCTTCTCCTCAAATTCTGATTCCCCTCCACGCCGCAATCGGGTTCACTTCAGAGTTCATGCTATATTTTAAAAGTTACTCATGAGTAAAGTTTCAAAAAAAGCCACAAGCCGCCTTCTCACAGACAGCTCTTTTTTTCCAGGAATTTCCATTGACGATTTCACAATGCCACTCACATTGCACCAATCACAATGGGCTCTCAAGCTGCAAACTGCCACAATGACTTCACATTGGCACGTTGCTAACTGTAACGAGGTAGCTGCCACGATCCTGCTGATTGGCCACAAGGCAGGAAGTAAGGAGTGCTGGTCGGGGGGCGGACGAACATGGCCTACATGTTCAGTGCCATCACAGGGATGTAGGAAACATAGAAACATAGAAATATAGAACACGTGGAAAAATAAGTTAGGTATGTGATAATTAGCATATATAATTAGTATAGGTGAGGTCTTGTGATGTCTGGTGCAAGTACGCAGATGCACGGGGAGACTCAAGGTGGCGTTCTGGAATAAAGACGTGTAAGATTACTCCCGTGTCTGAGCCTTATTGACGTCTGTTCGAAGCATCCAAATACACAACAAAATAGGAGCTGGAGTAGGCCATTCAGCGCTTCGTGCCATCACCGCCATACAATACGATCATGGCTGATCATACAAAACAATTACACCGTCCCTGCTTTTTCCCAATATCCCGTGATTCAGTTAGCCCTGAGAGATATGTCTAACTCTCTCTTGAAAACATCAAATGAATTCGCCCCCACTGCCTTCTATGGCAGAAAATGCCACAGATTCACAACTCTGTGGATGAAGAAGATTTTACATATCTCTGTCCTAAATGACCTACCACTTATTTTTAACTGTGCCCCCTGCTTCTGGACTCCCGCAACATCGGGAGCCTATTTCCCGCATCTAGCCTGTCCAAACTTTTAAGAATTATTATATGTTTCTATAAGTTCCCCTCTCATTCTTCCAATTTCCAGTGAATATGAGCACAGGCGACCCATTCTTTCATCATATGTCAGTCCACTCATCCCGAGTTTTAACCTGGTGAACCTACTCTGCGCTCCCTCAGTAGCAATAATGTCCTTCCTCAAATTAGAAGAACAAAATTGCACACAATATTTCAGGTCTAGTCTCACCGGGGCTCTGTGCAACTGCAGTTGGAGCTCCTTGCTCCTAAACTCAAATCCTCTCGTAATGAAGGCCAACATGGCATTTGCTTTCTTCACTGCCTGCTGTACCTGCATGCTTACAAACCCTAGAAAACGAGGCAGCAGTTTCCTACCACATCTCCTAAGCAATTATGCTGCATTATATATTTACAAATGAACCACTGAACCCGATATTTACAACGGCACCCTAACCAGTCCATTTTATTAAAGCCTTTTTTTTTTTGCAGAAGGAACGGACAAGGTAGACGGTATGCGTGATACCCTAATTGTTCTTACTGTGCAAATTGCTACGTGTGATACTATGCATACTACCTCATTACTATGCATCTAGATTTAATGGGTCGTCCTCTTCGTTTGTCAGACCTAAAATCCCGATTCGTTCGAAGTATATTACAACTGTCAATCTTAATATATTTAACATATTCAATAGCACATACTCCATTCACTAGAAATGTTCGTTGCAACAACCAGGTGGAAATTTCTAGGTTTGCAAATTGCGTGTAAGCCACGCACATTTATCACATATATTCTTCACCAATCTTCCTTAATCGGAAGAGGTGCTCCCGTTTTGTTTACAAGTCAGTACTAAGGTGCAGGTCTTAGCACAATGCTCCTTCTCAATGATAATTTTGTTATATTTGTTATTATATGTTCCGAAACACCACGATTACCCTGTAAATATGTTTTATTTCGTTGCACATTTATGTTTGTAACGCAGGAAGACCAAATGACGCATATCTGTAAATGTTCACACACATCTGGATGAAGCTGAATTCGTTATGCAAGAGATATTGACTTGATTTGGGATCCCCCGCGTTGTTCATCTTCAATATCAAGACCGCTGCATACAGCAACAAACAGTGAACAAGTTTCTGGCATGGCCAAACGTAGAATGAGATCCCTGAAAATCAGACGCAAAAGGTTATATCCGTTGCTCGTTAACGGCCTAATAATATCATTTTCCAATGAATTTAAAAATAAACATTATTTTCCACTTTTGTTTTAAAATACTTAGTGCAATCGTACTGTCAGCAGGACCTTCACCGGCACAGTTCTCTGCAGCTATGATTTGCTTCTTTTATTGTTCAGTCTTCAATATCCCTTCCGCTTTTTGCCCTTAATGCACCGCAATCAGTTTTCCAATAATTTGCCAACAGGTGTACTCAATAGTGCGTCAATGTTTGCGGAAATTCTCATTTACAATAATTTCCAACACTCCTGCTGTGTGAATATGCTAGCCGCTGGAGAAACGTAGTGCAGCCCAAATATTCTCAAAATACTGTAGCAAATCAGTGGTCCGGCAGCATCTCTGGAGAAATTGTATAGGTGACCTTTTGAGTCGAGCCCATTGTTCAGACTGAGAGTCAGGGGAGAGTGAAACTAGAGATTTGAAAAGATGCAAATAACAAATTAATTAAAAGTATGAAAAGAACAAATCAACAAACAAAAAAGAAGAAAAAATACAGATCAAGTGCGGCACAAACTTAGCAAAAATGTTTACAGTCATCTGCAAATTTTTCAATTATTAGCTGTGAAGGCATATTCGTGCACAGTACACAGGAACGGGCCCTTCACCCACAATTTTGTGCCGGACATTTATTCAAATGGTAAACTAATTTTCAATTTATGCCTTGCAGACGAAGAGACACAAGAGAAAGAACCTGGTAAACAGATCACGTTCGACCAAAAAAGTAAAGTGCAGTTCACCTATGTGAATTAGTAAAGATACAGAAGATTTTGAACAGCAAACATTATTACAAAACGAATAAACAGACATGCACTTTTTGACTCATCACAAGTAAATAGATTTATCCAGGTATTGCCAATATTATCAAGACTCCAAGCCATCAGTAATATCAGTTTATTTACTATTAGCTAAAACACATTTTCCTTAACCTATTCCAAATTATAGACTGTGGTGTTCTTGGAACTAGTTTCCGAATCTAATCTTTCAACTCAACTGATGTTTTAGAAACATATATAGATTGAAAAATTATTGTACAAAAATATATAAAAAACAATGTGTACATTTGCCAATAATGTCAGCAGAAAAACGATTTCAAATTTTGCGGTATGATAATTGGTTTCTATTCTTCTATTTTAGGAGACATTCTAGCGACGTTTGGTTAAGTATAATTCTTGTTCAAAACTACTTGGAGCTGAATTTACGATATATATACCTGAGATAGCGGGATTGAGAATTCAAATTATATCTCCATATTTAGAGTAGTCATACGTTTAACAATTTTTGAACGGTAATGGAACCATGATTGTGTAAATTGAACGGCGTTCCTGTGGGTCTCCGGCTGCTTCCCATGCCAGAAAATTGCATTTTAGGTAGACTGACTGCTATAATTGGTCCAAGTTTGAGGATAGAATTAAATTGCAATGCATGAGCGCTTAAGATACAATATATTACAAGGATACATGGGGAGAGGACAGTTTGCGTTGCTCTTTTCACTGCCGATGGAGATCCAATCAACCGACTCGTCCTTTTTTCCGAACATTTGGTGGAATTTCCCAGAGTCTACATTCAAATTGTATATTTCAACTCAATTCATGAAGACTGCGGAGTAATTGATATGTTAAGCACCGAAAGGAATTATAGTGACATTGAATCGAACGCTGCCGTACAGCGTGGGCTTGGGAAATATGTAAAATTTCAAATTTTAATTTAAAGTAGCATTCAGGTTACAATCTAGAAATGAAAGGCAATAATTTAATTCGTGTCCATCGTATTCCCATGTTCATATGTTTCCAGGAGTTAACTTATATGAATCGAAAATGTGTGGACTCTGTTTGGAGAAAGCACACGCAAATATTGAGAGGCTTCGTGTGACACATTCGTTTAGTTTATTTAATAATAATAATAATAATAATGGATTGGATTTATATAGCGCCTTTCTAATACTCAAGGCGCTTTACATTGCATTATTCATTCACTCCTCAGTCACACTCGGTGGTGGTGAGCTACTTCTGTAGCCACAGCTGCACTGGGGCAGACTGACGGACGCGTGGCTGCTAATCTGCGCCTACGGCCCCTCCGACCACCACCAATCACTCGCACACATTCACACACATTCACACGCAGGCAAAGGTGGGTGAAGTGTCTTGCCCAAGGACACAACGACAGTATGCACTCCAAGCGGGATTCGAACCGGTACCTTCCGGTTGCCAGCCGAACACTTAGCCGATTGCGCCATCTGTCGCCATCTTCAACCATATAACCATAACAGCACGGAAACAGGCCATCTCGGCCCTTCAAGTCCGTGCCGAGCATTTTTTTTTTTTTTTTTTTTTTTTTAATTAAAAATAAATACTTTCCCCTAGTCCCATCTACCTGCACTCAGACCATAACCTCCATTCCTTTCCCGTACATATACCCATCCAATCTATTTTTAAAGGATAACATCGAACCTGCCTCCACCACTTCCACTGGAAGCTCATTCCACGCAGCTACCACTCTCTGAGTAAAGAAGTTCCCCCTAATGTTCCCCCTAAACTTCTGTCCCTTAATTCTCAAGTCATGTCCCCTTGTTTGAATCTTCCCTACTCTCAATGGGAAAAGCTTATCCACGTCCACTCTGTCTAACCCGCTCATAATTTTAAAGACCTCTATCAAGTCCCATCTTAACCATCTGCGCTCCAAAGAATAAAGACCTAACTTGTTCAACCTTTCTCTGTAACTTAGTTGCTGAAACACAGGCAACATTCTAGTAAATCTCCTCTGTACTCTCTCTATTTTGTTGACATCCTTCCTATAAGTAGGCGACCAAAATTGTACTCCATACTCCAGAATTGGCCTCACCAATGCCTTGTACAATTTTAACATTAAATCCCAACTTCTATATTCAATGCTCTGATTTATAAAGGCCAGCACACCAAAAGCTTTCATTACCACCCTATCTACATGAGATTCCACCTTCAGGGAACTATGCACAGTTATTCCTAGATCCCTCTGTTCAACTGCATTCCTCAATTCGCTACCATTTACCGTGTACGTCCTATTTTGATTTTTTCCTGCCGAGATGTGGCACCTCACATTTGTCAGCATTAAACTCCATCTGCCATCTTTCAGCCCACTCTTCCAAATGGCCTAAATCTCTCTGTATACTTTGAAAATCTACTTCATTATCCATAACACCACCTATCTTAGTATCATCTGCATACCTACTAATCCAATTTTCCACACCATCATCCAGATCATTGATGTACATGACAAACAACAGTGGACCCAACACAGACCCCTGAGGCACCCCACTAGTCACCGGCCTCCAACCTGACAAACAGCCATCCACCATTACACTCTGGCACCTCCCATTCAGCCACTGTTGAATCCATCTTGCTACTCCACCATTAATACCCAACAATTGAATCTTCTTAACCAACCTTCCACGAGGAACCTTGTCAAAGGCCTTACTGAAGTCCATATAGACAACATCCACTGCTTTACCCTCATCAATTTCCCTAGTAACCTCTTCGAAAAATTCAAGAAGATTAGTCAAGCATGACCTTCCAGGCACAAATCCATGTTGACTGTTCCTAATCAGACCCTGCTTATCCAGATGCTTATATATATTATCTTTAAGTATCCTTTCCATTAATTTGCCCACCACTGACGTCAAACTAACAGGTCTATAATTGCTAGGTTTACTCTTCGAACCCTTTTTAAACAACGGAACAACATGCGCAGTACGCCAATCCTCCGGCACTATTCCCGTTTCTAATGACATTTGAAATATTTCTGTCATAGCCCCTGCTATTTCTACACTAACTTCCCTCAATGTCCTAGGGAATATCCTGTCAGGACCTGGAGACTTATCCGTTTTCATATTTTTCAAAAGTGTCCGCACCTCCTCTTCTTTGAATCTCACAGTTTCCATTGGTACTCTGCTTGTTTCCCTTACCTCACATAATTCCATATCCTTCTCCTTCGTGAATACCGAAGAAAATAAATTGTTCAATATCTCCCCCATCTCTTTTGGCTCTGCAGATAGCTGTACACTCCGACTCTCTAATGGACCAATTTTATTCCTTGTTATCCTTTTGCTATTAATATAGCTGTAGAAACCCTTTGGATTTACTTTCACCTGTTGAATCCATCTTGCTACTCCACCATTAATACCCAACAATTGAATCTTCTTAATCTTCTTAGTTTAGTTCTGCTTTGTTTAATTTAGTTTAGTTTAGATTTGTTTAGTTTCATTGACTTTTTTCACGTGTGCAGAGATACAGTGAAAAAATCCATATTCATAGAATTTACGAAAGCACTAAAACTCAAATATCACATTATAGTATACATAATGCACAGTGAAAAAGGCAACTGCAGAAAAGTGAGCATTGCATATAAAATATTAAACTCATTACATGATATGTGCGATTATGATGAACCTTAATAATTAATTACAGATATTAAAAGATTAAAAAAACTTCTAACTGCTCGAGGTCAGTATAAGAAAAGTTCGTCGCACGTGAACATTTAAGGACATGTTTTATTTCTTATGAGTGCATTAATAAGCTCACATAGTGCAACTACTATATACCTATTGGCATTTTAAACTGGTTTATTATTTAAAGGATATTATATAGGTAGACACAAAATGCTGGAGTAACTCAGCGGGACAAGCAGCATTTCTGTAGAGAAGGAATGTGTGACGTCTCGAGACGCTTCTTCAGACTGATGTCAGGGAAGTGGGCGGTACAGAGATAATATGTAGTCGGAGACGGCAAAACTGGTAGATGAACTGGGATGGGGTAGGGGATGGAGTGAGAGTGTAAGCAAGAACTAATTGAAGTTAGAGAAGTCAATGTTCATACCGTAGTGGTACGAGATACCTAAGCGAAATTTGAGGTGCTGTTCCTCCATCGTTCGCTGGTTCTCGTTCTGACCATGGAGGAGACACGGGACAGAAAGGTCGGTATGGGACTGAGATGGGTGGTTCAATTTTTGAGCAAACGGGAGACCAGTTAGGATTAGGCGGACCGAGCAGAGGTATTCAGAATGTAATCAATAGGTAAACATCGAGGTCACTCACCCTGTACACAGGATCCCCCAGGGTTGCGTCCTCAGCCCCCTATTTTACTCCCTGTACACACATGACTGTGTGGCTAGGTTCAGCTTCAACCCTATAATCAAAATCATAATCATAGCAAAAGGATTTGAGTATAGGAGCAGGGAGGTTCTACTGCAGTTGTACAGGGTCTTGGTGAGACCACTCCTGGAGTATTGCGTACAGTTTTGGTCTCCAAATCTGAGGAAGGACCTTATAGCCATAGAGGGAGTGCAGAGAAGGTTCACCAGACTGATTCCTGGGATGTCAGGACTTTCATATGAAGAAAGACTGGATAGACTTGGCTTATACTCGCTAGAATTTAGGAGATTGAGAGGGGATCATAGAAACGTACAACATTCTTATGGGGTTGGACAGGCTAGATGCAGGAAGATTGCTCCCGATGTTGGGGAAGTCCAGGACAAGGGGTCACAGCTTACGCATAAGGGGGAAATCCTTTAAGACCGAGATGAGAAAAAACGTTTTCACACAGAGAGTGGTGAATCTCTGGAACTCTCTGCCAAAGAGGGTAGTGGAGGCCAGTTCATTGGCTACATTTAAGAGGGAGTTAGATGTGGCCCTTGTGGCTAAAGGGATCAGGGGGTATGGAGAGAAGGCAGGTACGGGATACTGAGTTGGATGATCAGCCATGATCATATTGAATGGCGGTGCAGGCTCGAAGGGCCGAATGGTCTACTCCTGCACCTATTTTCTATGTATCTATGTATCTATCAAGTTTGCTGATGACACTGTGGTGGTGGGCCTGATCTCCGCTAACGATGAGATGGCCTACCGGGAGGAGGTGGCTGATCTGGCACTCTGGTATCAGGACAACAGCCTCTTCTTGAATGTCAACAAAACTAAGGAGCTGATCGTGGACTTTAGGAGGGCACAACTTCAGAGGACGTACACACCATTGAAGATAAATGGGGTTACTGTGGTTAGGGTGAGCTGCTTTAAATACCTGGGAGTCCACATCTCAGAGGATCTAACATGGACATCACACGCTGCGCACTGGTGAGTAAGGCAAGGCAGCGCCTTTACCACCTCAGTTAAATGAGGAAATTCAGAGTGTCTTTGAGGATACTCCAGTGCTTCGACTCAGCGGTTGTGGGAAGAATATTGTCTGGAAACATCACAATTAGGTTTGAGAACTGCTCTGCCCAGGACAAGAAGGCCCTGCAGAGAGTAGTGCGCTCGGCCGAACGCATTATGGAATCTGCACTCGCCCCCCTGCAGGAACTATACATCAGAAGGTGCAGATCCAGAGCCAGCAACATTATGGGGGACCCCTTCCACACCAGCAACAGACTGTTCCAGCTGCTACAGTCAGGCAAACGCCTCCGTTGCCATTCTGTGAAAACAGAGAGGATGAGAAGGAGTTTCTTCCCAGAGGCCATTAAGACTGTATACTCATGTCTCACCAGGGAATAACTTACTGTACCAATTTACTGTGTATGTGGTGTATTTTAAAATTGTTGTTTCTTCTTGTTTTTTCCTCCCACAAATATGTAATTACTGATTCAGTTCCATTCTGTTTTGTACTCTTTTTGCACAATCCGCAAGCATTGCTACTTTTCATTTCACTGCACATCTCGTATGCGTATGTGACGAATAAACTTGACTTGACTTGAGGCTGTTTTTCTTCAAATTCGATGATAATAATAAAACCTGGTTTGGTTAGTTTGCGGAGAAAGCAATCGGAACTGGCAAGTTGATTCTTGTTATTATCAGAAAAAAAGAAGAGTTGAAAGCCGCGCACATAATTGTCGGTAGGGCACATCAAGAATAGGCTTCTCGGCAAATAACAGCACAGACGCTGCAGATATGACCCCTTGTCAATAAGGATATGCTCTGCGCCGAAGCGTTGGGCACAACGTTCACATTTGTTGAATGCGTAACCCTTCCTTGTGAAAAGTCGGATTGTAATGGAGTTTGTCTCAGGCAAGCGTTTGAGATTGACAGTTCCCCTTGATTCGATGAAGTCAAACTTTGGAGGCCAATACTTTAACATGAAAATTTTACGCAGTCAAAATCATCTCAATTTCCTATGTCAATTTTAGCAAGGTGCTTGGATTGGGTAGTTATTTTGGAACGTATCAAAAAGCTAATGCAAACAATCAATCTTGTCAGATATCGAATGATTAAAATCTCATTTATTGACACATTTTCGGCTGTAGAGGAACAAGTGAAAGAAAAAGAAACAGGTAATCATGAATACAATGAAATAGTTTTAATAATCACTGGATATGATCTTTGTAGTCAGTTTATTCATGGGTGAAGAATATCGATGTCGTAAATTGTGATGATGATTTATGCATAGAATTGATTCTGATTGTAGACATAGACACATTGATAGTTTCGGCCATTTTGACCGGTCATCTTGTTATAAGTAATAATTCACTCAGTACTAAAAGATAGAACAAAGAGCAAATGTGAGGCTGAATCTTAATTTCGTGGAAAGTGCAATAAATGAAACCGTTCACACCTTGGCAAGTTATGTGTAAAAGGGATGGGATAAAATAGAATAATGCACGTGCAAATCACTGCAGGAGCTTTATGACAGAAAACATACAAACTACTAGATACTTGGAAATAATGCACAAATTATTATTATATTGAATTATTTGGGGCATTTTACACTTAGTCCACGTGTATATTAAATTACAGACATTAAACGATTGGAAACTCTGCAAGAAGATGCAGGTTAGACCAAGAATTGTTAATTTTCAAAAATAAAATTGTATATAATTGAGTAGGAAATGCCTTACATTTATGGCTTATAAGAATCTCCTCCTGCGTTCATTCCTTGTGTAAGGTAATGACAATCTTAGATAAACTCAATTGTTGGGCGACTGTGCAGACAACGATGCCAAACATTGTTTGTCCTTGCTACTGTGTGGTCTCCGTTTTGTAATGGATTAAGGATTGTGAACTATCGCATTGGATGAAGTGCGGTACTTCCTTGATACCAATGCTGGTATCGTTCACATTAAGTCTGGATTTAAGCAGTTAATTCAAGCTTAATAAGATGTTATGGAGCATCACATTGGCGATATCATATGCATCATAGCTTGTTAAAGTCATTCCTCTAACCAAAATCTCACGATCTGTAAATAATGTGATTCAACCCAGTGATTCGTTCAAACCTACTTCCCCCAGGTCTTCCAAATCTCCAATTACACTCATCTAAACATCACGCTGCCTCAGAAAAAATAGTTTATATAATCGTTGACCAACTCCTCAGTTATTACAGCACCCCGGCTTTCCAGGGCGCAAATGATACCAAATCTTGAAAGTTCGCACCCATAAATTGAAGAGATCGTTCTTCTTCACTGCTATAAAACAATTGAACGAAACTCTCATATGTTTAGGATGTTTTCACCTTCTCCAGTCTGCCTCATTGCAACATTTGTGCTGCTTTACGAGACGATACGAAACGATAAGATAGAACTTTATTTATCTCCAGTGAAAAATTGATCTCGCAACAATCATAAAACACAACACATGGAGTGACGAGTGGAACGGTTTAGGGATGTGCAAAAATATGGGAGGGTGGGGGGGGGGCAATGTACCACACGGCCGAATGGGAGCATTTGTACAGTTTGATAATCACAGGGAATAAAGGACCACGTGTCGCGTTCTGTACTGCATCTTTATGGAACCAGTCTGTTGCTGAGAATACTCCTTCGGTTGACCAGTTTGTAATGGAGGGGGTGAGATGTGCTGGCCAAGATTCTCCGAGTACGAGGAGCATCCTGCCCTCCAAGACCGCCTCCCAAGTATCCAACTTCGCCTCCAGGACGGAGCCAATCTTCCTGGTGAAGTTGTTAATACTGTTGGCGTTTGCGGCCTTCGCCCTGTCCACGTAGCGTACGACAGCAAAGAAAATGGCACTGGCTACCACCGATTGCTCGAAAATGAGCAGCATCTTACTGCAGACGGTAATGGAGCGGAGACTTTTCAAAAAGTACAGCCGGCTCTGTCACTTCGTGTCCACGACCTGAGTGTTCCTGGACCAGTCGAGTTTGCTACACTCACTTACAACTGCACTTTCTATGCAGTTGTAACTCAATATTCAGCTTTCGGTTTCCGTTTTCTGTTTTTGTCAAAGTCAAAGTCAATTTTATTCGTCACATGCACCCTAAAATGAATTTTCACTACTACTTATTTTATAGACATGTAGTGTATGCGTACTCATGGGTGGTATGTTTTGTCTAGCAACATTTTTCACGGCACATCACTGCACGTGAAAATAACGAAATAGCCCAATATCATTGCCTTTTTGTGAATTTCAAGACACCCTAGTTTCCAGTGAGTGATGTTCGTCAGCAGCTCGTGATTGGAATTCTGCTACGCTGTGATCAATGGTTGTCAGTGCGAATTGACGACTTGATCCAATATGAACCAGAAATTATATCGAATCATGGCACGGTGGCGCAGCGGCACTGTTCATGCCTCAAAGCATTTGCAGCGCCGGAGCCCGGGGGTCGATCCTGACTACGGGTGCTTTCTGTACGGAATTTGTACCTTCTCCCCCTGACCGTGTAGTTTTTCTGCGCGGTGTTCGGTTTACTCCCACACTCCAAAGACGTACAGGTATGTAGGTTAATTGTCTTGCATGTCCATCTGTAAACATGACCCTAATACGTGTAGGATAGTGTAGTGTGAGTAAATCGCTGGCCAGGAAGGAGTCGGTGGGCCTCGGTGTATCTCTAAACTAAACTAAATTAAATCACAACATTTGATGTGCTCTCTCGCCCGGCCTGTTCTGGTAGATATTTACCTTATTTTTACTTAAATCATTCTGTTCCCTTATTTCTCTGATTATGGGATATATGTCTAAACATGAACATGTGTATTTCCAAGAAATCATAGCCTCCCACGCAGTGCCGAACCACGCGAAAGGGCTGCCTTCAGATCACTGAATGGCAAACACCGAGAATAGCTGTGAAAATAAAATACAACTGGCAGCGGGCGACTCGCATTCAAGAGCCAAAGGAGGAGTGTTTTATTATCATGTGTCCCGAAACGGAATAATGAAATGCTTACTTGCTGAATGAAATTAAGCACTGTCATTACATCACGACGGGCTTTTCTTTCAATGTAGATTGATTAAAGGAGGACAATGTCGCGTAGAATGTCCAGTATATATGATTTGTACCTTTACCACTTATTCTGTGAAACATCGCGCACACATTTGTAGAAAAGTGAAATAATGTACAGAGCAGAAGGTACGATATTATATGGTTTGTGTATTGATCTGTGCACTACATCTTGCAGAGGAGCACCTGAGAGAAAAGGAATCGGGTAAGTAGAAATACTTATCAAATATTTATAATTGGACGAGACTAAGTGTGACCCGCCGGGTCCCAGCATCATACGGGAGCGCTGGTCCCCCAACTCAATAATCCACCACTCCTGCAATTCTAATATTGGTGGCCAGTGGGGAGGGGGCTTTCTGGAGCGTCAGTATGGGTGTTGTGGACTTAATTGGCTGGTTTCCAGAGGGATAGTATGGACATTGTGGGCTCAATGGATTCTTGGGCTGGCGGCTCAGTCACTCAAGCCTGTTCTTCTGGCACCTCACTCACTCACGGTTGGTGGGCTGGCAGTTGACTCACGGCTATTCCTTGAAATTCCATTTCAAGCAGGGTGCAAGGCCACCAAATTCAAGTGAAGTTTCTTACCAATTCAAGCAGGGTGCAAGGCCACCAAATTCAAGTGCACTTTCATACCATTTCAAGCATGGTGCAAGGCCACTAAAGACAGCGAGTCGTGACCTCTCCCTCCTCCATCTTGAAGAGTCGGAGCCTCGCCCACACTTCTGGGTTTTATAGTCCCTCCCCCTCCCATCAGAAGCGGCGTGGCCTTCATGGCGTGATTGACAGGAGAGAGAATTTCAACATTATTTAAACACTAATAATTATTTTATTTTTCATCGATGGGAAAAATCCTCGGCACGTGGTGAGCGAAGGGGGACTCTGAGTAAGATTGCCAAAAATCACAGCCGTACGTGGAAGCGTTTTGTTCTAAAATCAATATAAAGTGCAAATGGGAAGCGGTCAAGATTAGACTTTTAATGATATAGAAGGCAAGGCAACTTTAATTAGGCAAGGCAACTTTAATAAGGCAAGGCAACTTTAATTAGGCAAGGCAACTTTAATTAGTGAAGGTAAATTTAATTAGGCAACGCAAATTTAATTAGGCAGAGCAACTTTAATTCGGCAAGGCAACTTTAATTATGCAACGCAACTTTAATTCGGCAAGGCAATTTAATTAGGCAACACAACTTTACCATTTGCAAACCAACGGCAAAAAAGCTTTAGCATTTACAAAGCAAAGGCAACACAGCTTTAGCATTTCCAAACCAAAGACTACAGAACTTTAGCATTTCAAAACTATATTTTCAAACCACATTAAGGGCACTGACAGGTCAGTAAAACCACTCACAGTTTAGTAGACATGCGTTCACTGTTATTCGCAGCTCAGAATGAGAAACGTGACCCTCTCGCTCCCCCATCTTGCAGAGACTGACTGAGGCACTCAATACTTCCGTGATTTATAGTCCCTCCGGCAGGGGCGTGGCCTTCAGGAGAGAAAATCTCAACATTTTTTAAACACTAGTAAATCTTTTAATTTTCATCAATGGGAAAAATCCTCTTGCCCTGCGCAGCGGAGGGAGACTCTGAGTGAGATGGCCAAAAATCACAGCCGTAAGTGCGAGCGTTGTTTCTATAATCAATATAGAGAACATCAGGGCGTGGTTAAGACCAGACTTTTAATAATGTAGCTTATCTTCAACAGTGAATTAACGAAGTAAAATAATTCTTTAAATCACTCACTATTATCGGGAAAGGCCAAATTCCCGAATGAATGAATGAAATAATGAATGAATGATTAATTCTAAAATTTTGGAAAGGCCCTACGGCCCCCACAATCAAAATGTGGATTATAGAAATGACGGAGACCTTAAACGTGGAAAGAATCAGATTTTCCCTGTTGGACAAACAGGAATTATTCGTAGGAACATGGTCTCCTTTTATTGATTACTTAAAGGGTCAGAATAGTTCAGCACAGGAACCTGACTAGCACTCGGGCTAAAGAATGGATGAAATGCTATACTCTGAAATGTACGAATATATCTCGAATGAAGTTTTTTATTTCAATAAATTTTTCCATTCTTCTTTAACTATTTTTCTCTTTTTTTTTTTTTTTTTTTTCTCTTTTTTTTTTTTAATTTATTTTTTTATTCTTCTTCTCTTTCTTTTCTTTCTTTACTTCATCTATCTCTTTAGTTCTATCTAGTTTTTAAAAAAAAGGCAAAAGGTATTGGAGACAATGTAATAATAATTGACAATATTATCAATTTAAAAATGTTAGACTGTAATGATGTAAATAAATTGTGTACTTATCTCCAATAATAAAAAATATTTTAAAAAAAAATAAAAAAATAATGAATGAATGAATGATTGATTGAAATAATGATGAATGAATGAATGAATGAATGAATGAATGAATGAATGAATGAATGAATGGATGAATGAATGAATGACAGAATGAATGAAGGAATGAATGAATGAAGAAATACTTTATTATCACATGTGGCAAGTCAGAGTGAAATTCTTTGCTTGCGTACCCAAGTATGCCGTATAGTTGCCCATAAAACGCGCTGATGGATTTATAAAGGCGCCAGGTCCCCTTTGTTTCCCAACAAATATAATTTGCAATATGATTTCGGCGTCTGAAACCAAGATTAAACGCATATATTGAAAATGACACAAATTGTAACTCAGCTGGTCTAAGAGCATCTTCGGAGAACCTAGATAGGTAACTTTTCAGATCAAGCCCCTACTAAGTATCTCTTGATGTGGAACTATTCAATCGTCGCCTCCGCCTCATGGGCCTTTATCTGTGGGAGGGAATCCTCGTCTCCCAGTCACGACCGTGTCATCTTCTCTCTCTAACATTTACCCTCCGCTTGGTCCGCCCGTACCTTCTCTGGATATCCCCTCCAAACACCTATTGTCACTTGCAAATCGACGTCTTCCATTAGGCACGATCACTCCCTATGTTCAGCTACTTGAAAAGTTAACATCTATGACCGAGCATCTCGGTTGGATGTTTCAAGGGCCCTGTTTTACCCATTCGGTCGAGAATGGAACTTGCTTTTGAGTTATATTGTCCTCAAACCAACCTGCGCCTTTATAATAATAGTTACGTGAACTTTTCCACCAGAAACAGAAGGCTTTCATTAATTAAATATAATATTCTCAAATCTGTGATGCTTTCACCTGCAAAATGTGTTTCCATATGTTTCCTTTACAGATGTTATAAATTGGGGGCAACACCAAGTTGCAGCGATTAGAGTGATCGAATATATCCAGTAACACCTTTTCAACCCTCACTTTAAAATCTGTATGTTTCGAGGATGAGGTAGTGACAACATGTTCTGCCATATCCTATGGTTTGGAAGATCGTTTTAATTCCCGATTATGTACCGAAAGGGAAGTAGATTAGATGGAAACGCCAGCAAGATGAAACGTGAGAATGGTTGCATGATGACCTGGGCTATATCAATGGACCGAATAACGAAATTAGTGTTATCTGACAATGTGACACTATTGGTGAACCAATAGTAAATCTTAAGGTTTCAATAACAAAAGAAATTTGGAAAATCTGCAATACATTTTATTAATTTAAAGTGTCCCTGAAATAATCATTTTTTGTATTGCGAGTAAACAGATATTAATGCCGAGATAGATTACAAGAAGAATGGTCTTCACAGATAATGGAGGCATTCTTGTATTAAATAAACTCAGGGAACACGGTGAGTTAAGGTGGGGGGGCCTGCAGCTAAATGGTGGAAAAAAGCTTAAATGAGTAAGGCGGAAGGAAATATGTGCAGGAAATATACGCTGAACCAGTAGTCTTTTAACATATCAAAATATTGCTTCATTCCAGAAATAAAGCGATTGAAAAACGTACAAGTGGATACAGGTAAGAACATAGATTATTTAAAGAAAATAATGATACATTTATTCTGGTTTTATTCATATCTGGCCGATGTTACTTGTCCGTCAGTTTAATTAATCTACGTATATGTATAGGCGTCGATAATACAGAACGGTATCACTTTAATAGTGAGCAGAAAATACATCGATCATTGCTTTTTCTGCCCAGTTTTATTTCAATATTGCGTTATGAATTTAATAATTTTTAAAGTTAACAAGCTGTGAGCTTATCTCACACAAGAAAGCGTTAAAACATGTTCATGTTGTTCAGATAATTGTTTGCGAACTACCTAATGGCGCTTCGATTGTAGTAAAACAATCCATAGAAAGAAATGACATTCTTGTTCAGAATTGCTACATTGTACCTTTGTGTGTGCAGAAGTTCAACTGCGAAAAAAAGATGCAGGTAAAAATAAACGCCCAGCAAAAATCTCTGCAGTTCCACCACCAGTGCTTAAAGGAGCAATGTTGTTTATCTTTTTATTGTTAAGCTTAGAAGAAAAAAAAACATATTGTCATATATCGGCGTCACCTTCACCAATCGTACATAATATTCGTAACTTATCTTACCAGCTTTTGGAAAGATAACTCATTGTGAATTGTTCCAAGCTATCCAACAACCACTGGCCACCCGTCAACTTTTTAAAGGCACTCCACCCACCGCCATGATAGACGTCTGGCTGCCCCTTCATTCAACATGGGTTTTGCATGGTCGTTATATGCCCGCGATAATCACAGACTTTCAAAACGAATTGCAATGCATACAACAAATTCATTAACATGTCTAAGAATTATTTTTAAATTGAAGGATTTAAAAATAAATCTATCTCATCGACATTCCTCAAGGGAAAACAATAGCGCCATTTCTCAAGGGAAAACAATGGTCCGTTTCCCTCCAACGAAATTAATAATTTTCATTGAAACAACGAATAAAACCATGTAAAAGTTAAAGCATTGAAATACCGACAATTTGCTACCGCCAAGAATTTCGTGAAAAGGAAACAATTTGCACTCGATCTGTAGAGAAGAGTGCAGCTCTACCGAAATCACCAACATTAGGACGAGCGGAGGTACTTGTGTGGTGCAGTTCAAGTGAAACTGGATTTCCAATATATCTGAGTGTCAACACTTAGAAAAGAAACCTCCAATCAGCAGTACGAATCAGCCGATATACCCATTCCATTCTATCGAAGGAATAACCCTGTTCTATAAACTTTAAATAACATCATATATCAAGATGCCATTACATATTTACTTTATCGTGATATAAAATACAAATGTGTTGGCTTGGTCTGCCATACTTCATATACCTCTTCAACGCTTTGGGTGATAAAGAAACACACGATAGTGTGGCTTTTTCGGAGTAAGAAAGGTGAAAAGTTATACACTTCGTACTTTTCATTATGTCGGGCATCTATAGAAAAATATTCTATCGTCGACGGAATCTTGATCATTAAATTATAACCGACTAGAAAAACAGAAATTATAACCGCCCAGAAAAAGGCGCAATGTAAACATAGAGGCCATGTTATTTTTCTAATAATACTATTTTAAAAAATCGAGATTTAAAAAAAGCAAAATTAGTAATTGCATACGAACACGATGCAATAGATGAAAAATGGCTTACGACGGGATGCACCCCGTTTCTCCAACTGCTATATGACTCAACTTAGAAACCCTTGATTTTTAATAATGACGAAAAGCACCAGTTTGCCCCGCTCAGATAATCAACCGAACCATTTCTATATTAAAGATGATACTAACCCCCTTGAATATCCGTTCATATATATTAATTAATGCGATATATGAGGCTTTATACGCAATTTCGAAATCAGGAATTCAATTCGGAATTAAGGTTGATTCTGAATATATTGAAGCACTTTAATAATTCAATACATTATTGGAAACGGGAATAGTTAAGAAGGATGGAATGCTGTCATCAATCCCCATTAGAAACTGAAGATCCCCTAGGAAATACATATGATTAGTGAGTGGTTCTGCAAACTGTGAATATTTAATTTGACGTGGCACAGCTTGAAGGGTTCTTGTTTCGCTTCCAAACGTTGTGGAAAACAGCAGGCGGATGGCAACGCTTCGAATTATATCAACAATCTTTCAATAAATTCAAGATATCAATTTTCCGATCGAAATACACGTCAATGATAAGGACAAATACAAATATATTATGAGCTTGCCGCCAATCATTCTGCTAAATTTTCAAAATGTAACTTGGGGATGCAATAGAAGCAAATAAAATAAGTAAATTAGTCAGAGATAAGGACAAATAGAATATTTAAAATGCTCGCCAAAATTGAGTGCTTATTTTCCATTGTCCGATTGAACAGCGGCCAAGTGAACGCCGAACACTTTATGCAAATAGCAATGTCGTACTATTGCATAGCAACTGGAAGATATTCGTGATATTGTGAAATGCCAAATGAAAATTAATCTTTTTTGTCAGAAATATCCCGATTGATAAAGATGCAGGATTTTCAAGGTCGGAATAATCATTACTAATTGATTTACCGTAATGAATGAGGATTGTGAAAGTTTAATCATGTCGTAGTGTTCAAGTATATTGTACGAATGTAAAAGCAAATCCCTTCCTTTATTCAATTCAAGAGTATTTAGCTGCAGCCAGGTATCATAAACGGACACATTTTTGCTTTGCCGTGGAGCGCCAGACAGTATTGGTAGCCCATTCGTTCCTCTAAATGCTATAGGAGTTGGGCGTGTTATTTTAATCCTGAAGAAAATACATTACTAGAATGCTATCTGTAAGCATCTTCGGAATTCAGCGAATGATCTTGCTCAGTGTCTATTTACAGGCAAATGGGGCATTTCCAATGCTACTAAACATGCACACGGGTTGCACTCCTGTCACTGTCGCGCCACATATCAAACAAGTTATTTGATGATAAAAATAAATACATACTTATCAAAGTATTCGGTACCGTTGGGCCAAACACTCAACAGCGGTCCACCAAGGCCTGCTGGATCTCCAGGTTTCATCTCACTTCCCAATTCACATAGCTCTCATTCGCCCTCAGGATCGCACCATTGTCAGATTGATGCCGCGCGCGAAGTGGAGGATCAGCTCCTCATATTCCTATTGGATACCTTAGAAACTACGGTTTGAATACTGAATTCTCCCATTTTAGACAACTAAACATTAAAACAAACTCCCATCCCCGTTCTCTTCCATGCACCTCACCCGTATGCACCCCGTTTCTCCAACTATTCTTCTCCCCTTTCCCCTTATGCCGTTCCCTTACACCTCCTTCCGCCCCCTGGCTCACATGTGTCGCTTCTTCACTCCTCATTTCATACTTTCGTTTTAATTAATGTAGATCTCTGGCGTTTGTCCAACCGGTTGCCAAGCAATATCCTCACCTGTATCCATGCATCGCTTGGTTTTGCCCCGCGCACCTCTCTTCAACTTTAACTTATCAATAACAATCAGGCCGAAAAAGAGTCTCTACCCGGGACGTTGCTTACCCATGTTCCCCGGAAATGCAAGCTGACCCACCGATTAACTCAAGCACTTTATTTGTTTACCTATCAAAGGATGTTGAGTCAAGATAAAGTCACATTTCGAAAAAAAAATGTTTGAGTAAAATAGCATGCGCCACATCCTATTGTTGCCTATTTTTTCGAAATACACAGGAGGAATTTAATCATTGCTCATGAGCGCCCGTAACAGGGAGCATCCTACATTCCAGAAAACAAGGCGTCGACAAAGTCGTGGCGTCAAGTATTGCATATGTAATAAACTCCTTACCTGTAAATAAGCAAACTGTACAATCTGGAGTTCAAGATAATCTTTAATCAGTACCCATATTATAGCGGTACAGCTGGTCGTTAGTTGTTAGTTCATCGTTACCCCTTCCAAGACGAACCAATATAGGAAGTGGGTGTTAGTATGAATCATACAGTAAGGTGGGGTTAGTGATGCTACTCTACTATGATTGGTTCACATGCCACAACCAATCTACATCCTTCCCCGTAAAGAGCGAATATAGTTAAACACACATGTAGCTTTGAATTCAAACATACTCGCCATATCTGTCAGGCGGTCTACTAATACGGCCCGAACGCGTAAGCACCAAACCCTCTCCCACTTCGCCAGAAAAGTTAGAGGGAGGCGGTGAACCCGGAAGTGAGAAAGCAGCAGGGACACTCGTGGTGACCGACAGGGGGAGCATGCGGGAGAGATAGTGTTGTTGTTAGTCATAGCCACCGGTCGTGGTGGAGTGAGGGACATGCTGGAACAAGTGGTGACCACGGCAGCAGACGGCTGTAACAGTAGAGGTGGAGCGAAAGGATCGGCTGGTGATTGTCGTGGTTCCATCACAGCTAGCAAGTGTTGGCGGCTCCGACGGTACAAGGCGCCATCGATGTCAACAAGGTAGAATCGGGGTTCTTTGGAGGGGCCAACAACGCAACCTAGACGGGAATGTCCCATAGTAGGTTGCAAACGGACGACTTGGCCCGGTAGTAGTGGTTTATGTGGTTTGCTGGACTTGTCATGTGATCGTTTCTGGATGTCGTGTTTCTCCAGGATGCGCTTCTGGATCGTGGCTGGCTTCAGAACTTGTGGCACCAGCTTCTGCTGGGCAATTGGTATCGGTGGTCTCGTTGTTCTGGACATCAGGCGTTGGGCTGGTGAGCCCAGGACCCCGTCTCTAGCGATGTTTATGAGGTTTAAACGGTCGAGGTACACATCTGACTTGGCTAGGTAGGCGCGTTCCATTAGCTGTTTTGCGCTTATGACGGCCCGTTCATCGAGCCCGTTACTTTGTGGGTATTCGGGGCTGCTCGTGACATGGTGGAAATTCCATCGGTTAGCAAAGTGTTTGATGGCGTGACTGGTAAACTGACTTCCGTTGTCGGTCTGCAAGCGGACAGGGGGCGCCGAATGAGGAGAAGTGTCTCTGTAGCTTCTGAATTGCCATTTCTGATGTGATAGAGGGCAGTAAATCAAGTTCGAACCAGTTAGAGTAGGAGTCGACCAGGACTAGCTAATATTTACCGTGCCATTCTAAAATGTCTGCCGCCAGCGACGTCCAGGGCTGGTGGAGGTTGTTGTAGCAGGGGCTATCTCTGTTGGTGCGGCGCCAGACTGTTGCAGATGGGGCAGGAGGCTGTCCTGTCCCGTTTGTACTTGGCAATGCCAGGCCAGTAAAACATATTCTGTGCGTGGGCCAGCGTGGCATCGGTGACTGGGTGGCCGCTGTGTGCCTCTTTGTAGTGTTCGTCACGTAAAAATGAAGGGATCACGACTTCGTGGCCCTTAACTATGACACCGGCATGTATTACCAGCTCATCGCGGACTAGGCAGAAGAACGGCTGCACCTCCAACGGTGTACTGGATTGCCTGTCTGGCCAGCCTCTCTTGATTATGGATGAGAGTAGCTGGAGAGTGCCCTCTGCGGCTGTGCGTTCGGCTAGACGGCGCAATTGTTCCGTGTGAACGAAGGCAATGCTGAGAACCGTAAACTCGTCCTGTTCATAGGGGGTGTCCTTCGCTGGATGCCCGTGGTGCGCGAGAGAGGGTGTCAGCAAAGAGCATGTCTTTACCCTTTTTGTAAACAATTTTGAAGTCGAATCGCTGGAGTTGCATCATCATACGCTGCAGACGTGCGGGTGCTGCGTGCATAGGTTTAATGAGGATGGTCACAAGAGGTTGGTGGTCTGTCTCGACCGTGAAAACATTCCCAAAGATAAAGTCCTTGAATTTAAAACAAGCGAGGACCACAGCCAGCAGCTCTTTCTCGATCTGCGCGTAGCGCTGTTCGGTGATCGTCATGGTGCGGGAGGCATAAGAGACAGGACGTAGAGTCCCATCGGCAGACGTTTGTAGGCCGGCGGCGCCGAGCCCGTATCGTGAGGCATCGCAGGTAACCGTGACATGACTCCTCAGGTCGAAGAACGTCAAGGTGGGAGCGCTGGTCAGCCTCGATTTCAAAGAGTAAAATGCTTGTTGGTGTTGCTGGAACCAAGACCAGGCAGTATCCTTTCGAGTTAGTTGGCTCAGAGGGACACTCAGTTCACTGAGGTTCGGTATGAACTTTCCTAGATAATTCACCATACCCAGGAATCGTTGTGGGCTAAACACGTCGGTGGGGCTGGCATCTCTGGAGTGAAAACATGTCCAACATATGTGACCTCTGGAACCCTGAACTTGCACTTATTAAGGTTGAATTTCAGGTTGATTTGACGTGCCCGGTCCATGATAAGCTTTAGGTTGTTGTCATGCTCCGCTGTGTCTTTGCCATATACCAGGATATCGTCTACGATGATGGCACACGGAAATACCTGGAACAGCAGTTCCATATTTCTGTGGAAGACCTCTCTGGCCGAATTAATGCTGAATGGCATTCTGAGAAATTTGAATCTGCCAAACGGAGTGGCAAATGTGGTCACGTTTGATGAATCGTCATCTAGCGGTATCTGCCAAAACGAGCTTTTTGCATCGAGGACGGAAAATACTGTGCCTCGCCCGATCTGCGCAGCGACGTCCACAACAGTCCACATAGGATAATGTGGACGCCTCATGGCAGCGTTTAAATCTTTTGGATTGATGCATGCAGGAGCTCGTTTTTATCCTTCTTAAGGGTGGCAACCGTCGTGGAACCCCAGTCAGTGGGTTCACTGATCACGGCTAGTATGCCTAAGGAGACCATGTTCTTTAGGTCAGACTCAATTCTGTCTTTCATAGCGTGTGACACGGTGGGGTGCCGGACGACTGGGTCAACGTTGCGCTCAACTGATATCTTGTAGGTCACAGGCAGCTTGGCTAGTTTGCCATCGAACAGATCAGGGAATTCTTTTATCGGGTCCACAGATATCAGTAGCTTGTGAACGGACCGGTCAAAGGAGACCAACCCTAAGTCTTGGCACGCATGGATGCCCAGTAGAGTCACAGTCAGAATTCAAATCATTGAAAGTTAGATTCCTTGTGGTGTTTTTCAGCAAGCATTTGAAAATGGTTCTTCCCAGAGGATTCAAGACCTCCCCCCCCCCCCCATACGCATGTAAAGTGGACTTGTCTCTAGTCAAGACCTCGTTATTCCTTATCTTGTTGTCGATGTGCACAGATGTTACATTCACGCGGGCACCGGTGTCTAGCTTGGCCATCACTGGCTTGTTATTAATTGTAATTTGAACAGAAGGATCCAGAATCTTACCAGCTGTGTGAAGGAATGTAGGCACAGTTGACTCCTCATATGTGTTAAATGAATCGTCCTCGTGGGCAGATTCGATCTCTTCTTGAGAATCAGGAATTGTTTGGTTTTGTTGCAACAGGTGCAGATTAGACGCTGAGCTGGAGGGTCTTTTCCCACGGGCCCTGCAAACGACGGCGAAATGCTTCATCATTTTGCAGTAATTGCAAGGCTTTCCGTAAGACGGACAAGTAGCTCGCCCCTTGTTGTGGAAGTAGTTACCATTAGGGCATCTCCGAGGGGGGCTCATTGGCGAATCCTGGATTAACCGGATGAGAGGGCTCAGTCATAAATCTTCTGTTATCGGTCGGTGTTTGTAGTCTGTTGAAACCCGTCAGGTTTATGGTCTTCTTCTCAGAGTCAAGCTGTTCGCTTCATGGAGCAGCAATCTCAGACATTCGACCGGAATGTATAGCTTGCTCAAGGGTTAAATCATCATTCCGCAGCAACTCAGTCCTCAGCTTCCGATCAGCCATGCCCGAGACAAGTCTGTTACGTATTAATTAATTCGTCATCATTTGAAAACGACATCTTTCAGCCATATATTTTAAATCACATATAAATCTCTCTACTGGCTCATCAGGAAGCTGGTGTCTCGCAAATAATTTGGCTCTTTCTAAAATGCGGTTCGAGGTTACGTCGCATAGTTCACGAAATTTACGCAGTAAAACATTAGGGTCACACATAGACTCGGCAGGCACAACTACCTGATTGTTGTCGTCATGGACAGCTGGTGCGTATTCAAAAGTCGGAGCTCTCATCAGGGCTTCGGGTTTTATTTATTTTTGCAAGGATTTATTTTTCCAATGCAACTTGCAGTGGCGGACCGTAGCCAGGAAGTAGAAGCAGATTTCAATTATAAGCACGGCTGCCTTTATTTATCTTAATGTCGAAGTCCAATGTTTTTTATGGTTAGGGTCAAACATTTGAACAGGTCAAACTGATTTTTAACATATTGTGTCTATCATTTCTTGTGTACTATCATCTTCAACATTTATGTAATGCACTAAGAAGGTCACGAAAAATCAACGCATATGCATTACCTAAGATTTGAAATCAATATGCATGAAACGTTGATTTTTGTTTTACGAATCAAAGAGGATCAACTGAAAGAAAAAGAATCAGGTAATCTTCAATATCGGGGTGAATATGGCTGACTGGATCAATACAATCAGATGAAGATGCCACATACTTTGTAGTGGAATCTAGGATTAGAAAAGCAGAAGCATATTTCTGCGTGTGCACTATCAAGATTGTTGATGTTAAGCTACACCAACTCCTTCTCTATTTTAGCAATCGACACTGGCAGTCTAATCGAAAGAAACTACTTCACACTCACTATCTCCTGCAGTGATTTTAATGAGTAATAATTATGTTTTACAATTACAAAATCAACCCCAATGGGACGAATGACAAGAAAATCATTGAAATATATTCATCAGAATAAAGAAAAGCAAAATAATGAATTACATTAATACAATCACAATATATATCTGCAAATGTCTGTGTCAACGTTTGCATGAACTAGTCTTACGAATGTTGACAACAGGAATGAGGGAGGTGAAAAGTCAACTGCATTCGTTATCTTTATTTTTGTCATTTCACAAGAACCAACTTCAGGAAGCGATGAAGAATAGGTTTACACCCCATTATTTATTCATTTAGCTTGATGCAACAGACTTTCTCATCAGCTGAACTTTTGTTGAACTTTAATATTCTGCTGATGGCTACAATTCAATGGCCAATATTTTGCTGCAAATTAACATGCTAGAACTAAAATGACACGGCGCAAGTAATAAAGAAAGTACAATTACACGTGAAGAACTAGTAGCCGATTTTCTGTTTTATGTTGCACTGCGAAGCAAGCCCGGGTGAAAGTGTATGTAAGATAATGACTGAGAAACCACACCGACGACTGTAGATATAGAAAGGTAGTCTAATATTTACCATATCAGTGCACCTAATTATACCATGATTTTCCAACCCTGTGTGCTTTGCAAACTGAGTTGACATGTATACCACGTAGATGTAAGCAGAAGTATGAGGGTCAGACCTACTAATTAAATAGAGCATTATTTGTTCAGGAAAATGAAGAAAAATATTAATCCGAGATGCTGTGTGGCTACATGAATGGCAGGCAGAAAAGTTGGAAAATAATCCAGGTCTTTAGGCAGAAAACGAGTTTGATACAAAAAATATAGGATACTCAATCTCTTTCACAGTACAGGTAAATCTGGAGAGCATGCATAATCTCACTGTAACAAGAGTGTAAAGAAATAAACAAATACTATTCGCTCGGTACATCGAAAATGTATTGCCTGTATTTCAATGATCAATATTAGCGTTTCATTCCAGAATCAAGACGTCTTGTACAAGCCCAAGAAAATTTAGGTCTGTATATAGGTTAGGCAGCAACTTTTCAACACGACTTTAACTGGATTACTAAATTGAAATATTTGTATTGAGGGGCAATGTTTTTTTTATCTTATAGGGTTGCTAATGTATATTCCACTTAAAAGTATTGGTGGCACAATGTGAAGAATTCATGCCCGTATCTTCATTGACTATCGTTAAAACAGTACAGAAATGTTGTGTGTTGCTATGGAATATATATCAGAGAAAGCACTATCTACAGAAACTGAAATATACTTACAAACTGGCTTGTTTGTTTGCACTATATGCCCCGTAGAAGAACAACTGAGAGATAAAGCGGCAGGTAAACAGAATTAAAGCAAATCAAATTAATGCAACTGTCCACCTAACCGTCGTGACCTTCTTTAATGAAATGGACATTGTCTCCCAATCAAACAATAATTATATATAATACAGAATCTCTGTCTTTCCACACGCTATCAGCCGTCGTTT
This sequence comes from Malacoraja senta, assembly GCA_038087875.1. Taxonomy (NCBI): domain Eukaryota; kingdom Metazoa; phylum Chordata; class Chondrichthyes; order Rajiformes; family Rajidae; genus Malacoraja; species Malacoraja senta. The sequence continues at coordinate 3,151,920 of CM075994.1, forward strand.
CCTACATAGCCTGAGCAAGAGGATACATTAGAGCCGATGCTTCATGCCACGCACAATTCTACATCTGTTTGGAAGGCATAGACACAAAATTGCTGAAGTGGTTGAAAAATGCAGCTCTCCCGTCAGTGATCAGTTTTCATAACAGCGAACAGGCATAGCGTGATCTGTCCCAAGTGCGATTTGATATATTGCAATGGATAAATCCAGAATTTAGTTATACAACTCTACCAAGCGGTACACCTATAGATGCTGGTGCACCCAGCGTCAGCAAACAGTAAAATATAAACAGTATAAGCATGAAACCCATTATGTATATACTGGGCATGCGAGCATCTAAACATTGGGCAGGCAAAGGAAATTCACTGGATAAAAGTAATAGACATTGTGGCATTTCTGGCTTGTCTTTTTCAATGCCATTGAATCTATTCACAGCCAACTTATTTTCTAGTTACATTCAGCCAACTTTTCGAATCCAAACTATATTGCATGAATTTGGAAAATAACTATAAAGCATCTGGTCGCTTCCAAGATAACAGTAAGGAAAATTACATTGTGGCATATGTATATCAGAGAAGATAGCTATTGTGAACATTGGTGTAGGACCGTGAACTCCATGAATGGAAGCCACTCTTTGGAGATAAAGGGTTTTGCATTAAAATAAGAAGATCAATTGAGGATATACATTTTTTTATTATTAGTTCATGAGGTCATTAGTGATAGAAGTAGAATTAGGCACTTCGGCCCATCATATTTATTCCTCCATTCCATCATGACTGATTTATCTCTCCCTCCTAACCCCATTTTCCTTCCTTCTCCCAATAACCGCTGACAATTATAATAATCGAGTATCCATCCTTAAAAATATCCACTGACTTGGCCTCAACAGCCTTCTGTGGCAAAGCATTCCACAAATTCACCAGCATCTGCTTCAATAAATTTCTCCTCATCTCCTTCGTAAAAGTACGTCCTTTAATTCTGAGGCTATTAACTCTAGTCATAGACTCACCCACTAGGGGAAACATCCTCTCCACATCCACTCTGTCCAAGTTTTTCTATATTCTACATGTTTCAACCTGGTCCTCCTCAATCTTCGAAACTCCAGCGAGTACAGACCCAGTGCCGAGAAACGATCATCATTGCTGGGATCATTCTTGTAAACCTCATCTAGACCCTCTCTCAGTAAACACTGATAATCTCTGATAGCTGGAAATTATAGAAGGGAGAATACCATTTGTTTATCTGCTTCCCATCCACATGTGACGTTTCTGTCCTGGGCCTCCTCCTTTGCCACAGCTAGGCTTTTCGCAAGCTTGAGGAAGAGTACCTCACATTCCCTTTGCGTAGCTTATAATCCAACAATGTGAACGTTGAATTGTACAATTTCAGGTAACCTGTACAACATATATCTCACCACCCCACCCCCATTTCTCGCACACATTCCCCGTTCTGCCTCTCCCTCCTTTGTGCCCAAATTTGGAGTCCCAATCCTGCAACACTACCCCCTCCCCCACAATCCTGCCCCATCCGCATTCCCTCCTCTGACGTTTCAATGCGCAAATCGTCAAGTCAGTTTGAATATCTGGCCCTTTTCTAACCTTCTATGCACCAAAATCACGCTAGTCTCTTTTACCAATACTCCAGCACGCTATGTGCTGACTCTCCTATCTCGCAGACCCCCCCCCTCCCCTCTACAATCAATCTGAGGAAAGGCCCCAACTCGAAACGTTAACTACACAAAATTCTCCAGAGATGCTCGCTCTCCCGCTGAGTTACTCTAGCACATTGTGCCTTTTATTATAAATTAGCATCTGCCGTTCATTGCTTCTACATCTAAATAAGAATACGTGCAAGTTAAAATGAAATGATATTTATTTGGCCTTATAATTAGTAACTATTCATATTCATATTTGTTTATAGAAATAAGGCGATTCTTAAAGCTTCAACAAGAAGAAGGTCAGTATACAGAATTAAATCGTTCCACACATTGTTCAAACTGCAGTAGTTGAGACAGCTGACTCAATAACCAAAATCCTCTGTCGATCGACCGTGAGGTTGGGACAGTGCAATGCATTGTTGGTATTCTTTGAGTTATACTGTTAAAATATCGTATTTTTCTAACATATATTTCAATAGCGTGCTTCACATGGCGTAATGTATAATAATAACTCACATTCCCTTACAATGGCTAAGCCGCGTTTATTTTCGCGAAACAATTTAAAACGCAATAATAGCTCATAAATAATATATTGCATAACTAATATTAACAGATGTTGACTGATATTTCGATTACATGTTGCAGAAGATAAACTGAACCAAGAAAGAGCAGGTAAGAGCAGCGATATTGAACATATGCAGGAAGTCATGATTAGTGGTCAAGGAGGATCATCATTCTGTGACGTGCAGAGTGTTTCTAAAACTGAAGTACTTTTGAGGTCCGGTATGCCACTAGTTTGTTATTTACAATTAATTAACATATTGTGGTGTACTCTCGCTGTAGGTATTAAAATACTACTGTTTGAACCCGCCTGGCGTCTGGCCTTTTCCTGACCTCGTCCAGGCCGCTACACTGGTGACCCCGCCATTCATCACTCGTCGTGATGGATAGCAACGCTGTTGCACTCAAGCTCGCTACTCTGTGGACCGACGAGCCTGACATCTGGTTCCAGCAGGCAGATGCACAATTTGCTGTGAGAGGTATTACAGCAGATGAAGTTAAATACTATTACGTGGTCAGCGCGCTTGACCAAGAGACTGCGAGGCGAGTTAAGCCTTTCCTCAGAGTCCCCCCCCCCCCCGGTAGCTAACAAATATAGGGGCCTTAAGGAATTCCTTATCAAGAAGTTTGGCCTTAGTGACTCCGAGCGGGCAACTCGGATTCTCCGAATGGACATCCTGGGCGACCGCCGGCCGTCTGCACTCCTGGAGTACATGCTCGCCCTAATGGGGGACCACGAAACTTGCTTTCTATTTAAATTCGCCTACCTGCAGCAGCGACCGCCCGACATCCGCCTGCATCTGACCAGGCATCCCTTTACCGACATGCGGGCGCTGGCCGAACAGGCCGACGATCTGTGGATGTCCCGCCAGCGGAACCAGGAAGCGCTGATCGTCCTTCCCGCGGCGTTTGGAGGCTCAGAGCAGGTCGGGACCGCTATCGACTGCGTCTCCACTGCTCCCAGTCGGCCCCGGCGGCAAAATCCGGCCATTGGGCATTCCACTACAGGCACGTCCTTCCAGCACGGCCCGCCTGCAGTTCCGCCCAACGCCAGCAGACGTCGCTGGCGTTCAAACCAGCCAAATTGGCTTGCAGTTCCACAGGACGCCAGCAGAGGGGGTTGGTGCTACTACCGTCGCTGGGGAGCTGCAGCCAGGCAATGTCGACCACCCTGCGTTTTGTGCTCTCGAGGTGTGTGTGTGTGTGGTGTACTCTCGCTGTAGGGATTAAAAGACTACTGTTTGAACCCGCCTGGCGTCTGGCCTTTTCCTGACCTCGTCCAGGCCGCTACAATTACAAGCGTGTTTTGGGTTAAACACTAAGTGCAATTGTTTCCACGCAACAGATTCATCGTGATTTAAATAACAATTTAAATTATTATTTGCCACGAAAAATTGCGGCGTGCGTGGCAAGAATAGAATAATTGTTGGAAATCAGAATGCCATTTTGCTGAGCTGCATGACGTGCAAATGTACAAACTGATATATTGCGAAATAAAGCAAGAAAATATGAATGAAGATTCGCAGAATTCTAACGAGAGAAGTGAAGTGTGTGTGGTACTTTCTGAATCAACGTGGAATAAGTGACGCGGAATGGAATCTACATATGTATTAGATAGGGAAACTAAATTAATGAACAAAAAGTTAAAATTGTATCCAAGGTCTGCGGACGCCATGACTAACTTATGGCTCGTCGGTAACGCCGAATAACAATCTTTGTTTCAGAAACCAAACGAATGGAAAAAAATTATAACGATGCAGGTCAGTTTAAGGTTAAATATTCCCACATTTTTTTAGCAAAGCGTATTTGTTGCAAATGTCGAAGGTAGTAGATCAATGAGACTATAAGAAAGGAGCAGAATTAGGCCGTTCGACCCATCGAGTCTGCTCTGACATTCGATTTTAGCTGACCTATTTTCACTCTGAACCCTATTCTCCTGGCTTCTCCCTCAACCTTTGACGCGTTTACTAATCAAAAACATATCAATCTCAGTTTAAAAAATACCCAATGATTAGCATCCTCCGCCGACTGTGGCAATGAATCCCATACTTTCCCTAGCTCTGTCTAAATAAATGTCTCCTTATCACCATTATAAGCATATGACCTCTATTATGAGGTTGTGCCCTCTGGTCCTAAGTAATGGAAACATCCTTTTAACGGAAACGTCTGATCTGTATCCAAACCTACCATAAATGAATGCTCTGACATGGCAAATACATTTTATCCCTGGCAGTTACGTTTCAATGCCGGACGTAGTTGTTGAATGTGTATGTGTAGGAAAGAACTGCAAATGTTGGTTTAAATCGAAGGTAGACACACAATGCTGGAGTAACCCAGCGGGACAGGAAGCACCTGTGGAGAGAAGGAATGGGTGATACAAAATGCTGGAGTTATTTTTTGTATTTTCATTGTTATATTGTTATATTGATATTGTTATATTTTAGTTGAATCTACAGGAAGGGAAAATCCCTCTTCCGTTTATGGTGCCATGTTTGCATCTTCATGTTGATCTCGATTTATTTGTGGGAATGTTATGACGCACAATTGATTATCGTCAATGATCAGCATAATTTAGCTACATAGTGTTTTCCCTTCCAACATCAACAAAAGTGCAAAATGAGATGACATATTTAAAAATATATATTGGTCAACTCGTGACTAATTTAGGAACGGCATAGAGGAATACAAAATAATATACCACAGATTCAGAAGTTAAAAATATTGGAATCTGACCAAGTGTCCCAACCCGAAACGTCAATTTTCCTCAGAAATGCTGCCTAATCCACTGAGTTAATCGAATACATTGTGTCTATTTTAGTGACACGTTCATATGTGTTGCTAAAATTATGTAACGGAAACCAATTGTGCACTCACACTATTATTGCAGTCTGTATATTTAACTCTATTTCTTGCAGAAGATAGACTGAAAAACAAAGACACAGGTAAATATAACTCACTAGTGCAGATTAAAAACGTCTAGTTATCTTTGTTACATCGAAGGTAATAGCAAGTATCGCAGGGAGTTTCTAAGTCCTAATAAACTGGTAGATGTGACATCTCACTTCACAGGCAGATGGAATTCGATCAGTCCAGGTTGGTAATGGTCTGCGAATTTCCTGCAACAGTAATCATTATTCCTTCCGCAAAGTGCCACATTTTTCCGAGTTCATCAAACGGAATTACGATTTTTTTACTGCGGACGCATTGAATTATTTGAACATAAACTCGATTTCGATGGAACATTGTGATGGGACGTCATAGAATCCTAGGCATTAGGAAATAAAACAGCACACTATATTGAAATAGCTTCGTTTCAAGGTGACATCGGTACAGAGCCAAAACAAACCATTTATGCATACACAGTAAAATACACAAATCTTCACCAGGTATAATTGTATTTAGTTGCAGTTCTCCTTTCGCACGTTTCAGAGTTTGCTGAAATATAAGTTGAAAATATATATTTGAAAAAATAAGTCAACCATATATAGTATTAGGGAAAAGGACGTCGGGAATAAAGATATTACTGAAAATAATCAGCAAACCATGAAATATCGTCGAAGAAATAAACAGAGGTTTACGTCAATGGCCGTTAATCATAACTGGGTAAATGAAATCATTTTGTTGCTATGAAAGTGGAACCATATGACTGTGCGGGTGTGATTTTGCTGACATACTGTACTACAGAGACGGGAGCATTTATGAACTGGAATAGAATGAAAAGGACTCTTGAACTCAATGATGCAAAACGTAGCTATTGCTGGAAAGCAGAAGCAAAAAAGAAAGCTGGAAATACCTTGTAATTTTCCATTACGTCTCTCGAAATAAAACGTGGGATTTAATCTGGTAGGGGGAAAAGTAGTTTATTGTGGCAAAGTCTGGAAAACACTCTATCTGAAATTGTTGCTCCGTCTTGGGGGGCGCCGTCCTGTATGGGTATGGCAGCCCAGCCTGCAGCTGTGCGTTTTTTCACTTTTTTTTAATTTTTAGTAAGTTGAGTTTTTGTTTCTCGCAGCTCTAGTCTTTTTTATGTGGGGTGGGGGGAGAGGGGGAAACTGCTTTTCAGGGTCCCTACCTGGTCGGAGAGCCGGCATTTCTCCGGGCAGCACCTTCGACCCGTCCTCGCGGCCTACCAGCGTGCCTGGAGCGGCGTTCCCTGTCTGGACCGGCCAGAACATCGGCTTCGGCTGCGGCACAGCGCTGGAGCGCTATCGCGGTGCGGGCGATGCCTTGCCCGGGTCGCCGCGCTGGAAATCCGGTGAGCTGAGACCGCCGATAAAAACATCGCGGAGCTGCGAGTCTGTGGAGCGGCCAGCTGCGGGCGGCGGCGCTGAACTTTACATCGGGAGTCTGGGATCTCTCGCCGAGATCACCAGTGGTGGAGCCCCATCTAGCGCGGCCTGTCGGCTTCGGAAGCCGCGGTAAGGAAGCAGCCGTTCCAGGTATCCCAAGCCGCTGTGAGGATTCTCCCGACGCCCGAGCACCATCATCTGGCGAGAAGGGCCTGGAACATCGGGCCTCCGTAAAGGCGACTTCGGAGGCCAAAATAGGCCCGACTATGGGTGCACATGGGGATGGGGACTGGACATTGTGCCTTCCCTCATAATGGGAACCATTGTGGGGGGATGTTTTTCATGTTTAAATTTCTTATTATTGTTATGTCTGAATTTTTTTTTAATGTGCAGCATTGGCAATAAGCATTTCACTACACCAATTGGCGTAAGGGACTAATAAGGGGCATTTGAACCTTTGAACCTTTGAATTCAATCTAAGGTGCTGATGTTTGTCTAAGTGGAATACTATGTGTATCTGTCTTGAGATTACATTCGTCTTGGTCCTAGTAACATACATATATTACATTAACGGATTATGTAAATTCTGGACACCACTGCAAAGTGAACATATATGTTCTGCAAAGTTGTCCTCTTTCTATACAATACTTGTGACAAAGATAAACCAAAACATTAACAAAAATCGGGGTATCTAAAAATTGTTTAAATCCTAAATGAGCACGGAGATGGGAAGTGAATCACAGAGGAAAGGAGAGTGTGGATACTTTTGCCTGGGATACTGAGCAACTGCTTCGCTCTATAGTTTTGTAGTTCACAGTTCACACGTTGCCACTTCGTTTACTTCGTTGCCTTCCAGTCCAGCATAAAACTTCATTTGATTGCTTAACCCCTCCCCCCTTTCCAGCAACTGCAGTTTTAAATAATTATATTTTCTCCTTTATTCTGCTTTTTGTGTGAACGCCCCATGCCTCCAATCCTCCAGATCCTGTCTGCATGATGAACATTTCCATGACTCTATTTTAATTTCAAGATTTCAGCGCCTTCAGATGTGTTTTTTTTAAAACATTTCAACGACTAGATATTCAATTAGCCATATCCTACCATAGATGAATGCTGATGTTTGTTTAAATTTAAGTATTCGCGGAAACAGCTGCCGATGGACTTTGCACGGCAGTGCATAGTGTGAGTATGTGTAAAAAATTTGTTTCGTGAACTGATTTGACTGGCTTAAATTTGTGTGGAGTCCTCCAGTGCCATTATGAGCTACGGACAAGAATATCATTTCTGCCATAGTTGGGAAAACAGAGAAAGGCACCGCGGGTGGGGAAAGGACCTGGTTCACGAGTGGGTTGATATGGTGCGAGAAGCGCGCCTCGGAAGGTATGAGGGCAGGAAAAAGAAACAGGGCATAGGGATGTATTCATCGAAGTTTGGAATATAATGTCTATACCGTTGGATTTTGTGCTATTAATGTGTAAGATGAGGTGCTGTCGTCCAGTTTGACATTACAAATACAAATCGATGTGTGAAAAAAAAAGAGTCATGTATACCAAACTAAAATAAAGCAGACTTAGTATAGCGACAAGCGTCACAAGTATTAACTTTTCATTCTAGAAATAAAACGATTAAAAAGTTTTCAACTGGATCAAGGTCAGTCAAAAAATGAAGTGCGTCTTTATTGAAAATCATGGATTTTTTACACTTACTATGAAAGTAAAAGAGACATTATTTGCCGAGTATGAATATTTCGAAGGATAATAATGAACATAATATAGTGTTCGTTTTTTCTCGGCCGGTATTGTGCATTGCTCTGTACATTGATGCCGTCAAAACGCTGCAGTAATGTTGCTTTCAGCACCAGTTCTGTGTAACCTTTGGTTCTGAAAATAAACCGTATGTGTCAGGAATGAGATGAACGTCCAATCGAGATGAGGACTATAATTGAAATAGCGGTGGGGGTAAGAAGGGAGTGAATAATATTGCATTTCTTGCCAAATCAATGCAAAACAGGAATGCCCGGAGAATCGGCATACGTTGAATTTGACAAAAAATATGACGTCCCACTGATGAGAGAGAATCAATGTTTTATTTCCAACAACACCTCTATTTTGTCATCAGCTGGACCTCGATTCTTTCAAATAAGCATCGGATATGCGAAAAAGAATACGTAGTTGGGGATAATGAGGAACACAATTAATGTCTGAATAGGTGGTCTCGATCCGAAACGTCACCCGTTCCTTCTCTCCAGAGATGCTGCCTGTCCGGCGTAGTTACTCCAGCATTTTGCGCCTATCTTCGATTTAAACCAGCATCTGCTGTTCCTTCCTAAACAAAATTAATGTTGTAAATTCATGATGTTCCATCGGACCTTTTTGTCGCTCTTATGAAATGGCTTCCATATAGAGCATTAACTCAGTATTGTTCTTCTCGGATATTGGTTGTTGTGCTTGATAACTCCAGAAACTTCAAGTTTATTTCATGAAAATCTCAAGTATTTGCAGATTTTATTTTGAGCTCGCGGTGAATTAATTGGAAAATTAACCTGGAAACCAATAGTAACTGCAGGATTTTGTTTTTTTATTTGTACACTGAATTATTGAGTGTACTTCATTCAATTAAAAAACAATTATATAACACACCCGCGTTACCAATCAGCGCTGACAATCGATTTCACTATTTTTGCGATCGTCAATATTTTCATGACATAATCAATTAGTTTTAAACTGGTCTTGGACATCAGAGAATATCAATCAAATTATCTCTTCAATGTTATTTCGCGGGGAAAAAAATCTGAATACAGAGCAAATATTTCCTTTAACCGTATGCTTCATTTTGTCAACCCTCTGAGACGCTATGTTTTCATGGTTAAAGATTTGTAGTGTTCCCAGTAGACGCAATATTTACTGCCACGTGGTGACATTGCGTGTGTAATTTTACATCAATAAGCAGAAAACCGTCACTGAGGATCAGAACGCGAATCAATCAAGGAGTTCAAGAATGGCTCAGCAACAGTTCTGCACATAGCATGTTCTTTTAACTAGATTTATTGGATGGGAGGTAGACAAAAGTGCTGGAGAAACTCAGCGGGTGCGACGGAAATAGGCAACGTTTCGGGCAGAAACCCTTCTTCAGAATGATGTAGGTTGTGGGGGTGGGTGGCGGGAAGAAAGAAGGAAGAGGAGGAGCCAGAGGGCTGAGGGAGAGCTGAGAAGAGGAGGAGACAACAAGGGCTACCGGAAATTGGAGAAGTCAAAGTTCATGCCGCTGGGGTATAGACTGCACAAGCGAAATATGAGGTGCTATTCCTCCCAAATCCGGTGGTGCTCACTTTGTCCATGGAGGTGGCCCAGGACAGAAAAGTCGGATTCTGAATTGGAGGGGGAGTTGAAGTGCTGAGCCGCCGGGAGGTCAGGTAGGTTATTGCGGGCCGAGCGGAGGTGTTCGGCGAAACGATCGCCAAGCCTACGCTTGGTCTCACCGATGTAGACTAGCTGACATCTAGCTGGTTGTTACCATTCTACCATTTTAATGAAAAGCAATTGCCTTTATATTTTCATTCGTTCTCGCCTTTCGTTAGGTATAATGGAAAGTGGCCAAATGATGCAAGGTCAATTCAAATTTGATATAGTACGCACTATCTAATTTGAGGAAAACAAGCAAAACGCCATCTTCTCCTTTAACGAGGATATATGAAATGATCAAATATAAATATTATAGAATATATGTCTATGTTCATTTATACTTTGTGCATTGTAGAAGAACAAATGAGGGAAAAAGACCGAGGTAAGAGGGGGTTGAAGACACAAATAAGATGGAAGCTGGTAGGGTTTTCATTATTCGTGTTATAAACAAAAAAATAGACTTTCTCGCCATCCACGATTCTTGGAAGAAATTGAAAGATAGAATATTTTATTTTCGAGCTAACTCATTGGGAAGGAGTTCCTCGTTTCTCTTTGAGGTATAACTGGTCAATAATCCAAGGCAGTAATCAACGTTCTATATTGGCCTATTTCCTGATCATGTTACAACTAAAAAATATTGCATTATTCACCGATTTTGCGCCAGATTCAAAAGGCCACAAGATAAACACAGACCATCAAAGAGTCCTTAATCAATATACGTCTATCTATATAAAACCGTTATCTTGTCGTCTTCCGGTTTGCGTTGTTTTTTAATTTGCGCAAAAGGGGTACCAGATAGCGCAAAGGTTTTTCGCCATTTTACTCGCCATTCTCCTGTGATGTAGAAGCATCAAGTTTTATTCCGATCGGGGAAATTTTACAAAAGTTATTCGTCTGTCGTTTGCCGGATGGCGACGCCCCTTCCGGCACCCGCTGTCAATCACTGGGGGCGCGAAAGAATCTGAAGGAACGGAGTGAGCATAGAGGGGCGGGGGCTGTGTTCACGGGCGGGGGCTGTGTTCTCGGGCGTGGGCGGCGACGACCACGACGAGCCGGGGGCCACTGAGAGTAGCCGGGGCTGGGAGCTGCTAAGGGTGTCTGGAGCCGGGTCCTGGAGCAGGTGAGTGCTGTCCGAGCCGCGGCCGGGAGCGGCTGAGCCCACACCCCCCCCACCCCTCTTCCGCCAACCCCCTCCCACAACCCCCACCACCCCATAACACACACCTCACAAACACACACCACCCCCCTCATACATACACGCCCTCCCTTACCCCACAACTCCCCTGCACCATCCCACCACCCCACACCTCCCTCCCCCACAAACACCACTCTCCCACACACCCCTCTCCTAAATAGAACTCCCCTTCCGCACACACTTCCCCTACCACACCCCAGCGCCAACCCCCCTCCTCCACAACACACCCCTCCCCACACCCCCACCTCCACACCCACTCCGCCACACAACCCCTCCCCACACACCTCCTCCCCCACACACCACCACCCAACACACGCCCTCCCGCACGCAATCCCCTCCCCACACACACTCCATCCCCCATACAATCCCCATCCCCCACACCGCTCCCGCAAACCCCCTCCCATACACACCCCTCCCCCACAACACCCTCCCCACCCCCTATCCCAGGCCAACACCTCCCGCACACCCGCACCCCCCACACGCCCCTTCAATAACAATCCCCGCACAACATACCCCCTCTCCCACACAGCCTCTCCCCCACACTTCCCACCTCCCCCACACACCCCACCCCCCCACAACCCGCACCATACCCACACACCGCAAACACATCCCTCCCCAAGCACCCCATCTCTCCACACCACTCCCCTCCCCACTCACCCCCTCCCCCCCTCCCAACACATCGCACCCCCCACACCCACCTCCCCACACACCGCCCCTCCCCACACAACCCCTCTACACAAACTCCCCTCTCCCCACACAACCTTCACCCACACACACCCTCCCACAGACCCCGCCCCCTCACATCGCGCTCCCCCACACAACTCTCCCTCCCCCTCCCCCAATACCCCTCCCACGCACCTCCTCCCCACCGTCCCTCCCCAACACCCCACCCCCCTTACTCCGCCACCCCCACCTCCTCCCACGCACACCTTCCCTCCCCACTCTCCTTCCTCCCCCACACCCCCTTCCCGCACAAACTCCTCCCCTGGATGCACGACGATCCTCGCCTGAAGCCGTCCCCTTCCTCCGGCTATAGAACGCTGCCGCCGTTGCGTTCCGGGAACAGGTGCGTGGGGGAATTTTGCATTGCGAAATGGGTTGCGTTGGGGGATCAGGCCTCCCGTGTGACTGGGACCCCACGGGTCCCACTGAGTAATTTAATTCTATAACATGGACGATTGCTCTGTGTAAATTTCATGTTGTTTCAACCTTTCAGTCTGAAGGAAGTTATAGCAAAGTCTCAATCAATAATTTATTGTAACAGTTGGTTCTTTTCATGTTTCTTTTCAGAAATTAAACGATTGGAAGAACGTGTAAAGGATGCAGGTTAGACTAAAAACATGTGTACTGTTTTCGGTCACTAAGAAATCCACCAGAATGTTCGATACACGTGGGCGGGCATGCAACTCTATGTGCACGAAACACATAAACTTATATGGACTTTTATTTATTTATTTGTGCACAAAGGGCCAACATTAATACAAACATCATACTCCTTTCATACAAACATCATGCGTCGGTCACTAGATGCGTTTACATTATGTTACATGTCGTGCCTGTTGCTTGAGACACATCGGGTTGAAGGAAACTGGGCTCGCCTTCGCTTTGCGGCTTTACGCTACTGGCATATCTGGCACAC
>CM075994.1:3164858-3213584 GCA_038087875.1 Malacoraja senta
AAATGGCAAACCCAGAAATCTTTTCCAGAGGGCCTGTACATAATCTGTGGATATGATCTCGTATTAAAGGGGAGAGAAATGCTCATCTGTCTACTGTTTTCTCATGTCATATATTTTGTTGTTTTTCTACCAATTTGAAAACTTTGCATTGCTTTGGTTGCATTGTACAGAAGAAGAACGAATGCTGCAAAAAACAGGTAACGGGAGAAACCAAGCTTACTATGTTTTCTTTAAAGGCAAAAAAAGGCAATGTTTATTTTAAAAGCAAATAAAGACAGAACATTAGAAATGCGTGCAATCAAGGTAAACAGTTATAATGGGTGACTTCAATCTACATATAGGTTGGGTGAATCAAATTGGCTGGGGTGCTGAGGAAGATGATTTCTTGGAATGTATGCGGGATAGTTTTCTAAACCAACATGTAGAGGAAACAACGAGAGAACAGGCTATTCTAGACTGGGTATTGACTAATGAGGAAGGGTTAGTTAGCAGTCTTGTTCTGCGTGGCCCCTTGGGCAAGAGTGACCATAATATGGTTGAGTTCATCATTAGGATGGAGAGTGACATTGTTAATTCAGAAACAAGGGTTCTGAACTTAAAGAAAGGTAACTTTGAGAGTATGAGACGTAAATTGGACAAGATTGACTGGCAATTGATTCTTAAATGGTTGACGGTGGATATGCAATGGAAGGCAGTTAAAGACTGCATGGATGAACTACAACAATTGTTCCTCCAAGTTTGGCAAAAGAATGAATCAGGGAAGGTAGTGCATCCGTGGATAACAAGGGAAATCGGGGATAGTATCAAAACAAAAGATGATATGTAAAAATTAACCAGAAAAAGCAGCCCACCAGAGAACTGGTAGAAATTAAGAGTCCAGCAGAGGAGGACAAAGGGGTTACTAAGGAAAGGGAAAATAGATTATGAAAGAACACTGGCAGGGAACATAAAAATTGACAGCAAAAGTTGTTATAGATATGTGAAGAAAAAGAGATTAGTTAAAACAAATGTAGGTCCCTTGCAGTCAGCAACAGGTGAATTGATCATGGGGAGCAAGGACATGGCAGACCAATTGAATAACTACTTTGGTTCTGTCTTCACTGTGGAAGACATAAATAATCTGCCGGAAATAGCAGGGGACCGCGGGTCAGATGAGATGGAGGTACTGAGTGAAATCCAGGTTAGCCGGGAAGTGGTGTTAGGTAAATTGAATGGATTAATGACCGATAAATCCCCAGGGCCAGATAGGATGCATCCCAGAGTACTTAAGTAAGTAGCCCCAGAAATAGTGGATGCATTAGTGATAATTTTTCAAAACTTCTTAGATTCTGGAGTAGTTCCTGAGGATTGGAGGGTAGCTAATTTAACCCCACTTTTAAAAAAGGGAGGGAGAGAGAAAACGAGGAAGTACAGACCAGTTAGTCTAACATCGGTAGTGGGGAAACTGCTAGAGTCAGTTATTAAAGATGGGATAGCAGCACATTTGGAAAGTGGTGAAATCATTGGACAATATCAGCATAGATTTACGAAAGGTAAATCATGTCTGACGAATCTGCTAGAATTTTTCGCGCATGTAAATAGTAGATTGGATAAGGAGAACCAGTGGATGTGTTATACCTGGACTTTCAGAAGGCTTTCGACAAGGTCCCACATAAGAGATTAGTATACAAACTTAAAGCACACTGTATTGGGGGTTCAGTATTGATGTGGATAGAAAACTGGCTGGCAAACAGGAAGCAAAGAGTATTTTCAGAATGGCAGGCAGTGACTAGTGGTGTACCGCAAGGCTCAGTGCTGGGACCCCAGCTATTTACAATATATATTAATGATTTGGACGAGGGAATTGAATGCAAGATCTCCAAGTTTGCGGATGACACGAAGCTGGAGGGCAGTGTTAGCTGTGAGGAGGATGCTAGGAGGCTGGAAGGTGACTTGGATAGGCTGGGTGAGTGGACAAATGCATGTCAGGTGCAGTATAATGTGGATAAATGTGAGCTTATACACTTTGGTGGCAAAAACGGGAAAGTAGACTATTATCTAAATGGTGGCCGATTAGGAAAAGGGGAGATGCAACGAGACCTGGGTGTCATGGTACACCAGTCATTGAAAGTAGGCAGGTACACAAAAATGCTGGAGAAACTCTTCTATGGAGCGAAGGAAATAGGCAACGTTTCGGGCCGAAACCCTTCTTCAGACTGATAGGGGGTGGGGAGAAGAAAGGAAAAAAGGAAAAAGGCGGAGGAGGAGCCCGAGGGCTGGGGGAGGGGAGGAGACAACCAGAGGGCTGATGGAGGGGAGGGGACAGCAAGGGCTAGCAGAATTGGGGGAATTCAATGTTCAAGCCCCCAGGATGTAGACTGCCCAAGCGGAATATGATGTGCATTTCCTCCAATTTACGGTGTTGCTCGCTGTGGCGATGGAGGAGACCCAGGACAGAGAGGTCAGATACGGAATGGGAGGGAGAGTTGAAGTGCTGAGCCACCGAGAGGTCAGGTTGGTTATTGCGGACCGACGGGAGGTGTTCGGCGAAACGATCGCCAAGCCTCCGCTTGGTCTCACCGATGTAGATCAGCTGGCATCTAGAGCAGCGGATGCAATAGATGAGGTTGGAGGAGATGCAGGTGAAAGTAGGCATGCAGGTGCAGCAGGCAGTGAAGTAAACGAATGGTATGTTAGAATTCATAGCAAAAGGATTTGAGTATCGGAGCAGGGAGGTTCTAGCGCAGTTGTACAGCGTCTTGGTGAGACCACACCTGGAGTATTGCGTACAGTGTTGGCCTCCAAATCTGAGGAAATACATTATTCCCATAGAGGGAGTACAGAGAAGGTTCACCAGACTGATTCCCGGGATGTCAGGACTTTCATATGAAGAAAGACTGGATAGACTCGGCTTGTACTCGCTAGAATTTAGAGGATTGAGGGGGAATCTTATAGAAACTTACAACATTCTTAAGGGGTTGGACAAGCTAGATGCAGGAAGATTGTTCCCGATGTTGGGGAAGTCCAGGACAAGGGGTCACAGTTTAACTGTAAAGGGGAAATCCTTTAAGACCGAGATGAAAAAATCATTTTCACACAGAGAGTGATGAATCTCTGGAACTCTCTGCCACAGAAGGTAGTTGAGGCCAGTTCATTGGCTATATTTAAGAGGGAGTTAGATGTGGCCCTTGTGGCTAAAGGGATCAGGGGGTATGGAGAGAAGGCAGGTACAGGATACTGAGTTGGGTGATCAGGCATGATCATATTGAATGGTGGTGCAGGCTCAAATGGCCGAATGGCCTACTCCTGCACCTATAATCTATGTTTCTATGTTTCTAAAAGCAGACCGTGAGGGTACTCAGTGGGTCAGGCTGTATCCATGGAGGGAAATGGACAGTGCACGTCGAGGCGATTATTCAGACTGCTGAAGGTGAGGAGAGGTATTTGTTGAAAGCGGTGACGGGAGGGGCTGACAACATAAACAAATAGTGAATCCTTACAGAAATACAGCGAAACGCATGAAATATTCGCCATTGTGAAGAAGAGCCATAATTCCGGACAGCTGCACGTGGAATTTTAACGAGGATCGTATTTTGTTGTGAAGTATGATAAACTTACTCATCGGCAGATTTCGAGCCGAGTAAAATATGGAATTGGATGATTACCAAATATTATGCTCTGCTGTGGGACAGCATGCACAATCAATGCACGACTCAATTAATAACATACGACTTACTGCCGCCAAAGCGAAACTTGGCCCACAGGCTGAGCCCTGCGGAATTGCCATCGCTTTATTGTAGACATCCGACGAGACACACTGTGGGCTCCACGGTCTTCATGTATAAGCACTGATTTCCCATCTGATAATTTTCTTTCATGAAAATTGCAAGAAACTGTGGCAATTGAAAGTGGGCAATGTGTTGACAACCATCCCTCTGTAAGTGCACGCGTTCTACTATTCATACAATATTGCAGTCATTGATTGTTTATAGAATTGAATAGTAAAACGATTTTCCAAAAGGAAAGTATAATTCAAAACACATGAATAACCAATGGAAAATTCGTTCCAATAAGAATAAGTTAAATCAATGGTGAGAAAAATAAAACATACTTTCTGATTCATCTTCGAATCTTTTTTCCACGAATGAATGGGTGTTCGTAATACGCGCTTAGTAATTAAAAAAAATTACACTTTTTTAATTGTTAATCATTTTTAATCAATTCAGATTCAATGGAAGTGAAATGAGGGAGATATTAATATGAGAGAGATTGGGTAGTAATTTAATAAAAAGTGTAATTTTAAATTACTAAGCGTGTATTATGAACCCCAGTTCATTCGTAGAATGAGTCATAGTCATAGTCATACAGTGTGGAAACACGCCCGTCGGCCCATTCTGCCCACACCATGCAACATGCCCCATTTACAATAGACCTCCCTGCCTGCATTTGGTTCACATCCCTCTAAACCTAAAATGTTGTTTTTATATATAGATGTTGATCTTTGTCGCAAGAGATGCAGTAAGTTTTTTTTTCCGATTTCATTTTGGCGTATGTTTGTAGCAAATCAATGTTCCGCACGTTCGACACGCCTTTAAAATGATTTTTTAACGTAAAATATATGCTCAATTTTTAATACACCACATACTGTCCTGTCGACTAAATTTTGTTTTCTTTGTTCATTTTAATCAGGTCGCTCATATAGAAACAGATTATTCGCAGATCCGTCATATCCATTGAGGCAATTGCAATGAAACACCAATTAGAACATATGCTATTCGCGTGACCACTGCACACTACCGTATGTTGATTCGTTATACAATTAATTGGCATGGTTGATCTTTGAAGTGGGGAATCAGTTGTTAGCATTCGTTTCTATGTAACAGCACTCAATTAAGAACATAAAATATAATGTTGCTATCATACAACCAAGATGGGGGGTTTTCCATCGGAAAACTCAAACGCATCATTAAAAATATATGACGACACAGCATTTTCCCAACTGCCATTAACGATAATAGTTTGTATTCTTATATATCATTGAAATTCTATCGCCCAATGGAAGTAGTTCCACACAATATCACGACTCTCGAAATAAGATGTCAAACAATTCAGCATGTCAACAATACAGAGCAATAGAAATGAAGGCAGTGAAAAGGCAGATGAAGCTTAATGTGAATACGTGTCAGATGTTGCTTTGGGAAGTCAAATGTAAGAGGTAAGTACGCACGAACTGGCCGGACACTCAGTAGCATTGGCGTACAAAAGGGTCTTGGAAATAAGGTCATGAGGTCAAACGTGATAGGAATGGGAATTAGGCCATTCGGCCCATCCACTCCGCATTCAATAATGGTTGGTCTATCTCTCCATCCGAACCCCATTCTCTGGTCTTCTCCCCATAACTTCTGACATATGTACTAATCAAGAAGCTACCTACCTCTGCCAAAAATATATCCACTGACGGCCTCCAGAGCCTTCTGTGGCAAAGAAATCCACAGATTCACCATCCTCCGACTGAAGAAATGTCTCAACATCTCTGTCCTAAAAGAACGTCCTTTAATTCTAAGGCCACGATCTCGAGTCATCGAGTCATAGAGCGATACAGTCTGGAAACAGGCCCTTCGGCCCATCTCGCCCACACCGGCCAACAATGTCCCAGCTACACTTGTCCCACTTGCCTACGCTTGGTCTATATCCCTCCAAACCGGTCTTATCCATGTAACAAAAGAAATAACTGTGGACTTCAGGAAGAAACAGACAGCACACACCCCACTCACCATAAATGGCAGTGCAGTGGAGTCTGTGAAAAGCACCAAGTTCCTGGGAGTGCACATCACAGATGATCAGACATGGTCCACCAACACCATCTCCCTAGTCAAGAAAGCACAGCAACGCCTCCACTTCCTTCGACGGATGAGGAGAGCCGACCTCCCCCCTTCTGCACTCACCACTTTTTACAGGGGTGCCCTTGAGAGCATTCTTACCAGCAGTCTCTCATTCTGGTATGGCAGTTGCTCTGCTGCTGACCAGAAGGCCCTACAGAGAGTGGTGAGGACAGCGGAGAAGATCGCTAGATCACTCCAACCAGCAATCCAGGACTTATACCCATCTCGCTGTCGCAAGAGAGCAACCAATATCATCAAAGACACCACCCACCCAGCACAAAAACTGTTCACCCTCCTACCATCCGGCAAGCGCTACCGCAGCATGCGGAGCAAAACCACCAGATTCAAAAACAGCTTTTTGCCTCAGGCCATCAGACTACTCAACACACTCAAGAAAATTCCATGAACATTACACAAACAAAGACCAACTGACTGTCAAATTAACTTTAACTCAATGTCTGCAGTATGCTATTTGCACTTTTCTATATTGCACCTTTTATTATTGCACCTTAATAACATACCTCAACATGTTACTACACTCTGGCACACTGTGAATATTTTATATAATGTATATGTCCATTGTCTATCTTTATTGGTATATTGTCTGTCTATGTTATAAATATTACTTGCACATTGGAGTATGGGGAAACGCAATTTCAATCCTCTGTGTAACTGCTTGTTGCATTATTTGAATTGACAATAAAGTTTACTTTTACATTACTTTACCTGCCTAACAGTTTTTAATGGATGGCATCGCCCCAGCTCCTCTGGCGGCTTGTTCCATACACCCACCGCCCTTCGTTGGGAGAATTTAGCCCAGGGATTCCTACTAAATCTATACCCCTTCACCATGAATCTATGTTCCCTGGTCCGCGATTCCTCTACTCTGGGCAAAAGACACTGTGCATCCACCCGATTTATTCCTCTGATGCTTTTCTATATATCTGTAAGATCAGCCCTGATCCTCCTGCGCTCCAAGGAATAAATACCCAGCTTACTCAACCTCTCCGTATAGCCTACATCCTATAGTCCTGGCAATATCCTTGTAAATTTTCTCTGAACCCTTTCAAGCTTGACAATATATTTCATATTGTCAGGTGCCTGAACTGAACACAACATTTTAATGCGGTCACACCAACGTCTTATGCAACTGCATCATGAGTTCTCAACGTCTATACTCAATATTTTGTCTGATGAAGGCTAAAGTGCCAAAAGCCTTTTTGAGCACCTTACAGTATCTACCTGCGACTCGACCTTCAAGGAACCATGCACCTGTATTCCTGGATCCCTCTGTTCCACAATTCTACCCGGAGGCCTACCATTTACTGTGCAGGACTTGCCCTTGTTCGACGACCCTAATTGCAACACCTCACACTTTTCTGTATTAGAACCCATCAATCATTATTCCGATCACCTGGCCAATAGACCCAGATCCTGCTGCAATATTTCACAACCATATTCACTATCTGCAAAACCACTATTTTTTCATCATTAACAAACTTGCTAATCTTGCCTTGTATGTCCTCATCCAAATCAATGATGTAGAAGACAAACAGTAATATGCCTAACACTGGACCCTGGGGCACACTACACGTCACAGGCCCACAGTCCGAGAAGCAATCTTCCACAATCGCCCTCTGCTTCCCTCCATGGAGTCAATTTGCTATCCGTTCAGCTATCCCGCCTTGGATCCCATGCGACCTAACGTTCCAGAGCACCCTACCATGCGGAACCTTGTAGATGTACACAACATCTACAGCTCTGCCCTCATCAACCTTTTTGGTCACGTCTTCAAAAACATCAATCAGATTTGTGAGACACGACCTCCCACATACAAAACCATGCTGATGATCCCTAAACAGCCTTTGCCCATCCAAATGCCTGTATAACCTATCCCTCAGAATACTATACAGTAACTTACCAAGTACAGATGTTAAGCTCAGCGGCCTATACTTCCCAGGATTTCCCTGCAGCCCTTCTTGAAAAGGGATACAACATTTGCCACCCTCCAGTCTTCCCCCACATCTCCTTTATTTAAGAAAGACATGTAAATTTCAACCAGGGCTCCCGCAATTTCCTCTCTATTTTCCCACCTTGTCCTCGGATATATATCATCGGGCTTAAGAGATTAATTTACCTTCCAACATGACAGTACGTTCAGTACTTATTCGATGGTAACCCTGACTTCTCTCAAGACTGTGACTGCTTCCTGTGACTGCTCCAATATCCTCCGCCCTATTGTCTTTATTTTCGATGAATACATAAGAGAAATACTTGATCAGTACCTTGCCCATCTCCTGTGGCTCCACACAGAAGTGACCGCTTTGATTCCTAGACTCTCCCCTATTGGAAACATTATCTTCGCATCCACTCCATGCAAGACTTTCACTCTCATGTATGTTTCAATTAGGTGCCCCCTCATTCTTCTAAACTCCAGCGAGTACAGGCCCAGTACGCACAAACGCCCATCATAGGTTAACCAACCCATTTCTGGAATTATTCTTGTAAACCGCCTCTGGACCTTCCCAAGAGCCAACATATCCATTGTGTAGTTCCATGCCTGCCTAGAATTTTCATCACAGTGGCAAAGAAGGCATGTGGCATATATCCCTCCATCCGTCAGGTTTTGCGTATAACAAAGGAAAGCCACGTTACAGCTCTTTTCCATTTTGAATGAGCTACATCAAGAGCACTGCTGCATTTATGGTCACCACAATACCGAATGTACTGTCGGTATCATCGAGGGTGCAGAGAATGTTTCCCGCGTTTGTTCCTGGTACAGAAAATATTAAATACAAGGAGAGTTTAGATAACCTTGGTGTATTAAATGGAGCGTCAGATGCTGAGAGCAGACTTACTATAAGACTATAATATAAAAGAGGCGTAGATTCGTCCAGGTGAAATGGTTAATTCAACATGGCGTACTTGTATTGTGAGAGGGAAGACAGTTTAAAGGTCGTTAATGAGGGATAGAGAGATTGGAGGGTCCGACAACACGTATGTTGATGGTGCTGGAATATGTTGTGTCGAAGTTATGGATTTTGGAGCATGAGATCAGATCGTCAGTATCTTTCAAGATGTGAACAACGAACCCATGGAGGGCATTTTCCATAGCTTGGCCATGAAGTCTCCGGTTAGAGTTCAGTTCATGACGGCCCAGTAGTTCCTTTCGAAATTATAAATGTACCAATCAGAAAGAATGCACACTGAAATGAAGTCAAATATTTGGGGCTGCATTTCATACAGAGCCACAAACACCAGCTAGTAATTCAGTCTAATAGTATTTTGTGGTTATATTTTTATAGGAGAACAAACCCGTACTAAGGACACAGGTAATACTATTGCCAGTGCTGTTCGTGGAGAAACACTAATCGTAAATGCGTTAAAATCAAAATGTCTGCTACCCAATAACCGGTTCCTCCAGTGGATGGGAATGGTGATAAGATACTTGTGTTGCGATATCAATTAGTTACCTATAAAATCACTCAGATATCACTCGCTTTGACAACTTCCACACCAACATTAATTTCAAATTAAACGCGATCCCTTATATAATAAGCGAGAACTCTCAATCTTAATTACACAGTGATATAATTAAATAACGCTACCTTATATCTGCTTGACTAGGCTAAAACAAGTTAATTTACCGTTTACTCATCATGTATTACTTTATCTCTGTTTAATTCTAATTATTCACATTTTGTAGGTGTACTATGAAATTATTTACGATAATAATAGCACGTGGCAAAACTTGCTTTAGCAGTCCAGCAAAATGTTATTCTGGAAAACATATATAGCATTTCAAACATTTAACATGGAGCTAAAGATATTGATGATCAAAATAAATTTATGAAATCGATACTCGAGATCAATCAATTTTTTAATATCTTTTTAAAGTAATGTTTATTAGTAAAAACTAAAATAAATGTTATCTTGTTTACCGCTTCCAGAACTGGCATCACTTAACGAGACTGTTCAACTTTTGGGTGAGAAAACTTTAGTGATGTTTGCACTTATTATCACTTTCACCAGTACATCGGTAAATCGATTATTTTACTTCGATTTTCTCTTTTTTGTTACCAACAAAAGTGATGCATATACTATTACGAAAGACAGCAGTTGAACATACGGGGGTCAATGCGGGAATTCTGCCCGCATTGTAGCAAGCAGCGAACTCCCTCAATCATCGAAACGGTATGTTCCATTCCATAACCATATAACCATATAACCATATAACCATTACAGCACGGAAACAGGCCATCTCGGCCCTTCAAGTCCGTGCCGAACATTTTTTTAAATTTAATTATTATTATTGTTTTTAAATAAATACTTCCCCCTAGTCCCATCTACCTGCACTCAGACCATAACCCTCCATTCCTTTCCCGTCCATATACAATCCAATCTATTTTTAAAGGGTAAAATCGAACCAGCCTACACCACTTCCACTGGAAGCTCATTCCACACAGCTACCATTAAGAAGTTCCCCCTAATGTTACCCCTAAATTTCTGTCCCTTAATTCTCAAGTTATGTTCCCTTGTTTGAATCTTCCATACTCTCAATGGAAAAAGCGTATCCACGTCAACTCTGTCTAACCCGCTCATAATTGTAAAGACCTCTATCAAGTCCCCTCTTAACCTTCTGCGCTCCAAAGAATAAAGACCTAACTTAGTTGCTGAAACCCAGGCCACATTCTAGTAAATCTCCTCTGTACTCTCTCTATTTTGTTGACATCCTTCCTATAATTAGGCGACCAAAATTGTACTCCATACTCCAGAATTGGCCTCACCAATGCCTTGTACAATTTTAACATTACATCCCAACTTCTATATTCAATGCTCTTATTTATAAAAGCCAGCACCCCAAAAGCTTTCTTTACCACCCTATCTACATGAGATTCCACCTTCAGGGAACGATGCACAGTTATTCCTAGATCCCTCTGTTCAACTGCATTCCTCAATTCTCTACCATTTACCATGTACGTCCTATTTTGATTTGTCCTGCCGAGATGTAGTACCTCACATTTATCAGCATTAAACTCCATCTGCCATCTTTCAGCCCACTCTTCCAAATGGCCCAAATCTCTCTGTAGACTTTGAAAATCTACTTCATTATCCACCACACCACCTATCTTAGTATCAACTGCATACTTACTAATCCAATTTTCCACACCATCATCCAGATCATTGATGTACATGACAAACAACAGTGGACCCAACACAGACCCCTGAGGCACCGCACTAGTCACTGGCCTCCAACCTGACAAACAGCCATCCACCTTTACTCTCTGGCATCTCCCATTCAGTCACTGTTGAATCCATCTTGCAATTGAATCTTCTTAACCAACCTTCCACGAGGAACCTTGTCAAAGGCCTCGTGGAATTGGCCATATAGACAACATCCACTGTTTACCCTCATCAATTTCCCTAGTAACCTCTTCGACAAATTCTAGAAGATTAGTCAAACATGACCTTCCAGGCACAAATCCATGTTTACTGTTCCTTACCAGACCCTGCTTATCCAGATGCTTATATATATATTATCTTTAAGTATCCTTTCCATTAATTTTCCCACCACTGACGTCAAACTAACAGGTCTATAATTGCTAGGTTTACGCTTAGAACCCCTTTTAAACAACGGAACAACATGCGCAGTACGACAATTCTCCGGCACTATTCCCGTTTCTAATGAAATTTGAAATATTTCTGTCATAGCCCCTGCTATTTCTACACTAACTTCCCTCAATGTCCTCGGGAATATCCTGTCAGGACCTGGAGACTTATACGTTTTCATATTTTTCAAAAGTGTCCGCACCTCCTCTTCTTTGAATCTCATAGTTTCCATTGCTACTCTGCTTGTTTCCCTTACCTCACATAATTCCATATCCTTCTCCTTGGTGAATACCATACATTCCAGTAAAATTGTCAGGCAGATTCATCGTTATTCTGATATTTCGAATTATTCTAGAAAGTATTATTCACTCTTCTAAAGAACCTCATATTTTCCGCAAGCATTGCATTATATAAACGCACCGCACAGGATTATTTTGCGAAAAAACTCCCAGCTGATCACACACAACCAGCGGCATTGCCGATTTCAATCCCTCAGAATCAAAGCTGAGCAAGCGTCATTGCAGATGGTTCCGCTTCCAGACACAATGTGCAACGTATATGCAAGATATCCCTTCGAATAGATGTTTCAGAAGGAACTGTAAATGCTGGAAAATCGAAGGTAGACAATTATGCTGGAGAGACTCAGGTGGTGAGACAACATCTATGGAGCGTAGGAAATTGGCCACGCTTCGTGTCGAGACCCTTCTTCAGACTGATGACGAGGTGGGAGGGGGCGGATAGAAGAAAGGAAGAGGTGGAGATAGTGGGCTGTGAGATAGCTGGGAAGGGGAGGCGATAGAGGAAGAAAGCAGGGAGTACCTGAAATTGGAGGCCAATGTTCATACCGCTGGGGAGTAAACTGTCCAAGCAACATATGAGGTTCTACTCCTCCAAATTACGGCGGGCCTCACTCTGGCCATGGAGGAGGCTCAGGACAGAAATGTCGGATTCGGAATGGGAGGGGAGAGTTGAAGTGCTGAGCCACCGGGAGATCAGGTAGGTTATTGCGAACCGAACGGAGGTGATTGGCGAAGCGATCGCCAAGCCTGGTAGAGCAGCTGACAATTAGAGCAGCGGATGCAAGAGTTGTGGTTGGAGGAGGTGCAGGTGAACCTCTGCGGCACCTGAAAGGACTGCTTAGGTACGTGGAAGGAGTCAAGAGGAAAGGTAAAGCGATAAGTGTAGCATTTCCTGCGGTTGCAAGGGAAGGTACCAGGAGAGGGTGTGTTTGGGTGGCTTTTACCAGGGAAGGGATGAATTGACCAGGGAGTATCGGAGGGAGCGGTGTAAAGGAGTTAAGTCTGACTCACTTGTAGCTTTACTTAACGTTTAATAATAAGACAGGTTAAACACTTTCCAGCACTGACTGCACCCAGTCTATCATCATGCTGGAACCAAGGGAGGAGCACACGGGAGATAGAGTTCTTATACTTGATAACTAAGGCGTGGTTAGTGGTACTGAGGCAGCTATATTATTGGTTGCATGCACAAACCATCTACACCCTTCCCCTTACAATCAAATGCACATGGAGGCAATCAGGATAGCGCTATTACAATAAACATGCGAATTTAGACAAAGTCGCCGTAACGAACAGGCGGCTTAACAATGCGACCCGAACGCGTACGTACAGCACCTTCCCCCCTCCCGTCAGAAAGAAGAGAAGCCGTAGCGGAGGCAGGCAGGAAAGGCAAGGGAGGGGGAGATGCAGCCAGAGCGGGAGCGGGAGAGATAGGCGGGGAAGGACGTGCAGGAGGTGACAGCGGCCGGCCAAGACCAGGAGGCAGCGAAACAGGACACCGCAATAAGCGAGGGGATTGGGGCATGCATGGAGCAGCAGGGTGATCAGCGGCAGCAGTTGGAAACGACAACGGAGGAGCATAAGGAGTCGCAGGAGGAGGCTTTGGCTCGTTGACGGCCAACAGGTGCTGACGGCTGCGTCGGTAGGTAGTCCCTTCGTAATCCAATAGGTACGATCTTGGAGAGTCGTCCACGCCAGTCACCATCGCGAGGCGGGAGTAGCCGGTGGCGGTCCGCATCCGAACGACCTGCCCGGGTAGCAGAGGCAGCAGAGGGCGGCAGGACTTGTCGTGGGAACGCCGTTGAACTTCATGTTTATGATCGATCCGTCTCTGGACGGTGGCAGGATCGAACACTTTGGGTATCAGGGACTGCTGGGCGATGGGTATGGGTTGTCTTGTCACTCTGGACATCAGACGTTGGGCAGGGGAACCCATAAGCGGGTCCCGTGAAACGTTACGTAAGTTTAGTAAGTCCAGGTAAATATCGCTGTTTGACAGGCGGGACCGCTCCAACAGGCCCTTAGCACTCCGCACGGCCCGTTCGGCCAGGCCGTTACTCTGAGGGTACTCCGGCCTGCTGGTGTAGTGAAGGAAGTTCCACCTTGCAGGGAAAGCTTTGAACTCGGCACTTGTGAATTGCGGACCATTGTCGGTCTGTAACCGGACAGGGACGCCGTGGTCGCAGAAATGCTGCCGCATCTTTGCGATGACCCTCCCGGAGGTGGCGGATGGAAGGTGGTCAATGTCGAACCAATTGGAGAATGAGTCCACCAGGACGAGAAAGAGCTTACCCCGCCATTCGAATATGTCAGCAGCCAGCGATGTCCAAGCCATGGCAGGCGCCGGCTGCTGCAGAAGAGGTTGACGCTGCTGGTGTGGGGTAAGGTTGTTACAGGAGGCACAGGAGGACACCCGGTTCCTGATGTAGTATAGATCGTATAGAGAGGCTGGGACCACAACTTTGTGGCCTTTGACGATAACCCCATCCTGGATCACCAGCTCCTCGCGGTCCAGGAAGAACGGTTGTGCGCCCGATGGCAAATTGGTACGTTTGACGGGCCACCCGCGCTTGATGATGGCAGCCAGCTGCTGCAGTGCGGGTCCGCGGCGGTGTGCTCGATCAGGCTCTGTAGCTGCTTGGTTGAAACAAAGTTGACATTAAGCACGAGTAGGTTTTCCTGCTCGTAAGGGTGGCGGTCACAGGATGCCCGTGGGGCGCGAGAAAGTGTGTCAGCAACATGCATCTCCGTTCCCTTCTTGTATGTGATTTCAAAATCAAAACGCTGGAGTTGCAGCATCATACGTTGTAATCTGGCAGGGGCAACATGTATAGGTTTGTTAAAAATGGTTCCCAGTGGCTGGTGGTCCGTCTCGACTGTGAATCTACAGCCAAAGAGAAAGTCTTTGAATTTGGAACAAGCAAACACCACAGCCAGGAGCTCCTTCTCGATCTGAGCATATCGTTGCTCCGTGTCGGTCATGGTCCGAGAGGCATACGAGACCGGTACCCGTCGCCGTAAAGCTGCAGGCAAGCAGCACCCAGTCCAAAACGAGAGGCATCACAGGTGACAACAATGGGACGGCGTTGGTCGAAGAATTTGAGTGTTGGGGTGCTGATCAGCTTAGACTTCAGACATTCGAAAGCCTGCTGGTGTTGTGGAAACCAGGACCAGGCGATGCCTTTCTTAGTTAGTTGTCTCAGGGATGAGCTCAGCTCACTGAGATTCGGTACAAACTTCCCGAGGTAGTTGACCATGCCCAAGAATCGTTGGAGACCAAGCACGTCAGTTGGGGCTGGCATTTCGGATATAGCGATAGTCTTTTGCGGGTCGGGTTTCAGCCCCTTGGAAGTGAAGATGTGCCCGACGTACGGCACCTCTGAGACCCGGAACCGGCATTTATTCTTGTTCAGTTTTAAGTTCATCTGCCGGGCACGGTCCAGGACTCTGCGGAGGTTCTTATCATGTTCGAGTGCATTCTCCCCATAAACTAGGATGTCGTCAACGATGATGGCGCAAGGCATGTCAGCGAACAGCTGTTCCATGGTTCGCTGAAACACTTCACTGGCAGAGTTAATACCGAATGGCATTCGTAGAAACTTAAACCTGCCATAAGGAGTGGAAAAAGTTGTCAGATCGGAGGAGCGCTTATCGAGTGGTATTTGCCAGAAAGAGCTTTTTGCATCAAGGACAGAAAACACCGTAGCCTGACCGACCTGAGCGGCGACGTCCTCTACGGTTCTCATGGGGTAGTGTGGCCGCCTAATCGCTAGGTTCAGGTCTTTGGGGTTGATACACACCCGTATCTCGTTTTTGTCCTTTTTCAGGGTAGCAACCATGGTGGAGACCCAGTCGGTGGGCTCGCTCACTGCTTCCAGCACCCCCATTGTAACCATGCTCTTCAGCATCGCCTCCACTTTATCCTTTAAAGCGAGGGATACTCTGTGTGGTGCTCGGACCACTGGCACCACTTTGTGGTCGGTGACAATCTTGTAGACAAGGGGCAGTTTGCCCAGTTCATTATCAAACAGGTCCGGGTACTCGGATAACGGATCCATTAGCAAACGTATTTCGTGGACAGTACGATCGAAGGACACTAGTCCCAGGTCTTGGCACGCCTGGTTGCCCAACAGAGTCACACAATCAGAATCCAGAACATAAAACATGAGGGGCCGCGATGACTTCTGCAGCACACAATTAAAAGTTGCCTTTCCCACAGGTTTCAGTACCTCGCCCCAATAGGCACATAAGGTGGAACGGTCTGAAGTCAGTGGTTCATTGTGTCTAATCTTTCGGAACAGGTTTGTTGACATAACATTGACTTTCGCCCCCGTGTCGAGTTTAGCTGTCAACGGACAGTTGTTGACGGTAACGAGAACCGATGGATCGGGGAGGCGAGCAGGTGCATGTAGGAGTGTAAATATACTAGCATCTCCTTGAGAACTAATTGCCTCAGAGTCGGGGGCAGTGTCGAGCGAGGACTGGGAACCAAAATCGCTATCAACTTGTGCTACGTTGTTTAATGCTTGTCTAGGAAAAGGTGGCAGGTTCTCACGAGAACGGCAAACCGCCGAGAAGTGATTCAATCTCTTGCAGAAATTACATGCTTTACCATAAGCCGGACACTGCGATTGCATTGAATGTATATAGTTACAATTAGGGCACCTTTTTGATCACCGGTCCCCCGGGGCCATAACCTGCCCGCGGCGCGGGTTTAGCGTTATCTATTTTGGGGACGTGGTCTGCTGAGACCAGTTAAATTGACCGATCGGCCATCAGTGCCCCTTTGTCCGAACAACGGGTCAACGACTTCAGCCAACCTGCATGCATGCATAGCGTCCGTCAGGGTAAGATCCGGCCTCCTCTGTAGCTCGGATCGCAGTTTCTGATCCAGCATACCTGTCACTAAAATGTCCCTGGTTAGCTGGTCAGTCATGTTTTCAAAACGGCAACGCTGCGCGCGATAGCGCAGATCCGCAATAAAGCATTCAACAGGTTCGTCGGGCTGTTGCTTTCTCGTGAAAATCTTCGCACGCTGTAAAATACGGTTAGAGGGCAAGTCGCAAATTTCGGCAAATTTTCGCAATAGACACACTGAGTCGTTAGCAGACTCAGCAGGTACCTGAACCAGGTCGTTCCCATCCCGGACCTCGGGATCATAGGCAAAGGCTCGCGCTCTCCTCATGGCGTCTGGACCCGCAAGGTTCAGTAGG
The DNA here is from genome assembly GCA_038087875.1 of Malacoraja senta. Taxonomy (NCBI): domain Eukaryota; kingdom Metazoa; phylum Chordata; class Chondrichthyes; order Rajiformes; family Rajidae; genus Malacoraja; species Malacoraja senta. The sequence goes on from CM075994.1 coordinate 3,181,842, forward strand.
AGAGAAGCTTTAACAATATCAGGATCGTTGCGATGCACGCTATTGATGTAGTGAGTGAAGTCCATTTCAAAAGTCGCCCAGCGTTCAGCTATGTCAGCATCAAAGACCAGGGGCGAGGCCTTGCGGCACGAGGATGCCATAGCAAAATCACAAAACTCCGATAAAGCAACACTTATAAAGAAAAAAAAACACGATATACAGGAGGCGCGCGTTTATCTTGCTAACACCATGTAAAGGAGTTTTTTCTGACTTACTTGTAGCTTTACTTAACGTTTAATAATAAGACAGGTTAAACACTTTCCAGCACTGACTGCCCCCAGTCTATCATCATGCTGGAACCAAGGGAGGAGCACATGGGAGATAGAGATCTTATACTTGATAACTAAGGCGTGGTTAGTGGTACTGAGGTAGCTATATTATTGGTTGCATGCATAAACCATATACAAGCGGTGTCTACGGAAAGCCGAAAGGGGAGGAGATGGGAGATGTGGCCAGTGGTAGGATCCCGTTGGAGGTGGCGAAAATGTTGGAGGATTATCTGTTGTATGTGACGGCTGGTAGGGTGGAAGGTGAGGACAATGGGAAATCTGCCCTTGTTACGAGTGGGGGGATGGGGAGAAAGCGCAGAGTTGTGGGGTATAGAAGAGACCTTGGTGAGAGCCTCATCTATAGCAGAAGAGGGGAATCCCCGTTCCCTAATGAATGAGGACATCTCCGATGCTCTGGTTTGGAACACCTCATCCTGGGTGAAGATGCGGCGTAGGCGAGGGAATTTGGAGTAGGGGTTGGAGTCTTTACAGGAAGCAGGGTGGGAAGAAGTGCAGTCCAAATAGCCATGGGAGTCAGTGGGTTTACAATAGACGTCGGTCAGTAGTATGTCATAGAAACATAGAAACATAGAAATTAGGTGCAGGAGTAGGCTATTCGGCCCTTCGAGCCTGCACCGCCATTCAATATGATCATGGCTGATCATCCAACTCAGTATCCCGTACCTGCCTTCTCTCCATACCCTCTGATCCCTTTAGCCACAAGGGCCACATCTAGCTCCCTCTTAAATATAGCCAATGAACTGGCCTCGACTACCCTCTGTGGCAGAGAGTTCCAGAGATTCACCACTCTCTGTGTGAAAAAAGTTCTTCTCATCTCGGTTTTAAAGGATTTCCCCCTTATCCTTAAGCTGTGACCCCTTGTCCTGGACTTCCCCAACATCGGGAGCAATCTTCCTGCATCTAGCCTGTCCAACCCCTTAAGAATTTTGTAAGTTTCTATAAGATCCCCTCTCAATCTCCTAAATTCTAGAGAGTATAAACCAAGTCTATCCAGTCTTTCTTCATAAGACAGTCCTGACATCCCAGGAATCAGTCTGGTGAACCTTCTCTGCACTCCCTCTATGGCAATAATGTCCTTCCTCAGATTTGGAGACCAAAACTGTACGCAATACTCCAGGTGTGGTCTCACCAAGACCCTGTACAACTGCAGTAGAACCTCCCTGCTCCTATACTCAAATCCTTTTGCTATGAAAGCTAACATACCATTCGCTTTCTTCACTGCCTGCTGCACCTGCATGCCTACTTTCAATGACTGGTGTACCATGACACCCAGGTCTCGCTGCATCTCCCCTTTTCCTAGTCGGCCACCATTTAGAAAATAGTCTGCTTTCCTGTTTTTGCCACCAAAATGGATAACCTCACATTTATCCACATTATACTGCATCTGCCAAACATTTGCCCACTCACCCAGCCTATCCAAGTCACCTTGCAGTCTCCTAGCATCCTCCTCACAGCTAACACAGCCCCCCAGCTTAGTGTCATCCGCAAACTTGGAGATATTGCCTTCAATTCCCTCATCCAGGTCATTAATATATATTGTAAATAGCTGGGGTCCCAGCACTGAGCCTTGCGGTACCCCACTAGTCACTGCCTGCCATTGTGAAAAGGACCCGTTTACTCCTACTCTTTGCTTCCTGTTTGCCAGCCAGTTCTCTATCCACATCAATACTGAACCCCCAATGCCGATGGAGATAGTGAGTTCGAGAAACGGTAGGGAGATGACTGAAATGGTCCAGGTGTATTTGAGTGCCGGATGGAAGTTAGTGGTGAAATGGATGAAGTCAGTGAGTTATGTATGGGTGCAGGATTTTAGCACCAATGCAGCCGTGGATGTAGCAGACGTAGAGTTCGCGGATAGGGCCACGGTACGCATCGAACAAGGATTTTTCGACGTAACCTACAAAGAGGCAGGCATAGCTTGGGCTCATGCGCGTGTCCATAGCTATGCCTTGTCAAGTCAAGTCACATTTATTTATATAGCACATTTAAAAAACAACTCTCGTTGGCCAAAGTGCTTTACATTTGTTATAAGAATAGCATAAACAAAACAAACTACATACATATATACATGTAGCCCTCACTCAGAGGACGTCAGGGAAGGCTTGGGAGTATAGATAAGTTTTTAGTCTTGACTTAAAAGAGTCGATGGAGGGGGCAGTTCTGATGGGAAAGGGGATGCTGTTCCACAGTCTAGGGGCTGCAACCGCAAAGGCGCGGTCGCCCCTGAGCTTATGGCTAGACCGTGGGATATTCAGCAACCCCAAGTCGGCCGATCTGAGGGGCCTGGAGGTGGAGTGGTGGGTGAGAAGACTTTTTATGTAGGTGGGGGCAAGCCCATTGATGGCTTTGTAGACATGGAAGAGGATCTTGAAGTTTATAGGGAACCGCACAGGGAGCCAGTGGAGAGAGGCCAGGATCGGGGTGATGTGATCCCTTTTTCGGGTGCCCGTCAGGAGTCTCGCTGCGGCGTTTTGGACCAGTTGCGGGAGGGACAGGGAAGATTGGCTGATGCCAGTGTAAAGGGAGTTGCAGTAATCTAGGTGGGAGGAGATGAATGTGTGGATGATCTTTTCGACGTACCCTAAAAAGAGGCGGGAATAGCTTGTTCGACGTACCCTACAAAGAGGCAGACATAGCTTGTTCGACGTACCCTACAAAGAGGCGTAGCTATCGGCACGCGCATGAGCCCAAGCTATGCCTGCCTCTTTGTAGTGTATGTCGAACACAAGGCGTAGCTATGGACACGCGCATGGGCCCAAGCTATGCCTTCCTCTATGTAGGGTACGTCGAATAATCCTTGTTCGAGGCGTACCGTGGCCATATTCCCGAACGCGACCTCCGCTACATCGACGACTGCGTTGGAGCTACCTCGTGCACGCATACAGAACACACTGACGTCATCCATTTCACCACTAACTTCCATCCGGCACTCAAATACACCTGGACCATTTCCGGCATCTCCCTGCCGTTTCCAGACCTCACTATCTCAATCGCAGGTACAGACTACTGACCGACGTCTACTATCAACCCACTGACTCCCATGGCTATCTGTACTACACTTCTTCCCACCCTGCTTCCTGTAAGGACTCTATCCCCTACTCCCAATTCATCCGTCTATGCCCCATTTACACGCAGGATGAGGTGTTCCAAAGCAGGGCATCGGAGATGTCCTCATTCATTAGGGAACGGGGGTTCCCCTCTTCTACTAGAGATGAGGCTCTCACCAGGGTTTCTTCTATACCCCGCAACTCCGCAATCTCTCCCAATCCCCCCACTCCTATCAAGGGTCGAGTCTACTTGGGTAGATTACACCGCAGCGGTATGAACAATGCCTTCTCCAATTTCTGGTAGCCCCTGCTTTCTCCATCTTTCCCCTCCCCTTCCCAACTCTCCCACAGCCCAATGCTCCCGCCTCTTCCTTTCTTCTTCCCACCACCCCCCCCACTCCCACATCAGTCTGAAAAAGGGTCTCGACACGAAACGTCGCCTATTTCCTTCGCTCCATAGATGCTTCCTCACCCGCTGAGTTTCTCCAGCATGTTTGTTTCCCTTCGAAGAGACATCTTATTATGGTCGTTTAAGAGTCAAGAGTCAAGTGCGTTTTATCGTCATGTGTCCCAGATAGGACAATGAAATGTATTATTCAGAAGGATTAAATTAGGTTGTATTCTGCGTCACTGTGCAGATTTGCAGGTATTATATATAGAAACATAGAAACATAGAAAATAGGTGCAGGAGAAGGCCATTCGGCCCCTCGAGCCAGCACAGCCATTCATTGTGATCATGGCTGATCATCCCCTATCAATAACCCGTGCCTGCCTTCTCCCCATATCCCTTGACTCCACTAGCCCCTAGAGCTCTACCTAACACTCTCTTAAATCCATCCATGACTTGGCCTCCACTGCCCTCTGTGGCAGGGAATTCCATAAATTCACAACTCTCTGGGTGAAAAAGTGTTTTCTCAACTCAGTCTTAAATGACCTCCCCTTTATTCTAAGACTGTGGCCCCTGGTTCTGGACTCGTCCAACATTGGGAACATTTTTCCTGCATCTAGCTTGTCCAGTCCTTTTATAATTGTATATGTTTCTATAAGACCCCCCCCCCCCACATCCTTCTAAACTCCAATGAATACAAGCCTAGTCCATTTAATCTTTCCTCATATGACAGTCCCACCATCCCAGGGATCAATCTCGTTAACCTACGCTGCACTGCTTCAATCACAAGGATGCCCTTCCTCAAATTACGAGACCAAAACTGTACACAATACTCGAGATGTGGTCTCACCCGTGCCCGATACAACTGCAGAAGAACCGCTTTACTCCTACACTGAAATCCTCTTGTTATGAAGGCCAACATTCCATTAGCTTTCTTCACTGCCTGCTGTACCTGTAAGCCAACTTTTAGTGACCGGTGTACAAAGACGCCCAGGTCGCGCTGCACCTCCCCCTCTCCTAATCTAACCCCATTGAGATAATAATTTGCCCCCTTGTTTTTGCCACCAAAGTGGATAACCTCACATTTATCTGTATTACACTGCATCTGCCACGCATCTGCCCACTCACTAAACCTGTCCAGGTCTACCTGCAACCTCCTAACATCCTCTTCACAGCTCACAATGCCACGCAGCTTTGTGTTATCCGCATACTTGCTAGTGTTCCTCCTAATTCCCTCTTCCAAAGCATTAATATATATGGTAAACCGTTGCGGCCCCAACACCGAGCCTTGCGGCACTCCACTCGCCACTGCCTGTCATTCTGAAAATGACCCGTTCACTCCTACTCTTTGTTTCCGGTCTGCCAACCAATGTTCTATCCATGTCAACACCCTACCGCCAATACCATGTGCTCTAATTTTAGTCGCCAGTCTCGCGTGCGGGACCTTATCAAAGGCTTTCTGAAAGTCTAGATACACTACATCCACTGGCACCCCTTCATCCATTTTACTTGTAACATGCTCAAAAATTTCCAGAAGATTAGTCATGCATGATTTCCCTTTCATAAATCCATGTTGACTTGGACTAATCATTTTACTGCTATCCAAATGCCCCATTATTACCTCTTTAATAATTGACTCCAGCATCTTTCCCACCACCGAAGCCAGACTAACTGGTCTGTAATTCCCCGTTTTCTCTCTCGCTCCTTTCTTGAATAGTGAGAGTATATAATGGTAGAATAACGGAGCAAATCCAAACGGAGTTGATTTTGGCAGAATGCAAACGATCCCTGGATTTCAAGGAGCCTGTAAGGTTTGGGTAAAAATTGGCATTCCATAATGTTCTCTTACGGACACATTGTGTTTACATGCACAGTTTGTTTCAATTAGAGTCAGCCAAAGTTATTGAAGGCATTTCAACAACAAAAACACAGTACATGAAGAATAAAATAATTTCACGGGGATAAAGCCCGATCAAATATCCTCTCGGCTTCTTTCAATGTTAACTCAATTTCAATAAGTGCAATTGGGCATTGTCTCAATTAGTAACCCGTTTAATGAAAGCCTCGTACCGTGCGGCATTAGTCAGCTCAGAAGAACGATTATGTTTGGAATATTAAGTTGACTTTCAAATACGAAAAGCACAGCGTTCCATTGAGATTTCCCATTAAAATATCCCACCATTTGCTCTTCTTATACTCCATATTCAATGATGCCTTCTTATCATTGAATCTGCGCACCGCAATGCAGAGGTATGTAGCGGAAGGTAATGGCAGGACACACTTGATTTGCTTTCCCCTCCCTAGGACTCGGGGTTGAGAACGAAGGTCATATAACCTGAAATGACTCGAGGTGGAAAGGCACTTCCCATGCATTTCTCAGCTTTAAGCTACCTTGCTTATATAGCTACCGTATGAGTGGGGCTGTTCGATCCGGATGGGAGGCTTACTTTAGTGATCGATACTTTATACGAACATGTTATGAACATTTTATCAATTAAGCCGAAAGCATGCACGTAAAAATGCTGTTCTTTTTTTTCTGTATAAACATATTGTATTCGTTCTTACGTTGAAATGTATTTATCCTATTTATCGCCATGGTAATAAATTCTACAACAAGTTCTTTGTTTCTCGTGATGGTGCCGAATATACACGCCAAGAGGCATCGTGCACAGAGAGCACGACCCAGCCGGCCGCTTCAGCACCACGGCTTCATTAGAGTGACAAAACAAATTCGCTTTTGATAAAGTGTTGCAAGAGTCCAATAAAAGCTAACGGTCCTCCACAGCAAGGCAACAAATTTGATGATTTCAGCAATTGAATTTGGGGCGGCACGGTGGCGCAGCGGTAGAGTTGCTGAATTACATCGCTGCAGCGCCGGAGACCTGGGATCGATCACGACTACGGGTGTTGCATGTCCGGAGGTCTCCCTATGACCTCGTGCGTTTTCTCCGAGATTTCCTCTCGAATTCCAAACACGTACAGACATATCTAAACCACACGAATCTAACTAAATGAAATTTACATCGGTATAATTGTGCATTGTTATCTAGCGTTCTGCGATGTAAATGTCATTTATCCTCATGTTTGCACCACCCATCAAATATTTCGTAGATGTTATAGATAATCTGCATTATTTTTAAAATATATTATTAAAAGAAACACGGATCTGCAGTTATTGCCCCCTTTGCTGAATCAAAACGAAATATAACCACCGTGGTCATCTTCGGCTACAATTATAGCCATTAAATGGAATGTCAGGGGAGGGAGAAAATTCGGAATCTGTGTTGCAACATACGGGAAACAGATCGAAATGTCACGATGTTTAAAATGTTACTTCATCTCTTTCACTTTATTATTATCATAGCTGACTATTTACATTTACTAATATTGGCCGTTCATAATTTTCCTTCAAAATCGCACATGGAAAAGAATCTGGTAAGTGCATTATCGCTTTAAGACGGTTATTATATATTTTTTCTCCATGCATCGAAACGACGTGTACTTTTGCATTGCTCCACGAGTCCAACAACTACCGATTTTGTATTTAGCATATTTTCCTGTTCCTGTACATTTCATGCGGGGGCTAAATTTTTTTTTTCATAGTGCACTAGCATAAAATAAAAACAATAAAATGCCTGGAAAGTTCTAAAGATCAAGAGCAATTCCCTTCGTTTAAACAAGTAAAACAGATTCGAAAGCGTTAAATTCAACATTTCGCAAATTAAGTTTTCCATGTTGTCACTACTTCAGTCTATTTGCAATTCTGGCATCGATATTTGTATGTAGCCACAATTCCCGTGTGTTCGTTCTACAAAGAACCGAAAAGATATTCATCAATTCCCCAATGCACAGAACATCAAGTTCGCACATTTATATATAAAAAAAACAGGCGGCCGTTAAAATATATTAAGAATTCCTCTAAAATCCATTTTCGCCCAGTCCTCCATTGTCCTGTCCAGCATTAGACCAAGACGGCGAAAGACATGAATGGCGTACATTAATTATCTAACAATTTAACGCTGTGCTCTGTTCTGCGCAAATATTTAATCATTCTGTGAATTAAAGAACATCAATAGAAATAAACCATTAAAAGACAAAATAAAAAACAATCGATGTCTTGAAAACTGAAAAGAAAAAAATAAACTACGTATGTTATATGCGTGTCAAACAGCATCGCGGAACTCTCTTTTCCCAGTGACTACTTTGCACATTTAGATTAACACCACAGATTCAATAGAGTACTTAGTTTTCCTCAGGATAAATTGTTTATGGCAGCTCTCGCCCATTAAGCCAGAACAATAATCATAGAAATTACTGAAAATTACTTGATACACTTAACGTAATTTTACGCAGATGTTATTTTAAAGTATCTTTCTCTGCAAGTCAAAGTTATTTCACTTCACAGAAATTGACTTTAATATCACTTTGCAGAAAACGAGAAACTGGAAGAAAGCTGTGCGCGGTAGGTCAACTGCATTGAGTTTCGCCATTGGACAACTTGAGATCCTTGTGACAATACCGATCTGTGAACAAAGTATTTCTTCCTTATTGTTGATGGAGACATGAGGAAGCTATATTATAGATTAAACTGATAGCCGTTCATATTCAAATTAGTGACAAGTTTTACTTCCATGACTGATTGGAAACGGCTGCAAAATGACTCGGGCAAACTATGAAACTATTGCGATTTTTTTTTTCCGATTGCAATACTTCATCACTTTTCGAAAGGGAAGGATCAACGGATACTGTATATAATGGTTATCTCGGCTGCCATGCCTCCCGTACATAATTAGAAGGTATTTGCTCCCCATCTCCCCGTGACCGGTTGCCCTCAATGCTACTGTACTTTGTTAAGCCACCAAATGGCTCAATTGAGCTCACAACCTTAATTATTTCGTTTTAGAACGATCTATGAGGAGTTGTGATGTTCTCTACCTTTGAACACAACTTACCTGACTCTCCCGGTAGACCCATTGTCTCTGCCTGTTCGTGCCCCACCGAACTCATCTCCACCTACCTCGACTCCATCCTATCCCCCTTGGTTAAATCCCTCCCTACCTATGTTCAAGACACCTCAGACACTCTCCGTCGTCTCCGCGCATTCCACTCTCTAGGCCCTCACCCCCTCATCTTCACCATGGACGTCCAGTCATTGTACACCTCCATCCCCCACCAGGATGGTCTCCAAGCCCTCCGTTTTTTCCTCGACCGTAGAAGCAACCTATACCCGGCCACTGACACCCTCCTCCGCCTAGCGGAGCTGGTCCTTACACTTAATACCTTTTCATTTGACTCCTCCCATTTCCTCCAAATACAAGGCGTAGCTATGGGCACACGCATGGGCCCCAGCTACGCCTGCCTCTTTGTCGGGTACGTAGAACAATCCTTGTTCAATGCGTACCAGGGCCCCATCCCCGACCTCTACCTCCGCTACATCGTTGATTGTTTTGGTGCCACATCCTGCACGCACACACAACTGACTGATTTCATCCGCTTCACCACCAACTTCCATCCGGCACTCAAATACACCTAGACCATTTCCGACACTTCCCTACCATTCCTTGACCTCACTATCTCCATCGAAGATGATAGACTCCTTACCGACATCCACTACAACCCCACCGACTCCCATGGCTATCTGGACTACACTTCTTCCCACCCTGCTTCCTGTAAGGACTCCATCCCCCACACCCAATTTCCTCCGTCTACGCCGCCTCTGCTCCCAGGATAAGGCGTTCCACACCAGGGCATCTGAAATGTCCTCATTCTTCAGGGAACGGGGGTTCCCCTCCTCCACCATAGATGAGGATCGCACCCAGGGTCTCTGCCATACCCCGCAACACTGCTCTCTCTCCCCATCCCCCCACTCACAACAAGGGCAGAGTCCCCTAGTCCTCACCTTTCACCCCACCAGCCGTCACATACAAGTGATCCTCCGTCAGTTTCGCCACCTCCAACGTGACCCCACCACTCGCCACATCTTCCCATCTCCCCCCATGCCTGCCTTCCGCAAAGACCGCTCCCTCCGTAACTCCCTTGTCAATTCTTCCCTTCCATCCCATACCACCCCCTCCCCTGGTACTTTCCCTTGCAACCGCAACAGATGCAACACTTGTCCCTTCACCTCCCCCCTCGACCATTCAAGGACCCAAGCAGTCGTTCCAGGTGCGACAGAGGTTCACTAGATGCCAGCTGATCTACATCGGTGAGACCAAGCGGAGGGTTGGCGGTCGTTTCGCCGAACACCTCCGGTCGGTCCGCAATAACCAACCTGACCTCCCGGTGGCTCAGCACTTCAACTCCCCCTCCCATTCCGTATCTGACCTCTCTGTCCTAGGTCTCCTCCATGGCCACAGCGAGCAACACCGTAAATTGGAGGGAATGCACCTCATATTCCGCTTGGGCAGTCTACATCCTGGGGGCTTGAACATTGAATTCTCCCAATTCTGCTAGCCCTTTCTGTCCCCTCCCCATCATCAGCCCTCTGGTTGTCTCCTCCCCTCCCCCAGCCCTCGGGCTCCTCCTCCGCCTTTTTCCTTTTTTTCCTTTCTTCTCCCCCACCCCCTATCAGTCTGAAGAAGGGTTTCGGCCGAAAACGTTGCCTATTTCCTTCGCTCCATAGATGCTGCTGCACCCGCTGAGTTTCTCCAGCATTTTGTGTACCTTCGATTTTCCAGCATCTGCAGTTCCTTCTTTAACACTTTTGTCTACTCCACTGCGAAATCTCGTCAAGGTATGCCTACTTTGAAGAAGTTCTCCTCCTCTCTCCGGAGACTGTTCCACAACCAACTCTCTAACTGCCTCATCTCTGTGATCCCCCCTGCCCTCCAACTCTACGACCACATCCTTACCCAAACTCGATACCATAGCCACACCTGCTTCCTCGGGGTATGCCTGCGCCTCCATCTCATACCTCATGGCTTCCAGCTCCAGTTCCCTCCCTCCCAGTTCGGACCCCAGCCGGACTATCGGTACCGACTGGCTATCTACCGGCATACCCAACAATTCTCCACCCGGGCACTGAGATCCACTCTGACTGCGATGCGCCGGCACCAGCAGGACCTCGCATTCACCCTCCCGGAACTTCGGGCATCACTCACCCAGACCTGCAACGGTCCTCAACTATATTTTATCCGCCGGAAGATCCACCTCTTCAATAAAAGATTCCTGGCCCACCTCAACTCCACCAAGGACCTTAAATTAGCCCACCTCCAGGCCGCTCCGCCGCCGACTCTCCGCGACTCGACCGCCCGCAGGCTCCGCGCCCCAACTCCGGCTGCATCGCCTGCCCGAGTCTCGCGACGCCATCTTGGCCACGAGGAGCGCCTCCAGTGCTCACAAGGACGCCGCCTTCACCGACCTCCACGTCGATGCTGCCGCCGACCTTCACCTGCCTACCGATGACGCCCAGCCTCGCCGCTTCTACGGTAACTCGGACTTCCTCCCCCTCGCCGATTCCTCCGAATCTCGCCGCCACCCGGGACCTCCCAACATCATAGCCGCACCGGGCCCATCCGACATCGCCGTCGCACTGGGCCCACCGAACATCACAGCCGCACCCGGTCCTCCTAACATCGCCGCCGGACCGGGCCCATCCAGCATCGCCGCCGGACCGGGCCTACTCTACACGGCCGCCGGACCGGGGCTCCCCGAACATGGCCGCCGCACCGCACCCTACTCACCCCCGTCGCCTCACCTGGCTGGTCGAACCGCGCCGCCCCACCGACCATCCGCCTACCGGGACCTCGCAAGCATCGCCCGTGGACCCCGACTCTACTGCCGACGGACCCCGACCATCGGGTCCGCCGACCCTCGCCACTGCAACGCCCCCCAGCCCCGCCGACCCCGACTCTACCACCCGCGGACTCCCACTATCGGGTCCCGCCGGCCCACACCCTCCAGCCCCCCCGACCCCCTCCAGCCCCCCCCGCCCTCCAGCCCTGCAACGCCTTCCAGCCCCCCCCGACCCCCGACTCCACTGCCCGAGGACTCCTATCGTCGGATCCGCCGACCCTCGCCACTGCACCGCCCTCCAGCAGCCCGCAGCCGACGCCCCACCTGCGAACTGGACTCTGCACTGGGCTTGAAGCCTCCACGCTGCTCACTCCCACTCTCCTGGGTTTGACTCCACTGTGTCCTAGCGCTAGTCTGCCTAGGCCTGGTTACCTCAGTGGCAGTTCCACTGATTCTTCCCCATCCCTCTCCAACTATGGGACCACTTCTCTTCCACACCCACACTACAGCCCTCTCACCCCCCCACCCCCTGAACACCTACCACCCCCCCACCACACATCGCTTCGTCCCCATTCCACCCACCTGCGGTCCTCCGGCCACAACCCCCATCCCTGCCGGGTGTTCACAATCCCCTCCGACCTCCCCCTCTCCGACATCGAACGGTCTGTCCTCAGCAGAGGTCTTACCTTTGTCCCCCTCCGTCCCCACCTCAATGAGTTCCGTGCCCTCCATGACTTGGAACGCTTCTACCGTCGCCTCCGCCTCACAGCTCACTTCCATGAGAAGGAGTCCTCGCTCCCCACTGATGACCCCTTTTCCCGTCTCCAACGCACCCCCTCCTCAAGGAACCCCCTCGTAGCCTTCCGGCTTTAGAACTCTTCATTCAAAACTGCCGCCGTGACATCGACCGCCTCATCTTATCCACTCCCCTGTCTCACTCCAATCTCTCCCCACTGAACGCACTGCCATTGACTCACTCCGCTACAACCTAGATTGGGTTATCAAACCCGCCGACAAGGGAGGTGCCGTGGTAGTCTGGCGCGTCGATCTCTACAAAGCTGAGGCCACGCGCCAACTCTCGGACACCTCCTCCTACATAACCCTGGACCATGACCCCACTGACGAGCACCAGGCCACCATCTCCAGCACCATCACCGACTTCATCCACTCCCACGCCCTGCCCGACCGAGCCTCCAACCTCATCGTTCCCCAGCCCCGCACAGCCCGCTTTTACCTTCTCCCCAAAATCCACAAACCTGACTGTCCCGGTAGACCCATTGTCTCTGCCTGTTCGTGCCCCACCGAACTCATCTCCACCTACCTCGACTCCATCCTATCCCCCTTGGTTAAATCCCTCCCTACCTATGTTCAAGACACCTCAGACACTCTCCGTCGTCTCCGCGCATTCCACTCTCTAGGCCCTCACCCCCTCATCTTCACCATGGACCGCCAGTCATTGTACACCTCCATCCCCCACCAGGATGGTCTCGAAGCCCTCCGTTTTTTCCTCGAGCGTAGAAGCAACCTATACCCCGCCACTGACACCCTCCTCCGCCTAGCGGAGCTGGTCCTTACACTTAATAACTTTTCATTTGACTCCTCCCATTTCCTCCAAATACAAGGCGTAGCTATGGGCACACGCATGGGCCCCAGCTACGCCTGCCTGTTTGTCGGGTACGTAGAACAATCCTTGTTCAATGCGTACCAGGGCCCCATGCCCGACCTCTACCTCCGCTACATCGATGATTGTTTTGGTGCCACATCCTGCACCCACACACAACTGACTGACTTCATCCGCTTCACCACCAACTTCCATCCGGCACTCAAATACACCTGGACCATTTCCGACACTTCTCTACCATTCCTTGACCTCACTATCTCCATCGAAGATGATAGACTCCTTACCGACATCCACTACAACCCCACCGACTCCCATGGCTATCTGGACTACACTTCTTCCCACCCTGCTTCCTGTAAGGACTCCATCCCCCACACCCAATTCCTCCGTCTACGCCGCCTCTGCTCCCAGGATAAGGCGTTCCACACCAGGGCATCTGAAATGTCCTCATTCTTCAGGGAACGGGGGTTCCCCTCCTCCACCATAGATGAGGATCGCACCAGGGTCTCTGCCATACCCCGCAACACTGCTCTCTCTCCCCACCCCCCCACTCACAACAAGGGCAGAGTCCCCCTAGTCCTCACCTTTCACCCCACCAGCCGTCACATACAAGTGATCCTCCGTCAGTTTCGCCACCTCCAACGTGACCCCACCACTCGCCACATCTTCCCATCTCCCCCCATGCCTGCCTTCCGCAAAGACCGCTCCCTCCGTAACTCCCTTGTCAATTCTTCCCTTCCATCCCATACCACCCCCTCCCCTGGTACTTTCCCTTGCAACCGCAACAGATGCAACACTTGTCCCTTCACCTCCCCCCTCGACCATTCAAGGACCCAAGCAGTCGTTCCAGGTGCGACAGAGGTTCACTAGATGCCAGCTGATCTACATCGGTGAGACCAAGCGGAGGGTTGGCGGTCGTTTCGCCGAACACCTCCGGTCGGTCCGCAATAACCAACCTGACCTCCCGGTGGCTCAGCACTTCAACTCCCCCTCCCATTCCGTATCTGACCTCTCTGTCCTAGGTCTCCTCCATGGCCACAGCGAGCAACACCGTAAATTGGAGGGAATGCACCTCATATTCCGCTTGGGCAGTCTACATCCTGGGGGCTTGAACATTGAATTCTCCCAATTCTGCTAGCCCTTTCTGTCCCCTCCCCATCATCAGCCCTCTGGTTGTCTCCTCCCCTCCCCCAGCCCTCGGGCTCCTCCTCCGCCTTTTTCCTTTTTTTCCTTTCTTCTCCCCACCCCCTATCAGTCTGAAGAAGGGTTTCGGCCCGAAACGTTGCCTATTTCCTTCGCTCCATAGATGCTGCTGCACCCGCTGAGTTTCTCCAGCATTTTTGTGTATCTTCGATTTTCCAGCATCTGCAGTTCCTTCTTTAACACTTTGTCTACTCCACTGCGAAATCTCGTCAAGGTATGCCTACTTTGAAGAAGTTCTCCTCCTCTCTCCGGAGACTGTTCCACAACCAACTCTCTAACTGCCTCATCTCTGTGATCCCCCCTGCCCTCCAACTCTACGACCACATCCTTACCCAAACTCGATACCATAGCCACACCTGCTTCCTCGGGGTATGCCTGCGCCTCCATCTCATACCTCATGGCTTCCAGCTCCAGTTCCCTCCCTCCCAGTTCGGACCCCAGCCGGACTATCGGTACCGACTGGCTATCTACCGGCATACCCAACAATTCTCCACCCGGGCACTGAGATCCACTCTGACTGCGATGCGCCGGCACCAGCAGGACCTCGCATTGACCCTCCCGGAACTTCGGGCCTCACTCACCCAGACCTGCAACGGTCCTCAACTATATTTTATCCGCCGGAAGATCCACCTCTTCAATAAAAGATTCCTGGCCCACCTCAACTCCACCAAGGACGTTAAATTAGCCCACCTCCAGGCCGCTCCCGCCGCCGACTCTCCGCGACTCGACCGCCCGCAGGCTCCGCGCCCCAACTCCGGCCTGCATCGCCTGCCCGAGTCTCGCGACGCCATCTTGGCCACGAGGAGCGCCTCCAGTGCTCACAAGCACGCCGCCTTCACCGACCTCCACGTCGATGCTGCCGCCGACCTTCACCTGCCTACCGATGACGCCCAGCCTCGCCGCTTCTACGGTAACTCGGACTTCCTCCCCCTCGCCGATTCCTCCGAATCTCGCCGCCACCCGGGACCTCCCAACATCATAGCCGCACCGGGCCCATCCGACATCGCCGTCGCACTGGGCCCACCGAACATCACAGCCGCACCCGGTCCTCCTAACATCGCCGCCGGACCGGGCCCATCCAGCATCGCCGCCGGACCGGGCCTACTCTACACGGCCGCCGGACCGGGGCTCCCCGAACATGGCCGCCGCACCGCACCCTACTCACCCCGTCGCCTCACCTGGCTGGTCGAACCGCGCCGCCCCATCGACCATCCGCCTACCGGGACCTCGCAAGCATCGCCCGTGGACCCCGACTCTACTGCCGACGGACCCCGACCATCGGGTCCGCCGACCCTCGCCACTGCAACGCCCCCCAGCCCCGCCGACCCCGACTCTACCACCCGCGGACTCCCACTATCGGGTCCGCCGGCCCACACCACTGCAACGCCCTCCAGCCCCCCCGACCCCCGACTCCACTGCCCGAGGACTCCTATCGTCGGATCCGCCGACCCTCGCCACTGCACCGCCCTCCAGCAGCCCGCAGCCGACGCCCCACCTGCAAACTGGACTCTGCACTGGGCTTGAAGCCTCCACGCTGCTCACTCCCACTCTCCTGGGTTTGACTCCACTGTGTCCTAGCGCTAGTCTGCCTAGGCCTGGTTACCTCAGTGGCAGTTCCACTGATTCTTCCCCATCCCTCTCCAACTATGGGACCACTTATCTTCCACACCCACACTACAGCCCTCTCACCCCCCCACCCCCTGAACACCTACCACCCCCCCACCACACATCGCTTCGTCCCCATTCCACCCACCTGCGGTCCTCCGGCCCCAACCCCCATCCCTGCCGGGTGTTCACAATCCCCTCCGACCTCCCCCTCTCCGACATCGAACGGTCTGTCCTCAGCAGAGGTCTTACCTTTGTCCCCCTCCGTCCCCACCTCAATGAGTTCCGTGCCCTCCATGACTTGGAACGCTTCTACCGTCGCCTCCGCCTCACAGCTCACTTCCATGAGAAGGAGTCCTCGCTCCCCACTGATGACCCCTTTTCCCGTCTCCAACGCACCCCCTCCTCAAGGAACCCCCTCGTAGCCTTCCGGCTTTAGAACTCTTCATTCAAAACTGCCGCCGTGACATCGACCGCCTCATCTTCTCCACTCCCCTGTCTCACTCCAATCTCTCCCCACTGAACGCACTGCCATTGACTCACTCCGCTACAACCTAGATTGGGTTATCAAACCCGCCGACAAGGGAGGTGCCGTGGTAGTCTGGCGCGTCGATCTCTACAAAGCTGAGGCCACGCGCCAACTCTCGGACACCTCCTCCTACATAACCCTGGACCATGACCCCACTGACGAGCACCAGGCCACCATCTCCAGCACCATCACCGACTTCATCCACTCCCACGCCCTGCCCGACCGAGCCTCCAACCTCATCGTTCCCCAGCCCCGCACAGCCCGCTTTTACCTTCTCCCCAAAATCCACAAACCTGACTGTCCCGGTAGACCCATTGTCTCTGCCTGTTCGTGCCCCACCGAACTCATCTCCACCTACCTCGACTCCATCCTATCCCCCTTGGTTAAATCCCTCCCTACCTATGTTCAAGACACCTCAGACACTCTCCGTCGTCTCCGCGCATTCCACTCTCTAGGCCCTCACCCCCTCATCTTCACCATGGACCGCCAGTCATTGTACACCTCCATCCCCCACCAGGATGGTCTCGAAGCCCTCCGTTTTTTCCTCGAGCGTAGAAGCAACCTATACCCCGCCACTGACACCCTCCTCCGCCTAGCGGAGCTGGTCCTTACACTTAATAACTTTTCATTTGACTCCTCCCATTTCCTCCAAATACAAGGCGTAGCTATGGGCACACGCATGGGCCCCAGCTACGCCTGCCTGTTTGTCGGGTACGTAGAACAATCCTTGTTCAATGCGTACCAGGGCCCCATGCCCGACCTCTACCTCCGCTACATCGATGATTGTTTTGGTGCCACATCCTGCACCCACACACAACTGACTGACTTCATCCGCTTCACCACCAACTTCCATCCGGCACTCAAATACACCTGGACCATTTCCGACACTTCTCTACCATTCCTTGACCTCACTATCTCCATCGAAGGTGATAGACTCCTTACCGACATCCACTACAAATCCACCGACTCCCATGGCTATCTGGACTACACTTCTTCCCACCCTGATTCCTGTAAGGACCCCATCCCCCACTCCCAATTCCTCCGTCTACGCCGCATCTGCTCCCAGGATGAGGCGTTCCACACCAGGGCATCTGAAATGTCCTCATTCTTCAGGGAACGGGGGTTCTCCTCCTCCACCATAGATGAGGCTCGCACCAGGGTCTCTGCCATACCCCGCAACACTGCTCTCTCTCCCCATCCCACCACTCACAACAAGGGCAGAGTCCCCCTAGTCCTCACCTTTCACCCCACCAGCCGTGACATACGACAAGTGATCCTCCGTCAGTTTCGCCACCTCCAACGTGACCCCACCACTCGCCACATCTTCCCATCTCCCCCCATGTCTGCCTTCCGCAAAGACCGCTCCCTCCGTAACTCCCTTGTCAATTCTTCCCTTCCCTCCCTTACCACCCCCTCCCCTGGTACTTTCCCTTGCAACCGCAAGAGATGCAACACTTGTCCCTTCACCTCCCCCCTCGACTCCATTCAAGGACCCAAGCAGTCTTTCCAGGTGCGACAGAGGTTCACCTGCATCTCCTCCAACCTCATCTATTGCATCCGCTGCTCTAGATGCCAGCTGATCTACATCGGTGAGACCAAGCGGAGGCTTGGCGATCGTTTCGCCGAACACCTCCGGTCGGTCCGCAATAACCAACCTGACCTCCCGGTGGCTCAGCACTTCAACTCCCCCTCCCATTCCGTATCTGACCTCTCTGTCCTGGGTCTCCTCCATGGCCACAGCGAGCAACACCGTAAATTGGAGGAAATGCACCTCATATTCCGCTTGGGCAGTCTACATCCTGGGGGCTTGAACATTGAATTCTCCCAATTCTGCTAGCCCATGCTGTCCCCTCCCCTTCATCAGCCCTCTGGTTGTCTCCTCCCCTCCCCCAGCCCTCGGGCTCCTCCTCCGCCTTTTTCCTTTTTTCCTTTCTTCTCCCCACCCCTATCAGTCTGAAGAAGGGTTTCGGCTCGAAACGTTGCCTATTTCCTTCGCTCCATGGATGCTGCTGCACCCGCTGAGTTTCTCCAGCATTTTTGTGTACAAACGATTAGATATAATTGAAATATTATTAGAAGGGAACAGTACAGCGCAGGAACAATGAATTCGGCAAACGTCATGTGTGCCGAACATGATGCCAAGTTATACCAATGACTACTGCTTGAACGCGATGCCGCACATATTGATGAACCAGTCAACAAGCATTTGCTGCACATGCTGGTTTAAAACGAAGATAGACAACTACATGCTGGAGGGACTCGTCGGGAAAGACACGTATCTCTAGAGAGAAGGAATGCGTGACGTTTCGGGTCGAGCCCATTCCTCCGTCTGAACTCCACCCTCTGCAGCATCCTGTACAGAAGCACCTATGACTAAAATCGTGAAAACGTTCAACACATTTACTTTATATGGCTGCTCATAATTTTCAACATGTTGCATACCTTCCTTTTGGTCGCAAACTATTGCCTCCATCCGATAATACCCCAAGTTGTTTAATGCTTCATGTGCATGTCTTTCCATACATGGTCTGAGATAGTTACATTTGTTTCATACGATATATTATATTATACACTGTGTGTTTTCGGATATATATTGCAACTGTTCAATTCTATCTCAACTGAAAATAATTTAATGTTAATTAGAATGTTTCATGACATCACCTCGCGACAATTTGTATCACTAAATCATTTGTCTTGGTCTGAAAATAAGAACCCCTTTGGTTTAATTCTTAACACTTTCCATCATGTGAAGGAGCGCTAAGGCTTAACCTTTTCTTTTTTCAATTCAGATTTGATAACCCTCATATTCAGGGGGGACGATTTGATGTACTGTTCCATTTTGCATTACTTTACATCCTGATATTGCAACTAGAGTAGATAATTTCACCAAAGGAGCTAACAACTGCAATACACATTCGTCCGACTTATTACCAAGGACTAACTTATGACTTCTGCAATATCATTAATTTATATTAGATCTAAAATACCGTGATGCAGATTCAGGTATGTCACAATGCTATGAATTTATTTTCAAGTCTTGGGTGGATTCGATAAATGAATGTACTTTACATAATTGCGCAAATGCACACATGTACTTTGTGGTTGCACATGTTTTCTTACGTTAAGTAGCGAGATAATAGGTCAGCGGATTTTCCTTCGGTGAGAACTGGAAATGAAGCAACATCTCTTTCGGTATAAGAAATTGCCGCTCAAGGGAAAACTATATAGACCTCGATTTAGCCATTATTCTAACAAAGAAGCGAGCGTGCTGACTCATTTTCACCACGGTTTCCTCGGGGGGGAATGCCACCCTAACTCGATGTCCGGAATATAACTTTTGAATGGTCTTAAATGGATGTGTTTAAAATTAGTCAACATTCTCTATGTAACGTCTTGTTATTGCTGATTCTACTTCAAATGTTCATCTTCCGGTGATTCTTCGGAGCGATTTGTATTGGCTCATGCACAATTTGAAATGCCACGCCTCAAGGAAACTGAATAGATTCTGTGTCAAACCAGTATTTTATTTTTCCCAACACAGCCTCCTCTCAAATCCTAATGGATTCTACAGTTCAAGCAAGCTTGACTGGCATTAAACAAACTCAGACAAACAACCCTTCCTGCGAAATGCAGAAAATGGCGTCGATTCCAATATACATGTTCGGACCCCAAACTACACTTACATCTCTTATTTGCGAATGGAAAATACTGACCCATATATGAGCAATATTTAATCGTACATCATCAGGTGTGGAAATGTGAACAGTAGCTCATTAATTTCACAAATGCTTATTCAAGTCACTGGCATTATTTCAACCTGTCTGACACTGCAGACATGAGCCTGGGTCTGTAAGATGCAGAAATGATCTATGTGATACATTTCGAATCGATCGCCGACGTTTATTCCAAGTAAAATTGAGGTTATGCATAACTGACAGGAATCCCACTTCAATACTATGTAAGTGAACGTTAATACCAATGTATTGAACTATCACTCTATCAATCTATTACGCGGCTCCATAAAGAAAACAGTGCAAATACATATTTTACCATTTAATAATAGTATGGTTGCAACAGTTGTTAATTCAAGAAAGCAAACGGTGGATTAAGAGCAAGGTGTTTCCTATCTGCTCCTCTTCTTTTCCGCAACTCTGAAACAGTGGTATTTAATCTCGGGGTCTGATTTGTCTCCAATCGGCAACTGCACGTGCAGTCAATACGGATTTCTTTAGCCAGCATGGTGAGTTGGACAAAGAAAAATCATGTTCCAAAAATAAACAAATACATTTGAGTAATGGCACGCTTACATAATTTCAATGTATAAAGAACTAACAAGTTAAGATATCAGTTGCATCACATGTTGTTTATATTGCTTATGTAAATCATTTAAAGTGTGTGTTTAATAGGCCACTGTGGGCCCCTTTAAGAATATCAACGGTTTAAGTGTGCATTAAATATTTCGATTTTCTTCGAAAAGCGATAGTGACTAATGCCACAGAAGTACTGCAAACAAACTACCAAAGCAATTAACGTTTTACACTAAATCTATTCCGCAAGTAGGTAGGATATCATGAAGGGGAGCTTTCTTAGCATATTGTGGGCTTTTGTGTACAATAGTACATTGCTGCATTGTGGCGAATTTAATTTGGGCATTTTTGCATTCGAAATCCTTTGGATCGAATGAATACACGTGAATCTAAAAATGAATAAAATTACAATTTTAAGCTTGGCGCAGATATTAACCAAAAATATCCCTCAGCAATAAAATAAAGTTTTCCATCATATGGAAGAAATCGTTAAAGAAATAGGGAATACTGCACTTGGTAATAACGAGAGAACTCCCAAATTTATCGTGCAGAACATACTTACCAATTAATTTGCACATCGATTTCTGCTAAACAAATATTTAATCTTCGCATTGGAATGCGAAACACACCTAGTATAGATAAAAGTTCGGCTTCGTGCTACTCTTCAGCATGTAACGAAATAATTTCTGACGTAACAATTCCCATTAAAATGCTCTTTTTCAGATGATACTGGATTGTGGAAAAGTAAGATTGCTTTAACTTCCCACCAAAACGCGTGTTTATTTTCATCATGGATGTTGGATATTTCTATTGACTAGCATCGCGAAACACATCCACCTTAGTTTTAATGAATAATTAATTATTCTCGTCATTTCTCAATGGGTTATTTTCTCCATTCACAGTGGTTATTTGCAGTCGCACTAAACAAGATTATATATTGTCGAATGAAAAGCCTCAGTTATGTCTTCTTTACTGAAGGAGATTTTCTTTCGAGAGATTTGCATTAGTTGTGCCAATAATAGAGTCTTTATAATTTGCCGAACCAGTCCCTGATACAACCAGTAAATTTGTTCTTTACTGTAAACCCGTAGACTTCAAAGCGTGTACTCATTGACAAACCGAATCTCCTCAAACCTCGAAGGAAGTAGAGGCGATGTTGGGCCTTCTTTATGATTGCATCAATGTGCTGCGTCCAGAACAAATATTCAGCGATACGCAACCGCAGGAATTTGATGCGTTTGACACTCTGCACCGCCATCCTGTCAATGAAGACAGATTTGTCGAACCTCAACCTCCCTCTTCCAAAGTCTACAATCCGTTTAGTGATTTTACTGATATTGAGAACAAGTATGTTCTTTTGGCACCATTTGGATCCATCGATCTCCCTCCTATACACCGACTAATCTCCATCTATAATTTGGTGGTGTCATCGACGAAATTGAAGATGGAGTTGGAGCAATGCCCCGCTACACAGTTGTGAATACAGAGTGAGTAGAGTAAAGGCTATGCTTGAAGCCTTGTGGTACTCATGTTCTAATGGATATCGAGGAGGATGTTTTGCGCGAATTCGTACAGATTGTGGTGCGCTGATGAGGAAGTAGACGATTCAGACGCAGAGGGATGCGCAGATACCCACTTTACTGCGCATGGTAACTAGTTTGGAGGGGTGAAAGGTGTTGAATGCCTCACTGTAGTCTAGAAGCAGCACACTGGCGTTTGTGTTTTTATTGTCGCAGTCGCCTAGTGATGAGTGGAGGGCCAGTATCATAGAAACATAGAAAATAGGTGCAGGAGCCTTCGAGCCTGCACCGCCATTCGACCCTTCGAGCCTGCACCGCCATTCGATATGATCATGGCTGATCATCCAACTCAGTATCCTGTACCTGCTTTCTCTCCATACCCTCTGATCCCTTTAGCTACAAGGGCCACATCTAATTCCCTCTTAAATATAGCCAATGAACTGGCCTCAACTACCTTCTGTGGCAGAGAATTCCAGAGATTCACCACTCTCTGTGTGAAAAAATGTTTTCCTCATCTCGGTCCTAAAATATTTCCCCGTTATCCTTAAACTGTGGCCCCTTGTTCTGGACTTCCCCAACATCGGGAACAATCTTCCTGCATCTAGCCTGTCCAACCCCTTAAGAATTTTGTACGTTTCTATAAGATCCCCCCTCAATCTTCTAAGTTCTAGCGAGTACAAACCGAGTCAATCCAGTCTATCTTCATATGAAAGTCCTGACATCCCAGGAATCAGTCTGGTGAACCTTCCCTGTACTCCCTCTATGGCAAGGATGTCTTTCCTCAGATTAGGAGACCAAAACTGTACGCAAACTCCAGTTGTGGTCTCACCAAGACCCTGTACAACTGCAGTAGAACCTCCCTGCTCCTATACTCAAATCCTTTTGCTATGAATGCTAACATACCATTCGCCTTCTTCACTGCCTGCTGCACCTGCATGCCTACTTTTAATGACTGGTGTACCATGACACCCAGGTCTCGCTTGCATCTCCCCTTTCCCTAATCGGCCACCATTCAGATAATAGTCTACTTTCCTGTGTTTGCCACCAAAGTGGATAACCTCACAATTATCCACATTATACTGCATCTGCCATGCATTTGCCCACTCACCCAGCCTATCCAAGTCACCTTGCAGCCTCCGAGCATCCTCCTCACAGCTAACACTGCCCCCAGCTTCGTGTCATCCGCAAACTTGGAGATGTTGCATTCAGTTCCCTCGTCCAAATCATTAATATATATCGTAAATAGCTGGGGTCCCAGCACTGAGCCTTGCGGTACCCCACTAATCACTGCCTGCCATTGTGAAAAGGACCCGTTTACTCCTACTCTTTGCTTCCTGTCTACCAGCCATTTCTCTATCCACATCAATACTGAACCCCCAATACAGTGTGCTTTAAGTTTGTATACTAATCTCTTATGTGGGACCTTGTCGAAAGCCTTCTGAAAGTCCAGATATAACACATCCACTGGTTCTCCCTTGTCCACTCTACTAGTTACATCCTCGAAAAATTCTATAAGATTCGTCAGACATGATTTATCTTTCATAAAACCATGCTGATTTTGTCCAATGATTTCACCACTTTCCAAACGTGCTGCTATCCCATCTTTAATAATTGATTCTAGCAGTTTCCCCACTATCGACGTTAGACTAACTGGTCTGTAATTCCCCGTTTTCTCTCTCCCTCCCTTTTTAAAAAGTGGGGTTACATTAGATACCCTCCAATCCTCAGGAACTACTGCAGAATCTAAAGAGTTTTGAAAAAATTATCACTAATGCATCCACTATTTCTGGGGCTACTTCCTTAAGTACTCTGGGATGCAGCCGATCTGGCCCTGGGGATTTATCGGCCTTTAATCCATTCAATGTATAATCCGTTGATCTTTTGCGGAAGTAGGCATCGTGTAGTGGGTCCAGATTCTTGTTGAGGTAGGAATGAATATGCGGCAATATCAATCGTTCAAAACACTTTGTGATCACGGACGTTATTGCCACCAACGATAATGCTTCTTGAGAATTCTTCAGTATCAGGCATCAGTATCAGACGTCATGTAAGTCTGAATTTGCTCAGGGTTTTATTTCACTTTTGCGGAATAAGAAAATGGTTGGATGTGAAACAACTCAAGTGCTTATTTGCAATGGCTCATAATGTTCGAAAAGTTCTAAGTACGGACGCCTTAAAAAACCACACCCAGATTCTGCTGGCTTGTAACGCATCACCAATCCCACAAATTCCGAAACAACTTTAATTATCTCACTGGATGAGGTAGATGTTCGCGAATTAAATCTTCAAATTCCAACAAAACTCGCAGATAGTTTACAGTATATTAGAGGGAAACCTCTATTTTCAAATTGCATTTTAGATCACCTAGCTCGTCCGTTTCTTCCCAGTCGACTCAGGACAATATATAGGTATTTGGCTACAATTTGGCTTACATTTATTCTGTGTATATGCATTCGCCGAGAATACTTTAATTAGCGGGATGTTGTTGCATTGGCCCGCACATCACCTATACCCCGTCGGAAAGTGCAATTTAATTGCGCCTGGTTTCTCAAGCAGCGCTAAACTACGTCCCAGCCAGGCATACCTCTCCGGCACGAATACACAAATCACTTTCAATGCTCCCAACGGATGGGAATATTGACATATTCAATATTGCATTAAAATATATGCACAAAAACAAAACTGGATAAAATTATTTAAAGAGATCGGTTGAATGCATACGCAAATCCATTCAGTTAGATTACAGTTAGTTGACCGGTTCTTCCGTTTCTTTTTCCATTTTAAAGAACAGGTCATGTGTTGAGTGCTGGGTGGAATGTATATTCGCCTCCATAGGCTAGTCTGCAGCGACACTCTCTGAACGTATGCACGACTGCGAACAGTACCTGCACGCAGTCCCGATTACATTTGGAATTATTGGTAATTGTTCACCTATTCCTGACAAATATATTCTGAACCGTTCAATTCTCGTTGCTACAGAAATAAAGCTGCGGTACCAGGAACGAGGTAAAATACTCTACCGTTGACGTACAGTATTATATGCTCAGTAATAATGAAGTCGCCCGACTACTTTCCAGGTTTAAAGTGGGTGTGGGTCCATGGCGAATTAATAGTCATTTGGCACTGGCAATATGAAGCATCATACCTTTATCGAAAAGGGATAATGCGACGTTGGACAAAAATATCATTCAAATGGAATATGATCTGCAGACGATCAAGACCACTAAAATATTTAGTTCGCGTAAAATAATAATTTAAATGAATTATTCCTGACACAATGAGGAAATCAGTGACGATTAAAGGTAATACGTTGTAAATGAAGACGGTACACGATTTCGATAGTACCCAACGGTCCTGATAATCTGACGGTTTGAGCAATACCCTTGAATGAATGAATGAATGAATGAATGAATGAATGAATGAATGAATGAATGAATGAATGAATGAATGAATGAATGAATAAATAATAATGAATGAATGAATGAATGAATAATTTTCACGAAACGTTATTTCTCTACTGGCAGTGTGAACTGCTAGTAGAGAAATAACGTTTCGTGAAAATTATCTTAGCATGCTCCGTTTCAAATTGCATATATTTTTAATCGCTGAAGCCACATATTCCACGACTTTTCTGGGTATTCAATCGACCTGTTATCCACACTTAACAGTCACATCTTTATTTGATGCAGATGTGGTCGGCCGCAAGATTACTCCAAGCTCTCCGAAAGAAGAGGATATATTGAACGGTAATTTACGATTTTCGCATTTACTGAGCCTGTATGTACTCCATGCTATGAGCAATGTTCACTTCAGAATATGATTCATAACACTCACTATCTACTAACGTGTATTGTATGTGTACTATACATTGGTTGACTGGATTGTCGTGCACCACATTTCAGTCTGCTTGACGGGGAACTTGAGCTTATCTTCAGCCAGACGCACTAGTTGTAACAACCCAATCTGTAGCTGTCCTTCGTTCTCATTCAAATGGAAACGATGATGTAGACAGCGGAGAGTTTCAATAAAAATAGGAGAGTTTCAATTTTTGTCGTTGTATGCGCAGGTTCTTGATTATGTTTCGCTTTGCTTGCTTGCAAATTAATCAGATCCATACTAACGGAAACTAACCAACAAAATACGCACTACAACCGAAACACCTTCTAGCTGTTATGCTTCTTTACGTATGACCAAAAATGTGTTGTGGAGAAACATTATATAATTTTATGTGACTATTTCTACTTTCCATTATATTAATACGAACCATATGCCACTTTACAGAAGAAGACGAACCAACGAAAGGTAAGTTGTGTATCTCATTGCAATATTCATAATTTTTCAAAAATAAATCTGATGCTTTTGATAATAAATGCTTAGATAGAAACTTAGAAAATATAGACATAGAAAATAGGTGCAGGAGGAGGCCATTCGGCCTATCGAGCCAGCACCACCATTCATTGTGATCATGGATGATCGTCCCCAATCAATAATCCGGACCTGCCTTCTCCCCATATCCCTTGATCACACCAGCCACTAGAGCTCTATCTAACTATCTTTCAAAACCATCCAGTGATTTGGCCTCCACTGCCCACTCTGGCAGGGAATTCCGACAATTTCACAACTCTCTGGATGAAAAAGTTGTTCTCACAAATATACAAGCTAATTGACTACCTACTCATGGAACACATAGTACGTCCCCCCTAACATACTTTAACTATAGAATTGTGCTAGACATACAATGTGTTAGCGGTCAGATGTTAGTTGCTCTCGCTCCTCGCTGGATTAATCCCAGCGTCAAAAAGCAAGTTATTTGCGTTGAGACGCTTAACATACATAACATCTCGGCCCTTTGTTTTATATAAGATGTGTCCAATAACGGCAATGGCACGTTCACAAAAAATCCACTCCATCCCCAGCACCACGTGGTAGAAGATATTAATCTATCCTACAACAGCTGAAGTTCAGGGAGACAATGGTTAAACGAACATCAGTAAATAACAGGCAACATCAGCTCAGGAATGGTACATCTTAACGATTATTGGGCTGCATTCTCTGTACAATAATATGATTCAAGCAGATTATAAAATTCGTATTAACAATTCTGTTTACGAAAGAGAAATACGGCACAGACATCCGGAAGTTATGCATCATTCGCTGAATTAATTGACTGCTTGCAACCTACCTCCCATACGCACATGACCACATATTCTAGGGGAGGTTGTGAGGAATCTGACAGGATTGTTGGGAAGAAACCTGAATTATTGCACGGTTTATGTAAAAGTTAGAGCTTGGTGAGCTGTGAGCTGACTCAATGATGAAATAAAACTGCGTAATAGGATAGAACCGATTAATACTCTTCTTTAAACTCAAAAGATGCAGATCCCGGTGAGAAGACAGAATATTGAATTGAAGCACGTCTCCAGAAAAAAGGCAAAGGAAAAGAATCAAGACGAATCGGCGTCTTGATTTCTCCATGGAATGACCTGCTTGAATTATGAAAATTGCTTCTGCAATATGTATAATCAACTGAGATATTTGCATTGGTATTATTTTTAAAAAATGAAATTCGCTATGCCAACCTTCAAAATTGCGAACAAAATACAACGAGTTATAAGTAACCTGCATATGTTAACGTAATGCATTTTTCGTGTTTAAATGCAGATACATGCATTCTCTAAGATATTAGCCATAAGATTCAAGCCCCCCAATATATTGGAATTTTCAGGCTCATTTACCTGAAATGAATTAACGACGAGGTGGCACAATTGGCACAGGTTCAAAGATATGATGATTTAATGCGCGTATATAATAATAATAATAATAATAATAATAATAGATTGTATTTTAAGGGCGCCCAATACCGAGGTCTCTAGGACACCTTACAATTTAAGAAACATATAAACATATAAACATATAATCAGAGTAAAATAAGTTGTAAAGACATCACCAATACATAAATTAAAAACAGAAATTTGATCCAAAAAAGACAACAACAAAATTCAGAAAACACACATGCAGGGAGAGCAGCGGCAGCGAAACCGCGCCAGCGTACACTTTCCCTTGCGACCGCCATGTTGGACATAGACTAACACAGACTAACACAGACACTTAACACTACACACAAAATCATCCACCCACAGTGGTTACCACTGTGGGGGAAGGCACAATGTACAGTCCCCAACCCAGTTCTCCCCCAGAGTCAGGCCCATCGAGGCCGCCACAGTTGCCTCTAAGGAGGCCCGATGTTCCTGGCGGTCGGGAGAGTCCTCGCAGCGGCATATGGGAGACAATTACGTGTATTGTCACTAAATTAATTCATTTTTTGAAATTTAAGGATTTTTATAAATGTTAAGATGTTTGCCACCAATTACACAATTATGTTATTCACAACTTTGGTGTAACAAAATCGATGTCATTTCTGGAATTGATCTGTGCATTTCTGTTGAACTAAAACCCTACTCTACTTGCCTACTCTTGAATTATCAGCCCCTGCCTGCAACATTGCATTAATTTGCATTATGTGTTACTGCCTTGCGGTCCACTATTCGGAAGCGCCTAAACGTTGCCATCCGTGTTCTACATCCTGTTATGTTTTACGATCTCTTAAAAGAAACAGACGACGACTAAGCAGTCAACCAGGGTATGGGAAATGGTTGAGCAGAATAATAAAAATATTTACCCAAAACATGACTTACCCTCGCATTTTTTGGCTTTTACGTTTATTCAACGTAATAAATTTCCATCGTACAGATAATTTATTATTAGTATGTATGCAGTAATATATCAATTCCGTAAATCCTTTACAAAGGGAAAACAAGTCCAATTATTCGTCGCCTTTGTTGATGATTTTAGTCTTTAGCTGCTTCACAAATGCCCCATATTTGATATAAGATAATGAGGTGAAACATGAGGAATCTACGGTAATTTTTATAAAATGTTCAATTTCGTTTGCAACTCCTCAGCAAACGAAGTAATCTTGTCTCAGTGCTGCAAGACGGGGACAATTGTTAACGTTGGGGATTTAAACAGCACGCAACAGTGGTTACCATAGCACGCAACACGGATACGCTCGTCAATCTAAATCCAACAAATCGCCACCTTGATATTCTTCATATGACCTGGCGAGATTCCGCGTTGTGCAGGTCAATGTCGATATCTAGTAGACATAATCGTTCACCTAATGAAATATCAAAAATATCTCCATTCCCAGAGACACAATGCATAGTACGATTTTGGTGCTGTGACCGACTTGCTATTGTTCATTGTTGTTTCATGTATCGCGATGTGATTAAACAAAAACATCTGCTTTCCAATGAGATCACATGCATGAGTACAGTTAAAATATACGCAAGTACAACAGTTAGAACGAAGATAAAAAATACTGGATACAGGCCCGTACGAAGGTTTTTGAAAAAGGGGGGTGGCATGACGCGATTACAGTGAAATAGTGCGCGCACAGCACGCATCACGAGCGCGAAGCGCAAAGTCCCTTGCGGCCGTGGTCCAGGACCCGCTTAAGGGCCCTGGAAGCTCTGGGGTTTTAGAAGCTCTCGGGTGCATTCCGAGCCTTATTTGGAGCATTTTTGCACGAATTGTATAACCAATATTTCAGAAATTAACAGGAATCTAAGAGGTAGATGTTTCGCACAAATGGTGGTGGGTGTATGGAACGATCGGCCAGATCAGGTAGTTAAGGCTGGGATTATCCTAATGTTTAAGAGACATTTGGACACGTACATGGACATTTGTCAAGGAAGATATTACAGCAGTGCTTTGGCAGGATAGATTAGAGGGCTCGTCTAGGGAGGCTATTTGGGTGGAACTGAGAAATGGGAAAGGTGTAGCAACATTTATAGGGGTGTATTATAGACCGCCAAATGGGGAGCGAGAATTGGAAGAGCAAATATGTAAGGAGATAGCAGATATTAGTAGTAAGCACAAGGTAGTGATTGTGGGAGATTTCAATTTTCCACACATAGACTGGGAAACACATTCTGTAAAAGGGCTGGATGGTTTGGAGTTTGTAAAATGTGTGCAAGATAGTTTTTTGCAGCAATACATAGAGGTACCTACTAGAGAAGGGGGCAGTGCTGGACCTCCTGTTAGGAAATGAGACAGGGCAAGTGGCGGAGGTATGCGTCGGGGAGCACTTCGGGTCCAGTGATCACAATACCATTAGTTTCAATATAATTATGGAGAGGGTCAGAACTGGACCTAGGGTTGAGATTTTTGTTTGGAGAAAGGCTAACTTTGAGGAGATGCGAAAGGATTTAAAAGGAGTGAATTGGGACATGTTGTTTTATGGGAAGGATGTAGAAGAAAATGGAGGACATTTAAGGGTGAAATTTTAAGAGTACAGAATCTTTATGTCCCTGTTCGGTTGAAAGGAAATAGTAAAAAATGAAAAGAGCCATGGTTTTCAAGGGAAATTGGACACTTGGTTCGGAAAAAGAGAGAGATCTACAATACTTATAGGCAGCATGGAGTAAATGAGGTGCTTGAGGAGTATAAAGAATGTAAAAAGAATATTAAGAAAGAAATTAGAAAAGCTAAAAGAAGATATGAGGTTGCTTTGGCAAGTAAGGTGAAAGTAAATCCAAAGGGTTTCTACAGCTATATTAATAACAAGGAATAAAATCGGTCCATTAGAGAGTCAGAGTGGACAGCTATCTGCAGAGCCAAAAGAGATGGGGGAGATATTGAACAATTTCTTTTCTTCGGTATTCACGAAGGAGAAGGATATGGATTATGTGAGGTAAGGGAAACGAGCAGAGTAGCAATGGAAACTGTGAGATTCAAAGAAGAGGAGGTGCGGACACTTTTGAAAAATATGAAAACGGATAAGTCTCCAGGTCCTGACAGGATATTCCCTAGGACATTGAGGGAAGTTAGTGTAGAAATAGCAGGGGCTATGACAGAAATATTTCAAATGTCATTAGAAACGGGAATAGTGCCGGAGGATTGGCGTACTGCGCATGTTGTTCCGTTGTTTAAAAAGGGTTCGAAGAGTAAACCTAGCAATTATAGACCTGTTAGTTTGACGTCAGGGGTGGGCAATTAATGGAAAGGATACTTAAAGATATAATATATATAAGCATCTGGATAAGCAGGGTCTGATTAGGAACAGTCAACATGGATTTGTGCCTGGAAGGTCATGCTTGACTAATCTTCTTGAATTTTTCGAAGAGGTTACTACGGAAATTGATGAGGGTAAAGCAGTGGATGTTGTCTATATGGACTTCAGTAAGGCC
This sequence comes from Malacoraja senta, assembly GCA_038087875.1. NCBI lineage: Eukaryota > Metazoa > Chordata > Chondrichthyes > Rajiformes > Rajidae > Malacoraja > Malacoraja senta. The sequence continues at coordinate 3,213,373 of CM075994.1, forward strand.
TTTGACAAGGTTCCTCATGGAAGGTTGGTTAAGAAGATTCAATTGTTGGGTATTAATGGTGGAGTAGCAAGATGGATACAACAGTGGCTGAATGGGAGATGCCAGAGAGTAATGGTGGATGGCTGTTTGTCAGGTTGGAGGCCGGTGACCAGTGGGGTGCCTCAGGGGTCTGTGTTGGGTCCACTGTTGTTTGTCATGTTACATCAATGATC
>CM075994.1:3213784-3243355 GCA_038087875.1 Malacoraja senta
CCCGCTATTTTTAAGAGCCCTATCTAGCTCTTCCTTGAAAGCATCCAGACAACCTGCCTGCACCGCCCTCTGAGGCAGAGAATTCCACAGACTACCACTCTCTGGGAGAAAAAATGTGTTTCCTCGTCTCCGTTCTAGATGGCTTACTCCTTATTCTTAAACTGTGGCCTCTGGTTCTGGACTCCCCCCAACATCGGGAACACGTTTCCTGCCTCTAGCGTGTCCAAGCCTTAAACAATCTTATATGTCTCAATGAGATCCCCTCTCATCCTTCTAAACTCCAGAATGTGCATGCGAGAGTTATGGGTAGAAAGGAAAATAGGAAAGGAGGGGGAGGGTGGGCGTGGGCAGATGTGTGAAGGGAAAATAGATACAAAGTGCTGGAATATCTCAGTGGGTCAGGCAGGATCTCTGGAGAACATGGATAGGTGACATTTCGCAGAGTGCTGGAGTAACTCAATGGGTCAGGCAGCATCTCTGGATAAAAGGTATAGATGATATTTCAGGTCTAGACCCTTCTTCACTAATATTCATGATGTGGCATATGTAGACATTCCTGAATATTACCCAAAACATCGTGAGCTACTTTGTGACGGTGCTTGCCCTCTCCTGTAAAGTCTCTGCTGCCTTGGACGATGCGGCACAAGACACGAGCTTTGGGACACGGTGTGAAGCTGTTGCAATCTGTCCAAGCCTCGTAAAAGCCTAGATATAGTGGATGTGGAGAGGATGTTTACAGTGATTTTACATGTTTACACCGATTTTACAGTGAATATAGTTTTCAGGATTGTTGCGTAACAATCCAAGCGCAAACGTCCAATACTTTCCACATAGGTAGGTTGTACGATTGCTGGTATAGCCTAGATTATGGATGTGACCCAGCCTTCACAAACTCGCCACCATTCACAATTTTGACTACATAGGAGAAGAGGTGGTACTCAATTTCAATTATTTTGTATCTTCTGTAGGACGGGAGCGGGGAAATGGGGAATAACCGAGATGAAAATGGTAATTGTCCATGTTGGCTGCTTTACGAGACAGTGTGAAATATATATGTGATCAGTGTTGAGAAGCTGGCAAATCTGAAAATTCGACAGACCCATTCCCAAACAAAGGTGCGTCGTAATCCCGGAGTATGATTTCTAAGGCTCTCTGTGCGAGTTTGCAAGGGAATTTGCCGAGTTTCCTTTTCATCTCGTGAGGTCGCGGAGCGATTAGTGTACGTTTGTCACTGTATTTGCAGTGTGGTTTTCGTTTCAGAACAGATTATTGTCAACTTCGGACCCGTGATGCTGATAGGCGCACGTACTCCACCACGATTTCTGAAGTCAATAACTAGCTCCTTTGTCTTGCTGATATGACACCATGTTACTAATCTTTCTATCTCCTTACTGTACAACGGTCGTCATTGTTCCAGATCTGTACCACGGTGTTATCATTTACAAATTTCTAGATGGATTCATCGGTGTAGCAAAGGGTTGAGGAACTATCCTTGGGAGACACAGGTTTTAAGAATTGTTGCGGAGAATGTGTTTTTGTCCTTCATCACAAATTGTGATCTAAGGGTAAAAAAATCGAGGATCCAGTCGCAGTGGACTGCGTTAACTCCCTGGTCCATGGGGTGCAAAAGTGTCTGCATATGATAATGGTATGGAAGACAGCGCTAGAATAAGCAAATTGGAATCTGTCGTAAGTGTCTTTTTTATCTACGTATTCAAGTAATGATGGTAGGACCAGGAAAATGGTGCTGCCGTGGAAATATTCGGACGTTTTGCAAATTATGGTGGATCATGGCTCTGTGAGAGACTGAGCCTTACAGGTGACACGTAGAGCGTACCTCCAATCGCATGGTTGAATGTCCGGGTGGGATCAGTCTTATATAACTCTCAAGGAGCTTGCTCCAAAGTACATCGCCAGAATGAAAGTCCATCATCCACGCAGAGCACACATTCTTTCCACGTCTGGGCATTAGATATTCCATGGATGTGATATTAGCTTCTGACGCCTGGTGGCTAGCGGTGACCCGAATATATCTTATCATCGCCGGTCGACTGCAGCAGTGGCGGTCACAGAATGCAGGTGATCGTGGGACTGATAGACATGATTAGTACAGTCACGCGGATACCATGGTGTTCAACATTTAGGCAGATATCGATAAACCACTTGTCTCAGAATTTCAAAATTCGGAATAATCTGGTTGCATCACCTCTGATTATTGCAGTTGTTCAATTAAACATTGGCTGATGTATATAACTCTTGATGTACTATAACACAATCCAATCTCTCCATTCGCCTGATTTTAATTTAATTCTTCTGCGGGTTAGCTAACATTTCGCTTTTACTGTACATTATAGGTTGTTAGTAAGCTTGAAAACGTGGAATCCGTGAGATCTTGGGCTTTCTCCCTTACGGTTGGTCAGTGTGATCTCAGTGGTGAAGCAAGATGTACCGCAGTAGCAGAAACTAGACTGGTGATTTGGCCCTTCTACCTCACAATTTCACAGACGCGAAGTATGCTACCGTCGAAGTAATTTAGAAAAAACACAAATAACTGCTGTAAAATGCTACGTAAGTTGCATCTATTAATGTGCAAAAATATATTTTAAATGAGTTGTAATGTACGATATTCTTCAATATAAGCCCTCAGTAAAATGCGTTCTTATAACAAATGCACTTCCCTAGATAAAACCTGCTTCTTGTTTAAATGCAATGCAAGTGGCTTTCATGTTATCAACCGTCACTAAATTGACAACAAACGAAATAGGCAATTCAGCAATCATGATGTTTCACTGGATAAAGTTAAATTCAGTCGGGACTATACTTTCCAGGCTACATGGTAAGAAGGGTCTCGACCCGAAACGACAGCCATTCCTTCTCTACAGAGACGCTGCCTATCCAGCCAGTTACTCCAGCTTGCTGTGTCTACCTGGAAGTTATATTCGTCAAGTGAATTTTGAACTTGGTCATTCTAAATAACGGGGCAAATAATAGTTAACAATCAACAATCAACGGTCCGAGTGCTCCTTTAATTTCTAATATCCGTAACTGATGCCTAAACAAACACATAATAAGACATCGCTCTAGCTTTGCCATCCGCAAAACGAGCTGAATATATTCTGTTGCAAATAATATGAGGATAATTAAAAATAAACTGACCACATGCTCCTTCTATTCATTAACACGGTGAACTGGTATCTTATACTCAACAGTACCAATCATTCTCAAGAAAAACAACAGCTGAGGACGCTCCGTGTGTTTTTATCCAATACAGTTTACTTCAGATTCAGAATCTGGACATACATCGCAACCCGAAACGTCACCTGTCCATTTTCTCCACTGATGCGTCATGTCCCATTGTGTTACTCCAGAACTTCCTCTTTGCTGAATACTCCAGCATCGGCAGTTCCTTGTATCTCCTTTCTTCTCCTTCACTTTGACAGAAAGATGATCAGGAATATCTGAAATCCGACCTCAATATATTAATTATCTATATTAATAAAAGTAAGATCTTGACAGCTTTTGGCTCGCTGTGCTTTGATTTTCGAGAGAACGCCGCCAACTACGGTCGTCATTTTTGGCCACGGCGCTCAGAGCCCCCCTCCGCCGGACAGGACCGGAGGATTTTTCCCTTCGATGAAAAATCAGAGATATATTAATGTTTTTTTTTTAATTCGCCATTCTCTCTGCTCCCCCGCTGGCGGCAGGAGGAGGGACTATAAAACCCGAAAGTCTCGTGCCTCACTCAGTCTCTGCCAGACGGAGGAAGCGAGAGGGTCACGGCTCACGGCTCTCCGAGCTTCGAATAACACTGAACGCACGGCTACTCCACGGTGAGTCCCCGAGATGTGGTTTTCAGCAAACGAATGTGTTTTGTCGGTTTCGTCAATGTTTTTCCCCAATTGCCCGGCTTTTGTAAAGTGCTTTCAGCAGACGAATGTGTTTAGTCGGCTTGCTCAGTGTATTTCCCCAATTACCTGGCTTTTTTAAAGTGCTTTCAGCAGACGAATGTGTTTTGTCGGCTCGCTCAGTGTTTTTCCGCAATTGCCTGGCTTTTATTAAAGTGCTTTCAGCAGACGAATGTATTTTGTCGGCTTGCTCATTGGTTTTGCCCAATTGCGTGGCTTTGGTAAAGTGCTTTCAGCAGACGAATGTGTTTTGTCGGCTTGCTCAGTGTTTTCCCCCCAATTGCCTGCCTTTTTTGAAGTGCTTTCAGCAGACGAATGTGTTTTGATGGCTTGCTCAGTGTTTTTCCCCAATTGCCTGGCTTTTTAAAGGGCTTGCTTGCAACGGTTTTCGGATGGATAAAGTGAATAAACATTTTATTAGATCAGTACTGTGTTTAATTTCAAAATTGGCGCTCATTCTGTGATTTTCGCTTAGTTGCAAGATGGCGCCGATTACGTCATTTCCGGTTAGCGGCCTGCTGGCTCTGAGTGCATAATTTCCGGTTCGTGGCAAGCAGCGAGAGGGTGACGTCAAGATGGCGCCAAGTGCAGGCGCCGTTGAATAATTCAGGAGCTTACTGCTCTGTCTATTGTGTGTGCGTTTGTTAGATGTTATTTAAAGCATGATTTTGCTTCAGCAGCTGCCTGTACAGCAGGCTTTAAAGATTCGTTTTACACACTGTATATTCAACACGTTCTGAAGTTACTTGGCATTTTAATATTGTGTGTGTGTGTGTGAGTGAATGAGTCTGTGTGAGTGTGTGTCTGTGTCTGTGTGTGTGTGTGTGTGTGTGTGTGAGTGTTAATGGGTCTGTGTGTGTGTGTGTGTGTGTGTGTGTGTGTGTGTGTGTGTATGTATGTGTGTGTGTGTGTGTGTGTGTGTGAGAGAGAGAGAGAGAGAATGAGTCTGTGTTTGTATGTGTGAATGAGTCTGTGTGTGTGTATATATAAGTGTGTGTTTGTGTATATACGTGTTTGTGTGTGTATATGAGTTTGTGTGTGTGTGTGTGTGAATGAGAGTGTGTGTGTGAATGAGTGTGTGTGTGTGTGTGTGTGTGTGTGTGTGTGTGCGTGTGAATGAGTGTGCGTGTGAATGTGTAAATTAGTTTGTGTGTGTATGTGTGAATGAGTCTGTGTGTATGTGTGAATGAATGTGTTTGTGTGTGTGTGTGTGTGAATGAGTATGTGTGTATGTGTGAATGCGTCTGTGTGAGTGTGTGTGTATATATGAGTGTGTGTGTGTATGTAAGAGTCTGTGTGTGTACATATGAGTCTGTGTGTGTGTGAATGCGTCTGTGTGTCTGTGTGTGAGTCTGTGTCTGTGTGTGTGTGTGTGTATGTGTGTGTGTGTGTGTGTGAATGAGTATGTGTGTGTGAATGAGTCTATGTGTGTGAATGAGTTTGTGTGTGTGAATGAGTCTGTGTGTGTCAATGAGTCTGTGTGTGTGGCTGTGTATGTGTGCGTGTGAATGTGTGTGTGTGTTTGTGTGAATGAGTCTGTGTGTGTGTGAATGAGTGTGAGTGTGTGTCTGTGTGTGTGAATGAGTCTGTTTGTGCGTGTGAATGCGTCTGTATGTCTGTGTATGTGTGTGTGAATGGGTCTGTGTGTGTGTGAATGAGTGTGTGTGTGAATGAGTCTGTGTGTGTGTGTGTGTTTGTGTGTGAATGAGTGTGTGTGTGTGAATGAGTCTGTGTGTGTGTGTGTTAATGAGTCTGTGTGTGTGTGTGGCTGTGTGTGAAAGAGTGTGTGTGTGTGTGTGTGTGTGTGTGTGTGTGTGTGTGTGCGTGTGTGTGTGTGTGTGTGAGTGTGTGTGTGTGTGTGTGTGTGTGTGTGCGTGTGTGTGTGTGTGTGTGAATGAGTCTGTGTGTATGTGTGTGAATGAGTCTGTGTGTGTGAGAGAGAGTCTGTGTGAGAGTCTGTGAGGTGGAGGGTGTGTGTGATCAACAAATAACAAATAGTTCAATTAATAAAATATTTCGTAGTTCAGAGCCTATTTGTTATGTTTAATAGCCTGATGGCTGCCAGGAAGAAGCTGTTCCTCAATACGGATGTTACAGTTTTCAGTTTACAAAAGTCGTACGTGACGCCAGAAGTCGGGCGTCAGTCAGTCCATAAGCCGTGAGTCAGTCAGTCAGTCCATAGGCCACGAGTTAATCCCAAGGTAGTGAATGAGTCCAGAGGCCATGAGTAAGTCGCTCACCGCCCCCCCCCACCCCCCCCCCCCCCCCGACATCCCCCAACTCAAGACGCTGCACTCCGCCTGGCTATAGGGTGCGCCCCCTCCTGCCATCTACTAAAGCCGCCCACATCCCCCGCTGGAGGACACCGCCCCTTTCTCGTCAGCTCACGAGAGCCCCCACCTGAAGCTGTCCCCCTCCCTAGGCTGCATGATGTTTGCCACCCCTCAGCCCACCCTGACTGCCCCCGCCTCAAAAAAATAATTTGCACAAATTCTTCAGTGTTCATTAACAACTGAAATTGTCTTTAGGCTGCTTTTTCGACATCATGTCAGGAAACGTTAGAGGTCAAGTTGATGTGGCTATTGCCGTAGCATACTATGGGATAGCAGCTACATTAATGCCTGGTGGAAGAATTGCACATTCTCGATTCAACCCATCTAAGTGGCCGAGGATACATTCTGCAACATCGAGAATAAATCTAAGACTGCACATTTCATGAGGCAAGTCAAAGTCATTGTTTGGGATGAATGTCCAATGATTAGGCGAGAAAGCGATGAATCGGTGGACAGAACTCTTCAAGATGTCTGCAGCAACACAAAGCCTTTTGGCGACATTCTTATCGTTTGTTGTGGCGATTTTCGACAACTGCTTGCTGTGTTGAAAGGGGGAAATGATGCTGATGTTGAAAATGCCTGCATCAAGAAATCCTACTTGTGGAGACTTTTCACCAAGATTCAATTGCACACAAATATGTGATTGACAGAGGGAGAAGGCGACTATTCTCAATGTTTGTTGAAAGTTGGAGAAGACAAGATTTTAAAGAATGAAGACGAGGAAATTGAAATTCCACAAGACATGCTTCTATCAGCAGAAACACTGGAGGATCGTATTGATTTCATCTATCCCACATTTGACTACCCTGCAGAATTATTCTCCAACAATTGTATCTTGGTTCCTCACAACGATACCATGAGAAGCATCAATTCTACACGCATCAGACGCTTGCCTGGAATCGTTAAGGAGTACTTTTCTTTCAATGCTGTCACTGACGGAACTCGTGATACTCACTTCCCAACAGAATTCGTCGATTCACTCGAGCTCTCTGGATTGCCGCCACACAAATTGGAGTTGAAAAAAGGATCTCCAATCATATTATTGAGAAACTTGGAGCCACCAAAGCTATGCAATGGAACGTGGATGATTGTGAAGAGCTACACCATAATCTGATCGTTGCAAGAATCAACATGGGAGCCTTCAAAGTTATCATTCCTAGCATAGCACTCATTTTGACACATTCCCCTTCAGCGGACCCAATTCCCCATTCAATCAAGTTTTGCTATGACGATCCATAAAGCACAAGGACAAACAATTCAGAAGGTGTTGATCTACCTCGACAAACCGTTATTTCACCATTGACGAATATATGTGGCTCTTAGCCGAGGAAGATGATGGGAAATGTCAAAGTTTTCCTGAAGAATGGAACATTGACCAAGAATTTTGTCATTAAAAGCGTGCTTCGTTGAATTATGACTTCTGAGATAAATTCTCAGATTTTCTTTCTTAAAATTTGACCGCTGAATCTCTCTATATTAAAATTGTCTCTTTTTATCAACAGGAAATAGTCATCAAGAGGCAGTGAGCAACAGAACACAACAAGAGACACAACAAGAAAGAACTTAATAATTCTCATCTTTAACATTTAAATTGTTCTTATATTTTAAGAATCATTCACATTTTAAACTTTAATAAATCCTTTTTGCACTTTTAATGCCTGTTTGTTCTTCATCACAATGGGAACCTAATGGGCAGAAATGGCTGCTCTGTGGGAGAGCCACTAAGAGTGAATGGGGAGAGGTTGTGGGGAGATGCACTGAATGTGTGGGGGAGAGGGGAATGGCAAGGAATAGAGTGGGGGGGGTGAAGGGAGGAGGGGTGACTGAGTGAAATGCCAGTGTACCAGGCGTGAGTGACTGCACTGCCAGCCCACGAGCATTGAGTAAGTGAACTGCCAGCCCACCAGCCGTAAGTGACTGAACTGCCAGCCCAAGAATCCATTCGGCCTACAAACTCCATACTAGGCCTCTGGAAACCAGTACCTTCGGCCAACAACACCCATACTAGCGCAACAGAAAGCGCCCCCCCCCCCCCACTGGCCAGCAATATTGGATTTGGTGGAGTGGTGGAATATAGCGTTGGGTGACCAGCCCTCCCGTGTGAAGCTGGGACCCAACGTGTCCCACTTAGTCTAGTATATACTAAATGACAACCGAAGTGTTCAGCGACTTAATCTGCACTGTCTATTTCGAGTTTCCTATCTGTAAAGTCGGAAATGGAATAGATACACCATTGGATTAAATAATTGAATGGAAAGGTAATAATATGGTAATGATAAAAGGAGGGATTTCGCATATTTATCTGCCCAGCAATGGCTAGTTACCAATGCAACGCTGTGACAAAACACATAGTTGCCAATCGTCCAACGAATGCGTGTGCTTATGCATTGATAAATATTAAAAACATTTGACAAGTATTTCACCTGATGAATAACAAAAGATGCCATCAACACCATCAGTATATTCAAGTAGAATAACTTAGTAAATTGTAGCTGCTCATTTCCATGAAAGAAATTAGCGACGTGTTCTCGGCTGCCAAAAACGGTTCGTACTTCACCAACAATGTGTCCGCCGACATTCTGATCTCTACCAAGTGTAAACCACAGCCTGTAGAGAAAAAACACAGAATCATCTGCAAATACATTCGTGATCTCGGAGAAAGGAAGCAAGTGCACATAATATCGAGGCTACCTGCATCTACTTGTGAAGGATGGAAGTTACCGGGTGCCGCCGCGGCGGCGCAGAATGGAAGCTCCCGCGAGACGCCTCGGAGCCGTGCAAGAGCGGACCGGGCTGCCAAAGCAGATCCGTGCTGGTACGGTCCAGATAGCCTACTCAGAGCCATGCAAGAGCGTGACCGGCGACCGGCCGAAAATATGGACCGGGCGGCCGCTGAGAACGAATTGGCGGCACGCGGCGGGCCTGGTTCACCACTGCGGACACGGGTACGGCGGGCCACTGCATGCAGGGGCAAGGTCGAAATCCACGAATACCCGAGAGTCGATGAGGGAGCCGCTAGCGGCGGATGCATGGAGTGGACCGGTAGACAATAAACAATAGACAATAGGTGCAGGAGTTAGCCATTGGGCCCTTCAAACCAGCACCGCCATTCATTGTGATCATGGTTGTGATCCACAATCAGTACCCCGTTCCTGCCTTCTCCCTATATCCCTTGATTCCGCTATCTTTAAGAGCTCTATCGAATTATCTCCTGAAAGCATCCAGAGAATCGGCTTCCATTGCATTCAGAGGCAGAGAATTCCACAGATTCACAACTCTATGGGTGAAAACCTTTTTCCTCATCTCCGTTCTAAATGGCCTACCCCTTATTGTTAAACTGTTGCCCTGGTTCTGACTTGCCCAACATCCATACATGTTTCCTGCCACCAGCGTGTCCGATCCTTTATTAATCTTACATGTTTCAATAAGATACCCTCTCATCCTTCTACATTCAAGTGTATATAAGCCCAGTCGCTCCGTTCATTAAACATACGATTGTCCCACTATCCCGGAAATTAACCTCGTGAACCTACGCTCCACTCCTTCAATAGCACGAATGTCCTTCCTCAAATTTGGAGACCAAAACTGCGCACAATACTCCAGGTTTGGTCTGACCAGGGCCCTATACACTGCAGAAGTACATCGTTGCGTCTATACTCAAATAATTTTGTTATGACGGCAGCTATCTGCACTGTCTCCTGTACCTGCATGCTTAGTTTCAGTGACAGTGTACAAGAACACCCAGATCACGTTCTAATTCCCCTTTTCCTAACTTGACACTATTCAAATAATAATCTGCCTTCCTGTTATTGCCACCAAAGTGGATAACCTCATATTTATCCACATTAAACTGCATCATCCATGCATGTTCCCACTCACCCATCATCTCCATGTCACCCTGCATCCTCCAAGCATCCTCCTCACAGTTCACAGTTCACACTGGAACCCAGCTTTGTGTCATTTGCAAATTTGCTTATGTTACTTTTAATCCCATCATCTAAATCATTACTGTTTATTGTAAATAGCTGCCATCCGTCCACCGAGTCTTGCGGAACCCCACTGGCCACTGCCATTCTGAAAGGAACTCATTAATCCCTATTCTTTGCTTCCTGTCTGCCAACCAATTTTCTATCCTTATCAGCACCCTACCCCCAATACCACATGCTTTAATTTTGCCCACAACTCTCCTATGTGGGAAATAGCCAAATGCTTTCTGAGAGTCCAGGTGACACCCACTGACTCTTCCTTGTCCATTTTCCTCGTTACTTCCCCAGAAAATCCCTGGAGATTAGTCAAGCATGATCTCCCCTTCATAAATCGATGCTAACTCGGACCGATCCTCATAATGCTATCCAAATGTGCCGCTGTTTCATATTTTATAATTGACTCCAGCATCTTCCCTACCACTGATATCAGGCTAGCTGGTCTGTAATTCCCTATTTTCACGCTCCCTCACTTCTTAACGTGTTAAATGACATTAAATACACTCTAATCAACAAGAACTGATCCTGAATCTATAGAACATTGGAAAATGATCACCAATACGTCCACAATTTCTAGCACCACCTCCTTAATACCATGGGATGCAGATTATCAGGCGATGGGGATTTATCAGCCTTCAGTCCCATCAGTCTATCCAACACCATTTCCAGCCTAATGTGACATTCCTTCAAATTATCCGTCAACTTTGGCCGCTAGCACACCTGGGAGCTTGCTTGTGTCTTCCTTGGTGAAGGCGAATCCAAAGTACCTGCTCAACCCCTCTGTCATTTAATTGCTGCCCATAATAAATTCACCTGTGTCTGTCATCAAGGGACCCACACTTGTCTTAACTATTTTTTCCTCTTCACACACCTAAAGAAACTTTTACTGTCTTCCGTTATAATTTTGGCTATCTTACCTGCGTACCTCATCATTTTCCCCCGTATTGCCATTTTAGTTTAAAATGTTCCCAATCATCTGGCTTCCTGCTGATCTTGCTATGTTATACTTCTTCGCTTTTATTTTTATACTGTCCTTGACTTTCCTTGTCAACCACGATCGCATCTTTGTAGGACAGGGACTTATGTAGGACAGGGACCGGCTTATTGCATCCAGCGCCTTCAAAGACGGCTGCTGGAAGCGTCCCCCGGGACACAGTGGCTGTCAGGCGAAGAAAGGGGTGTCGGGACGTCGGCCTGCAGCAGACTTGGGCTTACTTAGACTTACTGTAAAATTCCTTCACTCCATGGATGCTGCCTCATCCGCTGAGTTTATCCAGCATTTTTGTCTCACTACGATTTTCCAGCATCTGCAGTTCCATCTTAAACACACCAGATAGAAAGTCAACAAGCATTCATTTTTTCAAAACAGAAAACGTGCCGCTGTTCTCTTTTAAAGTTTACAATAAATGCTGGTAACTCACAAATATCACCCAGACAAGCAAAGGTTTGCATATTGGGCAATGCCCACGATTGTTCATCAAGCCGTGAGTATCAGTTTATTCTTTGGTGTGAGAAGAATTATATTATCTTACTTATCTTTTCCTATGACAATGATCTTCAATTCTACACTCATTTCTTTCGATTTTGGTATTTTACTTTTACTATTATTTGAGCATTCATTCCCTCATTAAATAATTTTGAAAATTGCGTGCAAGCTGTGAAATAGCGATTCTTTTCACAAACATGGATCATCCATCGACGTAAATAACTTCACACACGTTTCAACAGAAAACAGGTCGATATACTTTCTAATCCAAACATGTCGCCGTGCAAATCCAGAAAAAATAAACGATTTACGACAACGAAAAGTTAATTATCAATAGAGCAATAGTACAGAAGTTAAGTAATCATCTCATGCCAAAGAACAGTCTTTCCAACATTCAATATATATATATATATATATAAATACAACGTATTTTTATGCAAATTTGGAGGAAATCATTGTATGTCACATTGTTCATTCTCAGAAGATTAAAGAAATAGACATTCCATAAATAACACGATTGATATTACAAAATGGCGATGGAGTATGTGTTAACGAAATCCCAAAAAGACAAATAAAGTAAATATGTTTAATATTCTTCGGTGGAACATCAATGGCAGGAATTTGTGGGCATAATCCAGAAGGTGCAGGATCATTTCATTCCAAACAGGAAGTACGATACAAAGGGGACTTAGAGGCAACCGTGGCTGTCAAGAGAAGTTAGGGATGGTTGGAGTAAAACTAAAAGAAAAGTTGTATAACATAACTGAGAGTTTCGGGAAGCCAGAGGATTGGGAAACGTTCAAGGCCAACAGAAGGAACAAAAAGAGCAATACGGGGTGAAAAGATGAAGTACGAGAGTAAGCTGGCCAAGAATATATAGAAGGATTGTAAACGCTTCTTCATGTAGGTTAAGAGAGGAAGATTAGTAAGGACAATGTGCGTACCCTAAAGGCAGAAAGAGGTGAAGAAATTATGGGGAACAAGTTAATGACAGAAGAGTTGAACAGGCACTTTGGTTCTGTCTTCACAGAAGGAAGACACAGACAATCTCCCAGATGTACTAGAAGGGAACGGAAATAAATTTGCATTAGCCAAGAAGTAGTAACGGGTAGACTGATGAGACTGAAGGCTGATGAATTTCCATGGCCTGATGGTCTGCATCCCAGGGTACTGCAGGAGGTGACTCTCGCAATCGTGGACGCATTGGTGATAATTTTCCAATATCCTATAGATTCAGGATCAGTTCCGGTGAGTTGGAGGGTAACTAATGTTAACCCATTTTCAAGAAAGGAGCGAGAGAGAAAACGATAAATTATAGACCAGCTAGCCTGATATCAGTGGTGGGGCAGATGCTGGAGTTATTTGTTGAAGAACTAATAACGGCGCATTTGATTAGCAGTAAAAGGATTGGACCAATTCAGCATGGATTTATGGGGGAAATCCTGTTTCACTAATCTTCTGGAATTTGTTGCAGATGCAGTGTAGTATAGATGAATGTGGGGTTATCCACTTTGGCGGCATGAACAAGGAGGCAGATAATTATCTCAATGGTGTCAGATTAGGAAAAGGGGAAGTGCAACGAGACCTGGGTGTCCGCGTGCACCTGTCATTGAATGTCTACATGCAGGTACAGCAGGCAGTGAAGAAAGCTGATGGCATATTGCTCTTTATAATGAGAGGATGTATGTATTGGAGTAAATAGGTCCTTCTGCAGTTGTACAAGACTCTGGTGAGACCACATCGGGAGTATTGCCTGTAGTTTTGGTCTCCTCATTTGAATACGAACATTCTTATTATTATTATTATTCTTGCTATTGGGGCAGTGCAGTGTAGGTTCACGAGGGTAATCCCCGAGATGGCGGGACTGTCATATGATGAAAGATTGGAATGTATGGGCATTTATACAATGGAATTTACAAGGATGAGCGGGGATCTTACAGAAAAATACAAAATTATAAAAGGACACGACAAGCCAGGTGCAGGAAAATGTCCCCAATGTTCGCGCACTCCAGAACCAGGGGGCCGCAGTCCAAGAATAAAGGGGAGGCCATTTAAAACTGAGACGATGAAAAACGTTTTAACCCAGAGAGTTGTAAATTCTCTGCCACAGAAGGCAGTAGAGCCAATTCACTAGATTAATTTAAAAGATAGTTGGTTAGAGCTCAGGAGGCTAGCGGAATCAATTGATATGGGGAGAAAGCGGGCACGGGTTACTGATTGTGGATGATCAGCCATGAACACAATGCTTGCTCGAAGAGCCAAATGCCCCCCCCCCCCTGCACTTATTTTCTATGTTTCTATGTTTCAATATCAAATCCTTAGATTTAACGTATTAAAATGAAATTAGAGGAAGAAATGTGTCAGCATTTCAAGTTCTTTCTGTTCTCCATTTGCAACAGAAGAGAAGTGACCATGAATGTTACCGTTCATCCTTTGATACAGTTAATACATTACTTCCTGGCAAATGCGAACCTTTTACGTCAAATATGTTGCAAATTAGATTCGTATCAGATGAATCACTTCAGTGGAATTTGTTGCTGACATGAGTGTTGAATTGCAGTTGTGAATATTATCACTATTATACAGATTGCTCGCGATTTTCAAACGAAGTTCATTGGAAGAATGAGGTATCTTTATTTACGTTTCCAGTTATAATTCTTACCGCTGAAACAGACGTGATAATTTACGCTGGTACAAATACAATGCATTATGTAAGCGACATTACTGTCCTATACTTTTGTTATGATCAGCATAAGGGCTGTTTCGCGGAATTATCTTTGTCTCAGAATTGTTCTACTCCGCGGGAGTTTATAATTTCAACGCATGTTTCCACTGATTAATCTCTTAATAAAGATAAAGAAGAGGAATAACAGTGTTGCAGTCTCTTTGCTTCGAGTGCATATGTTTAAAATATAGCCTAGAAAATGTACCTTTCCATTTACTCCTACAAAAACCCACTCGCACGAACACAACATTTCTTCATCTCCTTTTAGTTTATATACTTGCGAAGTTTCGTTTACTTTAGTTTAATTTAGGGATACAGCGCAGAAACGGAGCCTATGGCCCTCCTGCTCCGCGCCGACCAGCGATCCCGCACACTAACGCTATCCTACGCCCTCAATAGGCAGTTCACAATTATACCAAGCCAATTAGCCAACCAACGTGTACGACTGAAGTGGAGGAGGAATGCATATCCCGAAGAAACCACACGCGGGTCACGGGGAGAACGTACGAACTCCGTGCAGGAAACACCCGTAGTCAGGATCCAAACGGGGTCTCTGGCGCTGGAAAGCAGCAATTCTACCGCTGCGTCATCGTGTCGCCTATTCACTAAAAAATGCAAACTGATGAAGAGATCCATAACATCTCCATTATAACGGCAAAAACACATTTTCATTTCTACACAGCAATGGCAGCACCGTCGGATCAATATATCAGCAAAGAAGCAGAAGATGGCGATCAAAATAATGTAGTAGAGCAACACGTTCGAGAAGAAGAAATAAACTTCAAATCCATTAATACAAAAGGTACTTGAGTGAGTAGAGGATTAACTACTATTTGTTGCTTAATATTTTTCGTGCAATATTTTTTCAAAGCATCAGTTGCAATTCCTATTTTAACATATTTTATTAATAACGTCTCGAGATTTTGGAAATAATAATCAAATAGTGTTCATCAAATCAACATAAAGAAGCAGGTTCTTAAAAAAATAACTTGACCCGGAGTCCATAGAGCAATGTCTCGAGTTGTCTCATTTTGCAATGATAATTTGAACAGCGTGCGAAAAGCCAGTGATGAAAGATGAAAGGCCCAACTGTACCTCATGAATACACCTCTATTTACATAGTAAATGAGCATATAGAGTGAATATAAAAACGACATTATCATACCCACCTCCCAACTTGAATTCTCTGATGCGCTTCTGATTTCAAGAATGCTTACTTTAACGTATGATGTTCATCGTGAGATTTGTTTTCAGTTTTTCATCTTCATCCACCAAATAGATCAAGCGCAATTATACCCAATGGTGATTCTATGCAAGAATTCCCTCTGTACAAAATGCTCCCAATGTTTAGTTGTCAATGTACATTCAGTGCATCATAGTACATAACTAGAAGCATGATGTTCGTTTTGGAGAAGGATTAGCTTCAATGCTACTTGCGAGAACGTCAAGAAAAATTATTGGCTTTTTTTTACTTTGATGGATTTTGTCCTCACATCTTAACGTCGATTTAACAAACTTGATTAATGATATCGATTTAGAGTTGATGCTTCACCAACAGTAGCATACGCCAAAGCAGCGAAGAGATGTCAACATTAACTTACTAATCCTTAATCAATCACATAGTTGAAACGTCTATTTCAGAAAACCGGAATCAAGAAGACATGTGTCTTCTTGAACATAATTTATGCCGATCAGCTTTCCTTAACGATTAAAATACGCATGCTTTTTGGAGAAGGATTAGCTTCAATGATACTTCCGAGAACGTCAAGAAAAATAATAGGCTTTTTTTGTTTTACTTTGATGGATTTTGTCCTCACATCTTAACGTCGATTTAACAAACTTGATTAATGATATCGATTTAGAGTTGATGCTTCACCAACAGTAGCATACGCCAAAGCAGCGAAGAGATGTCAACATTAACTTACTAATCCTTAATCAATCACATAGTTGAAACGTCTATTTCCGAAAACCGGAATCAAAAAGACATGTGTCTTCTTGAACATAATTTATGTCCATCAGCTTCCCTTAACGATTAAAATACGCATGCTGTAAGATCAGAAAATTCCACTTTGCTTGGAAACTGTAATCATGTGAAGAGATGGAAAAATAATAACTCTTTTACTTAGAGATTATTCTTCACAACCGACGAAAAGTCTGTTGGCCCATAGCTCATTTTAATTATTTTGCCAAATTATTTCCTGACCTTCTTAAAATTTCCAGAATTTATTTTCATGTTGTTACCTTTAACTTCTGAATTCGTCTTTTATTAGTGATCGGTTCTTATGTGAACAGTCCTGTTATATTCGATTCCAATTCAATTTCCTCGTAAAGTAATACCTTGGTTATGGTGTTCGAATTTTGCCCCAAAAAAATTATTATGTCCTTGTCGAAGCTCGTTCCTCAAATTCATTGTGCACTTAGTCCCGAGCACGTGAACACGGATGATGCCATAATGCGTAGTCAGCCGTCAGTGCTTTCGTTAAATATGTGATTTTGGAGTTTCATTATCTGCTCGGTAACTTCTAAGTTCATACGTTCATAAGTGATATGAGCAGCATTAGGTTATTCTGCCCATTAAGTCTACCTGGCAATCCAATCATGGCTGATCTATCTCTTCATCCTAACCCCATTCACCTGCCTTCTCTCCATAACCTGTCCCAAAGAAGACCCATCCCACTCACCACAATGACTACAGACCAGCAGCGCTCACTTCACATATTATGAAGACATTTGAGAGACTTGTCCTTTCCTACATCAGGACTAGTGTGTCAAATCAAATGGATCCTTTACAGTTTGCATATCAGCCTAACATCAGTGTCGATGATGCCCTCATTTACATGCTGCAGAGGGTGTACACACATTTGGACACTACTGATGCATCTGTAAGGATTACATTTTTTGACTTTTCAAGCGCCTTCAACACAATTCAGCCCCGATTGCTAGGGGAGAAGATGGAGAAGATGAAAGTGGATCCATCACTGGTACTGTGGTGTTTGGATTACCTTTCCCTCAGACCACAGTACGTGCGCCTACATAACAACAATGTCTCAAGCACCATCTTGAGCAGCACAGGGGCTCCACAAGGAACTGTGCTGGCCCCATTCCTGTTTACCATCTACACAGCGGATCTCCGATATAACACCAACAGCTGCTTTTTGCAGAAGTTTTCGGATGACACAGCTGTTGTCGGCCTCATTAAAGGGGGCAATGAGGAGGAGTACAGGGACATAATAAGTAACTTTGTGGAGTGGAGTGCACTCAGTAACCTCCATCTTAACACCACAAAAACCAAGGAGATAGTTGTGGACTTCAGGAGGGGGAGGAGGAAGACTCAAGCAACACCAATCACCATTAAGGGCACTGAGGTGGAGGTGGTCGCTAACCACAGGTACCTTGGTGTGCAGCTTGACAGGGAGCTGGACTGGAAGTGTCATATGGAGGCGGTGTACAGGAAGGGACAAAGCCGACTGTATTTTTTAAGGAGGCTGAGGGCATTTAACATCTGCCAACCCCTACTGTGCAGTGTCTACCATTCAGTGGTGGCCAGTGCTCTGTTTTTTGCGGTGGCCTGTTGGGGAGATGGCGCTCGCATAGCGGACAAAAACAGACTGGACAAACTGATCAGGAAGGCCGGCTCAGTGGTCGGGGCTGAGCAACGAACGGTCCAGCAGGTGGCAGAGGCCAGATCTCTGAAAAAACTGGGTTCTATAATGACCAACCCCACTCACCCACTCCATGCCCTGAAGGTGATCAAGAGCAGCAGCTTCAGTCAGAGACTGATTGCACCAATGTGCAAAACGGAGAGACATAGGAAGTCCTGTCTACCAGCTGCGATAAGATTATACAATGCGCATAAATAACTGCACTTTTGTTTTAATTAATTGTATTTTAACTTGTATTTTAACTTGTATTTTAACTTGTTAAGTATGGAAGCTATTTGTGGTGTTATGTATGTCTTGAAGCTGTCGTGGCATTGTAATTTCCTGCAAAGGATTATTAAAGGTAAATCTAATCTAACCCTTAACACCCGTTCTAATTTAAATTTATTTATCTCTGCCTTCAAAATATCAATTGACTAGGCCCCTACAACATTTTGTGGCAATTAATTCAACAGATTTACCACCCTTAAAGATAACAACGTAAACATAAAACTCTCATCCTTCCTCAAAACATTTTTTTTTTACCCTGTAATCAATGAATAGTTTTTATTTATTGACGCTCGTAAATAAAATTACATTATAGACAACTGCGGTCAAAGACTAGGTGTCGTTATGAAAGATAATTTTTGAATGCAATACTACCCGATATAGTGATACGAATAATAGTAAATTAATGTTAGCAACCAGATTTATCATTTTGCAATGTGAGCAATGATTGCAATATGAGCTATTACAAACGCAAATTCGGTATCCTGGCTTTCATTCAATGGATAGAACTATTAAGGCGCTTGGGCACAACATTCAAGTGTCATACGTGACCATTACTGATATCGCAGACTTGGTGAACAGATTAAAATATGCAGGTAAGATTCAAAGGGAAAGTCACTAATGTAGGGGCATATATTAAAATATTAATGATACGTTCATAATATGTTTACATTGCTACGATAACATTTTGTTAAAGTTCCCCGTGTCCATAGGTCGATGTAGCATTCAAGTCATAAGGGAAAACATCCCTGCAGATAGTCAACTAGCTGCAGACAATGGCAACCGATAGTCTAGCATTGTTTCATAGTAAGATCAATATGAATGCTGCAACGTTTCACATTTACCGGCGGGTGGCGACGTACGATGGCAGCTTCGCCAACATTCTGTCTCCTCATTTTCTTTTTTTATGTTTTTGGTCTAGTGTTAAATGCATTTGTCAGTGTATCTTTAGTTTTGTATTATGCGGGGGTTGGAGGGGGGCGTAGGGAAAACTTTATTTTCCTCTTTACTTGACGGAGATGCGACTTTTTCCGTATTCCTTCTCAGTTGACAATAGACAATGGACAATAGACAATAGGTGCAGGAGAAGACCATTCGGCCCTTCGATCCAGCACCGCCATTCAATGTTATCATGGCTGATCATACACAACCCCGTTCCTGCCTTCTTCCCATATCCCCTGGCTCCACTATCTTTAAGTGCCCAATCAAACTCTCTCTAACAAGTATCCAGAGAGAGCTGGCCTCTACTGCCCTCTGAGGCTGAGAATTGCACAGACTCACAACTCTCTGTGTGAAAAAGTGTTTCCTCATATCCGTTCTAAATAGCTTACCCGTTATTCTTGAACTGTGTCCCTGGTTCTGGACTCCCCCAACATCTGGAAAGGGTTTCCTGGTTCCAGCTTGTCCCAAGCCTTAATAATCTTGTATGTTTCCATAGGGTCCCCTCTCATCCTACTAAGTTCCAGAGTATACAAGTCCAGCCCCTCCATTCTCTCAGCATATGACAGTCCCGCCGTCCCGGGAATTAACCTTGTGAACCTACATAGCAAGAAGGTCCTTCCTCAAGTTAGGGGACCAAAACTGCACACAATACTCCAGGAGTGGTCACAATAGGGCCGTATGCAACTGCAGATGTACCTCTTTGCTCCTATGCTCAACTCCTCTAGTTATGAATGCCAACACGCTTGCTTTCATTGAATGATGATCAAGGACCCCCAGATCCCATTGTACTCCCTTTTCCCAACTTGACACCATTTAGGTAATAATCTGCTTTAACTTGTTGCTACCAACGTGGATAATATCACATTAAATTGCGTCTTCCATGCAGCTGCCCAATCACCAAACCTGTCTATGTCACCCAGCATTTTCATAGCATCCCCCTCACAGTTCAAACTGCCACCCAGCTTTGTGTCGTCTGCGAATTTGCTACGGTTATTTTGAATCCCATTCATCTAAATCTTTGAAATATATTGTAAATAGCTGCGGTCCCAGCACCGGGCCTTGAGGTACCCCACTGGTGACTGCCTGCAATTCTGAAAAGGATCCGTTAATCCCTGCTCTTTGCTTCCTGTCAGCCGACCAATTTTCTATCCATGTCTGAATTCTACTACCAATACCATGTGCCGTAATTTTGCGCACTAATCTCCTATGTGGGACGTTATCAAATGATTTCTGAAAGTCCAGGTACAGCATAACCACTGTCTCCCCCTTGTCCATTTTCCTAGTTACACCCTCACAACATTCTAGAAGATTAGTCAAACATGATTTCCCCTTCGTAAATCCATGCTGACTTGCACCGATCCTGTTACATCTATCCAAATGTGCCGCTATTTCATCTTTTATGATTGACTCCAGCCTCTTCCCCACCACCGATATTAAGCAAACTGGTCTATAATACCCTGTTTTCTCTCTCCCGCCTTTCTTAGAAAGTGAAAAATCTCCGTCCGCACTGCGGCCTAACATGGTGGAGATGGCGTTCCCTTTGCCGGGAATTGTCTTCGGGAGCTCTAACGGCAGGAGTCTGCGGACATAACATCGAGGAGCGCGCGGTCCCTTGGCTAGGTACCGACTTCGGGAACTCCAACCGCAGGATCTTCGATCGCCCAGATCACGTGAGCTCCGTTCGCCCCGACTGCGTATGGTTCGACCGCGGGAGAAATAGAGGGAATAAAATAATTCGTGCGCTGTGGTGGATGTTTATGTTAATTGTTATGAAGTTGTGTGTCTTGGTGACCTTTTGGTATGAAGGTGTGACAGTATGGCGAATCAAATAGTAAGATTAAACGAGAACATACCAGTTTGAAGTTTGATCTTTATTTTATGAGGAGTTACGTTGGTATTACGTGAAAAGGACCAGTCATGGCGCATGCGCGTCAATCTTCAAAGCAGCGGTGTGAAATCACAGACAACACAATAATTGAAGTAACATATTAAGATGAGCAACATGAGAACTACCATATGACCTTTTTTATGAGAGAGGGTTGGGCGTGGCGGGCACGTAATCACCAACGTAACTCCTCATAAAATAAAGATCAAACTTCAAACTGGTAAGTTCTCGTTTAATCTTACTATTTTACTTTGGAGTCACGTGAGTGACTACGTGAAGATTTCAAAGCTCTGTGATTTTATGCCGCAGATCCAAATCCCGGCCTCACTGCATTGATTGACTTTCGATGAGAAACAATCAATAATGCGTTAAACATGAAATGGTAATATCATGCAATAACAATTGATTTGAATAATCAAAACAAACAGTAACCCGTCTATCCCAAGGGAAGTAAACAGGACTTAATACTGAATTTGCAAACAGCCTCTTTCCGATCGGTGATCGGCCGATGGTAAAAATGTTTAAATAATTCATTTGACCACCCGGCACCTATCAAATATGGCCGCTGTGAACATCCATCGTCCTAGCCGACGACGTTGCTGCTGCACTAGTGGAAAACGGATATATACACTTCAGTGTTAATACCTGCCTTAATCAACATTTGATTTAAACCACCTTGAGATAGTCTGTACTGACACTCTCCTGTGTGGCTTCATGTAACTGATAAACAATGCTGTTTCCACATTTCTTAAGGTCTTTATAGCTTCAATAAAATGAAAATAAATGTGCCATTACACATAAACATGGATCAGTAGGTTATGCTGAAACTCAATTTTAACAAACCTGTGACACCTGGCCTGCTCTGCTTAGGCAGTACGCAATTATATAACATAACTTTCTCTTCAGCAACTTCCATCCTGTCTAGCAGAAGTTTTTTCAAAATCTACACTTGCTATGCTGAACCAATGCCAAGAGCATAACCACTTTCATGATTAGTTTGGCAAATTCAGAGACATGCCAGGAACCTACTGTCGAAACATCTTGAGGACCTCACTTACATCCCAGATCGCCATATACCTGGGTTTAGGATATTTAGAGTTGAAATTCCTTTCATCAATCCAGCTATGATATGATGAAACTCAATAGGATCTTTCCTGACCCTATCCAAACCATTCGATGACAAAGCACTTAAAGCTGAATTAATGGTGCTATAACTGAGCCCGTCATCAGCATAGAGTGTCAACAGGAACTCTAAAATATCCACAATACCTGTAGTATTATAGTCAATATTATTTTGTACACAATATTGCTCCCATTTAAAAAAAAAAATTTTTTACATAAGTAATATACCCCTTTTGAGTACTCTTTCTGCAGGCTACAGTGAGCATGTCCACCGTAAACCCTGACAGTCCTTGCTCCCGGTATGGCCTTCTTAAAACCTGCAAATTAACAAGTCAATACAATCACATAACAGATGACTTTCCCGTGTTAGCGGATGCCCCAGTCAATTCCTACGCTTGGGAACTACCAAAAAGAGGTTGGATCCCTAACTGTAACATCAAAGGGAAACCATGCTTCATTCGGCCAATTAGGTATTACAAGCACCCCCAAAGCGGCATCCGGCTTGATTTCTTGCAGACTCCGACCTATTAGGCAAAATGGTAGGAAAATATATAAAATATACCACCTCAATGTCAAAGTATTAATTGCAACTGCCACCTGGTCTGGTTCCCATGAAACCTATTTAGGCATCTGATGGTTGACCTTGATGCAAAACAAATCGATATCTGGCATTCATATACAAGTACTATATTATTGAACACCTCCTTATTGAACATTCAATCTATGTTGTCATGGAACTTTCGTGACTTGGCGTCTGCTACTATGTAGAATCTACCTGGTAGATAAATAGCTGAAATGTATTTTCCAATGCACCAGGCCCAAATTTGATTAACCAATCTGTGACAAAATACCGACTTGATTCCACCGATGTGATTAATATATATGCCACTTGCGTAGTATTGTCAATCTGAAACGGAACATGCAGATTACATTTGTTAAAGCAATAAGCCTTGTCTATTAAAACCTCTTAAAAGTTAATTGCCCATCTCTGCAGAAACGATGCATCTTGCTCAGTCCATCTGCCTCCACGGTTGAAACTCGTATCCGTGACACCCCACCCAAGTGCACTGACATTCATCTGCAAAATCATGGAAGGCTGGTCAAGCATTGCCTTGCTATAACTCCTGGACACATGGTGAATCCACCATTGCAAATCAGAATAGTCTTTATTGATAACTGCATAGGTATATTATAATGACCGAATGTATCCTTAATGCCTCAATTAGCTTGATACAGCTGTCAATTAGCTCTACCCTTTTTCCCTGGGCAGAGCACTTAATTGAATCAATTGTGACCCAAATAGTCAGGTGTTAATTTGGATTTTTCTGGATGGATCAGCAATCAGCGACTGAGCAGCAATTTTAGAGGCAAACGCCCACTGCTTACCCTCATGCATTCAGCATGTGATCCCGCAACATAGCCATGTTTGGATTCCTGTTTGGAGTTAATTCATACTAACCTTAGACACTCTTTTAGAGTGGGACTTATCGAAGCTGAAACAGGTATCACCATCCATCTCCTCCATTTGCTTGTACATGCCTCTGTACCAAGGATGTTGTTCGACTCCATTACCCACAATCCTAGCACATATGAGTGTGGCTCCATCTTCATCCACTATACTTCCACGTGGGAGGACTTATGCAACCTGCAACAGGAGCTGCCCCAGGCCTGTGTGCCTGTATTTTAGCACCATCTCGAGTGGGAGTAATGGCAGCCTGCAAACAGGTGTTGCTTCAGGCCCATGTGCATACTCCTGTAGCACTCTGTCGACCACTCCACCATTTGAGTTGGAGAGATTTTTGGCAACCCTTTACCTCAGGCATGTGTGCATGTATTTTAGCACTATCTCGACCACTGTGGTGCACCAAGTGGGGGGAATGGCAACCCTACAAACAGGTGTTGCTTCAGGCACATGTGCATCCTCCTGTAGCACTCTCTCGACCACTCCGACCCGTGAGTGGGGGGACTTTTGCAACCCTTTACTAGGTGTTGCTGCCTGACATGCCTTACGATGGAGCGTTCTTGAATTGCAACGAGACGCAATGTTGTCTGACATTGATACCCCTGGCTTGGCACTCGCTCTGGGTTGGAGTTATCAGGTGGCTGCCTACAGCAGCCGACAGGACTAGCCATGCTATTCGATACTCTGTTGGTATCCTCCTTCCCCAAACAGGCTGCACGTGCTAGCGACTCCAAATCGTGCTCCTTCCCGAAGCCAACGCCGTCTATAGGGAAGAATTCGAGCGCCTCTGGCCCCGTACATCAGACATAGTGGGAAATGTTGGAACAAACTTAACAATTATTTGTCATAGGCAAAGTCATTTATGTGAATGAAGACGCCCATCCCAGTGAAACCTGGGATTAATTTACTTTTAATATGAGTAATCCGGCGTCCTGGTGAAGAAACCTGCACAGTCCCTTTTAATGAGCAGCAATTACTATGACGCCACCTGGTGTAACTCCCACAGGTGACTGATAATACAGCTCAACAAGGCTTCCCATTTCCTTAATTGAGTAAATGATAATCATCTTTCTCGGTATAATAGTCAAAATGTGACCAAGTGGTAACGATAATGTCTACCCTTTGGAACGCTTCCCAAAATTGCGTTCGTCTTAATTTGGACGGCAACCTGAAACCTCCTCAGAATTAGCAGAAAATGCTACTTTTCCACCTCGACACATAAGGGTGATAAACCACTAATCTCACGTCCTGAGTTGGGGTTGGAGTCAGCCACACACTGACTCCTTGTGCTCCTCTCCACTGAGGGAATTGGTAAGCAGCCCTGAAACACAGTTACTGCCGCAATCCCCTGATGTCCTGCCATGATATGGAGCACCATATCAGGATAATGCACGTGTGAGGACATACATATATGACAGAGGGGACCCTCCTGGCCAGGCTCCACATGGCTTACCTCATATGGGCTGCCGATGTCGGGGTCCTCAATGAGTCGGGTAATAACCCCGACGACCACGCTCAGTCTACACCCCGAACACCCTCGGGAGTCGCTGACCTACTGTCAGCGACTCTAACAAGAAATCCGACGGCCACCGGCTCCTCACTTTACCGCGGACCGTAGCCAGTATCCCCGCGGTCCAGAGAACCCCGCGGCCCATATTTAAAACATATCTCTGGAGTCGCTGACCTGCCTGTCAGCGACTCGAAATAACAAGCTCAACAGCCACCTCTATCGTGGCGGTCGCTTGCATAACCCGCGGTCTACAAAAACCGGCGGCCCGAATTAAACCTCGGGAGTCGCGGACCGTTCTGTCCGCGACTCAACCAGCAAAACCCACCGGCAGCCTGCTACCGCACTCCCGCGGTCCAAAGCCGACATCCCCGCGGTCCACAATTTCTCCGCGGTCCACCGGGTTTTGCTGAATTTTTCCCATGTCCAGCAGGAACCTGAGAAAATGATTCCTGCTATGGACAACCTGAAAAGTAAGTTTAAACTTACCTGCAGGATTTTTCAAACTTACCGCTGGAGAACTGTGTTCCTCCCAGCCTGTCTGCGCCAATGCGAACGACGTAACGACGCGCATGCGCCCTGACGGGTCTTCTTCACGTAGTCACTCACGTGACTCCAAAGTAAAATTATGTGTATGTGTTTACATACTTGGCTAATAAATTAATTTCCATTACAATACATGGTCGTCCAGACCCTCATCGCCAGTGAAGGGAAAAACATGTCTGGAGGACTGCTGACATTCTTTCTTCCTTGCGTATTATTTTCTTTCAGAAGCTGTACTCATCGACAAGGAGAAAGGTGCGTTATTATGTACTCTGAAAAGACTCCGGATGATGCAATAACAAACTATAGATCTTAGCGAGTCAGAGAGCATATGTAGACGGAATTAATCTGCAGATGCGCAGCGTCCTGAACGTCAGCAGTCTGCAGAAAGATTAGGACAAGAGACGCCGCTTGTATATTTCCTGTGTGGGGCGCCCTGAATTCCTGCTCATCGCCTGATCGCTTAAGTTCAAGCAGTAGTTGCGTTGTTTTTTTTTGCTGAAGGTGCACAACAACATATATGCGTTATTCGAACCAGCATAATAAAGCATGGAGTGCATCATAGATTGAAAAACCTTGAATTTTGTTTCTCAGAACTCAGATCTTTGAAGCAAACTTTGCAAGTTACACGTGAGTAACAACTTCGCACAAACCCAGAAAGCATGAAACCAAACTGTGCCATACGTGTGTTTACTACAGCCAAATGTGGCCTGTTCATGAAAAATAATTAAGAATAGCGAAACTTTTCACCTTATTTCCGCTATTTCCTGAATATTTTCAAACTCCATTCAAATATTATGATGCCGGAAATAGACAATAGACAATAGACAATAGGTGTAGGAGTAGGCCATTTGGCCCTTCGAGCCAGCACCGCCATTCAATGTGATCATAGCTGATCATCCCCAATCAGTTTCCCGTTCCTGCCTTCTCCCCATATCCCCTGACTCCACTATTTTTAAGAGCCCTATCTAGCTCTCTCTTGAAAGCATCCAGAGAACCTGCCTCCACCTGAGGCAGAGAATTCCACAGACTCACCACTCTTTGTGAGAAAAAGTGTTTCCTCGTCTCCGTTCAAAATGGCTTCCTCCTTATTCTAAAACAGTGCCCCTGGTTCTGAACTCCCCCAACATCGGGAACATGTTTCCTGCCTCTAGCGTGTCCAAGCCCTTAACAATCTTATATGTTTCAATGATATCTCCTCTCATCCTTCTAAACTCCAGAATGTACAAGCCCAGCTGCTCCATTCTCTCAGCATAAGACAGTCCCACCATCCCAGGAATTAAACCTGTAAACCTGCGTTGCACTCCCTCGATAGCAAGAATGTCCTTCCTCAAATTAGGGGAACAAAACTGCACACAATACTCCAGGTGTGGTCTCACTGGGGCTCTGTACAACTGCAGAATCACCTCTTTGCGCCTATTATCGATTCATCTTGTAATAAAAGCCAACATACCATTCGCTTTCTTGGCTGCCTGCTGTACCTGCATGCTTACTTTCATAGACTGATGTAAAAGGACCCCCAGATCCCGTTGTACATCCCCTTTTCCCAACGTGACGCCATTTAGATAGTAATCTGCCTTCCTGTTTTTGCTACTAAAGTGGATAACCTCACATTTATCCGCATTAAACTTCATCTGCCTTGCATCTGCCCACTCCCCCAACCTGTCCAAGTCACCCTGCGTGCTCATAGCATCCTCCTCACAGTTCACACTGCTGCCCAGCTTTGTGTCATCTGCAAATTTGCTTATGTTACTTTGAATCCCTTCATACAAATCATGTATTTATATTGTAAATAACTGCGGTCCCAGCACCGAGCCTTGCGGTACGCCACTAGTCACTCTCTGCCATTCTGAAAGGGACCCATTAATCCCTACTCTTTGTTTCCTGTCTGCCAAACACTTCTCGATCCATGTCAGCACTCTACCCCCAATAATATGTGCCCCAATTTTGCCCACTAATCTCCTATGTGGGACCTTATCAAATGCTTTCTGAAAGTCCTGGTACACTACATCCACTGGCTCTAGTTACATCTTCAAAAAATTCCAGAAGATTAGTTACATCTTCAAAAAAAGAGCAGAGGATTAGTCAAGCATGATTTCCCCTTCGTAAATCCATGCTGACTCGGACCGATCCTGTTACTGCTATCCAAATGTGCGGCTATCTCATCTTTTATAATTGACTCCAGCATCTTCCCCGCCACCGATGTCAGGCTAACTGGTCTATAATTCCCAGCTTTCTCTCTCCCGCCTTTCTTTAAAAATGGGATAACATTAGCTACCCTCCAATCCACAGGAACTGATCCTGAGTCTATAGAACATTAGAAAATTATCACCAATGCATCCACGATTTCTAGAGCCACTTCCTTAAGTACCCTGAGATGCAGACTATCAGGCCTGGAGATTTATCAGCCATCAGTCCCATCAGTCTATCCAACACCATTTCCTGCCTAATGTGGATTTCCTTCAGTTCCTCTGTCACCCCAGATCCTCTGGCCACTAATATATCTGGAAGATTGTTTGTGTCCTCCTTAGTGAAGGCAGATCAATAGTACCTGTTCAACGCATCTGCCATGTCCTTGTTCCCCATAATAAATTCAACTTTTTTCGGTCTTCAAGGGTCCAACTTTGGTCTTAACTAATGTTTTCCTCTTCACATACCTAAAGATGCTTTTACTATCCTGCTTTATATTCTTGGCTAGCTTACCTGCGTACCTCATCTTTTCTCCCCGTATTGTCTTTATGGTTATCTTCTGTTGTTCTTTAAACATTACCCAATCCTCATGCTTCCCGCTCACCTTTGCTACGTTGTACGTCTTCGCTTTAATATGTATACTGTCCCTGACGACCCTGATGTCAGCCATGGTTGTCCCTTTCTCCCCTTGGAATATTTCTTCCTCCTAGGAATGAATTGATCCTGCACCTTCTGTATTATTCCTAGAAACACCTGCCATTTTTGTTCCACTGTCATTGAAATATATGAAATAAACAATTAATTCAATCTAATGATTTATTCAGGAATATTTCATTCACGTCTTCTAACTATTAATATAGTTATATTTACTTTCACAATGAAGAATGAATGTTATCAAATCACTTGCATTTTTGCCATATAGAAGAAAGCCTAAAACAACGAGATGAAGGTAAAAGTGAGCATTTCATAATTGTCCCACCTAAAGTGAAAAGTTTATGTTCCAAAATGATGCTGAGCATAATTGGTGTAATTTCAGATATTTTTACGAACCTCGGGCGTTAAATGACCATCAGGATCAAATGTGTGCTTCCCCATTTATTTTTCTTGCATATACTTCACTACAGTAGGATTCGCCTTGTGTTTGGCTACAAATATCCACCCATCCAATATTTTTAATATCACATTGATTGAAGTTTCTATGTTCCCCATTGTCGGAACAATCTGGGTAGTTTAGGCACGAAGCACCAACTATCAGTGAGTAATCCATTAAGATCATCGGAATTTCCCGAAGCTGATTCGGGAATAATTGACGTAGAACGATATATTCTCTCCAGATTCCGCAAGTTCCTATGCTTTGCATGGTATTTGCGGTACGTGTGATAAAAATGCAAGTAAGAATTTCATTGTTCTATCTGGGACATATGACAATAAAACACTCTTTACTCTTGACTCTTGACAATGAATTGTAGCGTATAAATTATAGCGAATAAAGCCTAGCTGTTTGCAGTGTAGCTGCTGCTGGCGCCGAACATGGCTGCCACGTTATACTGTTCCTTGCTATT
>CM075994.1:3243555-3246055 GCA_038087875.1 Malacoraja senta
GGGTCCCAACACTGAGCCTTGCGGTACCCCCACTAGTCACTGCCTGCCACTCTGAAAAGGACCTGTTTACTCCTACTCTTTGTTTCCTGTCTGCCAGTCAGTTCTCTATCCACATCAATACAGGACCCCCAATACCACTAATCACTTATGTGGGACCTTGTCGAAAGCCTTCTGAAGGTCCAGATATAACACATCCACTGCTTCTCCCTTATCCACTTTACTAGTTACATCCTCGAAAATTATATAAGATTCGTCAGACATGATTTACCTTTCGTAAAATCCATGCTGACTTTGTACAATGATTTCACCCCTATCCAAATGTGCTGCAATCCCATCTTGAATAACTGACTCTAGCAGCTTCCCACTACCGAAGTTAGACTAACTGGTCTGTAATTCCCCGTTTTCTCTCTCGCTCCCTTTTTTAAATGTGGGGTTACATTAGCTACCCTCCAATTCCCAGGAACTACTCCAGAATCTAAGGTGTTTAAAAAAATTATCACTAATGCATCCACTATTTCTGGGGCTACTTCCTTAAGTACTCTGGGGATGCAGCCTATCTGGCCCTGGGGATTTATCGGCCTTTAATCCATTCAATTTACCTAACACCACTGCCCGGCTAACCTGGATTTCACTCAGTTCCTCCATCTCATTTGACCCGCGGTCCGCTGCTATTTCCGGCAGATTATTTATGTCTTCCTTGGTGAAGACAGAACCACAGTAGTTATTCAATTGGTCTGGCATGTCCTTGTTCCCTATGATCAATTCACATGTTTCTGACTGCAAGGGACCTACATTTGTTTTAACTAATCTCTTTCTCTTCGCATATTTATAAAAATGTGTGCAGTCAGTTTTTATGTTCCCTGCCAGTTTTCTTTCATAACCTATTTTCCCTTTCCTAATTAAGCCCTTTGTCCTCCTCTGCTGGACTCTGAATTTCTCCCAGTCATATGGTAGGCTGCTTTTTCTGGCTAATTTGTACGCTCATCTTTTGTTTTGATACTATCCCCTAATTCCCCTTGTTATCCACGGATGCACTACCTTCCCTGATGTATTCTTTTCCCCAAACTGGAATGAACAATTGTTGTAGTTCATCCATGCAGTCTTTAAATGCCTTCCCTTGCATATCCATCGTCAACCCTTTAAGAATCAATTGCCAGTCAATCTTGGCCAATTCACGTTTCGTACCCTCAAAGTTACCTTTCTTTAAGTTCAGAACCCTTGTTTCTGAATTAACAATGCCACTCTCCATTTAATGAAGAATTCAACCATGTTATGGTCACTCTTGCCCAAGGGGCCACGCACAACACGACTGCTAACTAATCCTTCCTCATTACACACTGATCTGTTATGTATTTATGCCTAAAATATTATTTTGTGCTGGCAAGACTTTCACTGTCTTATCTGGGTCACATGACAATAAAACTCTCTTGACTGTTTATTTGAATTCTAGAGCCACCTCAATGAGTATCCTGGGATGTAGACCATCAGGACTTGAGCATTTATCAGCCTTCAGTCCCATCAGTCAACCAGCACTATTTCTTGCCAAATGTGAATTCCTGCAGTCCCTCCGTCACCGTAGGTCCTCTGGCCGCTAGTACATCTGAGAGATTGTTTGTGTCCAAAGTGCCTGTTCAACTCGTCTGCCATGTCCTTGCTCCCCATAATACATGCACCTGTTTCTGTCATCAAGGGACCCACATTTGTCTTCTCTCATATTTTCCTCTTCATCTAACTAAAGAAGCTTTTACTATCCTCCTTTATATTCTTGGCGTGCTCACCTTACATCTCGAGGATGTTCTGAAGTCGGTCCGAGACATCTTGAACCCTGGCACGAGGGAGGCAACAGACTATCCCCGAGTCTCGCCTGCCGCTACAGAATCTTCTGTCCATACCTCGGACAATGGAGTCACCCACGACCGTGGCTTTGTTCGACGACGGCCTCGCCGGTGGAGCTTCAGCGCCAGGTTTGGAGCCACCGACCTGTCCGCCGCTCGGACTGGAGCGTCGTCTGCCCCGACAGCTTCCAAGAGTGTGTGCCCGTTTTCATTAGGTACAGTCACCGGGTGGCGCACGCTTACTCCTCTTTCTCACAGTCAACCCACCTTCGCTCTTCAGGTACACTTGGTGTGACAAACCCACTGAAGGTCTTATCAAGGAATCTCTCGTTTTCCCGGATGCCCCTGAGGTCATCCAGGTGCTTCTCCAGTCTCCAACACGTTCATTAAGGAGCTGCACCTGAGCACATTCTCTCCAGGTACAGTTTCCAGAAGCACCAGCGTTGTCCCTGACTTCGTACATCCCGAAGGAAACACACTGTGGCAACTTGCCTGCCATTTCTTTAGTGGGCAAACATCACAAATCGCAAATTTCGATCAAGTGTAGCCTTCTTGCCTCAACCTCCTCGCCGAAGACTCTCGAGCAAAAGGCTCACACTTTACTCACCAGGACACTCTCGAGCCAAAGACTCGCAATTTACTCACCAAGGGACTCTCGAGCCAAA
>CM075994.1:3251055-3273555 GCA_038087875.1 Malacoraja senta
GCATGATAGCGGTATTTATACAATCTTATATCCATTATTTCATAAACTATATAACAGAGCGATTGCCTGTCCGAATGTGCGATTGTGCGTATGTGTGTGTGCGTGTCTTATAACATAACTTTATAAAATAAAATTAAAGTGGAAATATAGAAAGCGATGTGGGAAACTATATTAATTTGTGCAAACTTGCAGTAAGATGTATCGAGTGTTGATAAATACGATGATTCGTCATTTGGGAGAATAAGCGGCAGATGTAAAAGAAAGAGTCATACGCTGATAGGAGCATGGACCAGCAGGCCATTCGATCCTAATGTCCACTCCGGCAATGGACACCCTTCGGTATTAATGGCACCTTCCAACATTTAACCCGTTGCATTTTACAGTTAAGAAACATAAATTATCCGCGGGACAACAGTTAAATACTATCAACGACTTTGCTTACTCGATTCTCTACCAGTGTATTCCAGTTATTCGCCACTTTTTGAGTTA
Source organism: Malacoraja senta (assembly GCA_038087875.1). Taxonomy (NCBI): domain Eukaryota; kingdom Metazoa; phylum Chordata; class Chondrichthyes; order Rajiformes; family Rajidae; genus Malacoraja; species Malacoraja senta. The sequence goes on from CM075994.1 coordinate 3,251,545, forward strand.
AAAAGCCCACCTTGTATCGACTTTATAAGTTGAATAAGTTGCCCCTTATTCCTTATCCCAAAATACATGTTTGCAAAGAGTCTGTAACAAAACAATAGCAACCCACACCAAACGAGGCACTTAAAACACATTTAAACAGAGATTTCGATTGACCATTGTGTAGATCAGGCTCACCGTCTAGTACAAGTAGTGACAGAATATAAATTTCTCCATTCTGAAACGTAAATCAGTTTCAGTCTCCAGAAAATAAATAACAAACAAAGCCCCTGTCCCACTTTGGAAACCAGAACGGAAACCTCTGGTGACCTTGCGCCCCACCCAAGTCCCGTCAGGTTCCCCGAGGTTCCTGGAGTTTTTGGTCACCCTCCCGAATGGTCGAAAGTGGTTTCGCGTAGTCGAGGCTTCTTCTATGTTCCTGCGATTATTTCAACAAATTCAAAACCGGCCTCCACTAAACATAGGTGGCCGTTTGGTCGAAGCCAGTGGAGTGGGGTTGCTATTTACTTACCGGCAGTCGAAGGCATTCTCCTTCACTGACCGGCCATTTGATTGGCTCCTTGGAGTTTTCAGCAAAGATCCGAAAGGATCTTTGGTTTTAAAAACTTGAAGATTCACCGGAAGGTAAAATGCCCACTAAATGTATTAAACTTCTTAAAACTGTGTCCACTCCTTCTCCCCCCCTTCACTCCCCTCCCCCCCTTATCTCACTCTTCTCTCCCCTTCTCTCTCCCCTTCTCTCTCCACTTCTCTCCCCTTATCTTCCTTCTCCCCGCTTCTCTCTCCCCTTTTCCCCTTCTCTTCCCCTTCTCTCCCCTTCTCCGTCCTTCTCTCCCCTTATTTGCCCTTCTCTCCCTGCCTGCCGCGCTCTCTAAAGGACTTATCGTGCTCTTTGGCAGCCGTTTACCTTCCTCTTCATCACGCAGACAGCGCTCCTCCGCTGTCCATGCCTCCCACCTTCGCGATGTGCTTGTGTTTGTGTTTGTGTGTGTGTGTGTGTGTGTGTGTGTGTGTGTGTGTGTGTGTGTGTGTGTGTGTGTGTGTGCGTGTGTGCGTGTATGGTGTGTGTGTGTGTGTGTGTGTGTGTGTGTGTGTGTGTGTGTGTGTGTGTGTGTGTGTGTGTGTGTGTGTGTGTGTGTGTGTGTGTGTGTGTGTGTGTGTGTGTGTGTAGGTGTGCGGTCGGTTGCAAAGATCCTGTAGGATCTTTGGGTCAGTAGATGCAGCTCACGCTTCAGTCGAGGCTTTCCAGGCGAGTGAACAAAACCTCTGGCGACTCATGGAAACCTTGGGTGGGGCGCAAGGTCACCAGAGGTTTCCGTTCGGGTTTCCTAAGTGGGACAGGGGCTTTAGACTCGTGCTTCTCAATGCATTACAATTTTAATTAAATCCGCTGCTGGATTTGTGTATTTACTTACAAATCCCGGAACAAATGCCCTACAAAGATCGTGAAATTGGAAGGAACCATATATTAAGCATTCTCCCGAATGAAAGACACTTTAATGATGTCATGTTTTAAAAACTGCAGATGCTGGAAAAATCGAAAGTAGACAAAATGTGCTGGAGAGAGTCAGCGGGTTAGGCAGCATCTATGGAGAAAAGGATGCTGCCTCACCCTCTGAATTTTCCAGCATATTTTTGTCTACTTCATGGTGTCATGAAGTGTGTTGTCCACCCAGAGAGTTTTGTCCACTTTAGCCACACACTTACCAGAGAGAACGTGATCCAATCAAAATCCTTCCCAATAAATATTTGAATATTCGCCATTTGTGATTAAATAGTCGGAAAGAATATCAAGTTTTACAAATACAGGTGAACCGATATGCCTGAACTCAAAGAGTTCAAATATACTTGATATTTCAACGCGTTTTATTTTACGTGTAATAAACATAGTTTTTATCACAGCGGTACAAGGGGATTATTCAACCAGTGGTAAGTTATGGATTAAGATGATACTACAATAATAAGAATAACATATTACTTGAAAGTGGATGCATCTCCCATTGTCAAATGTAAAAAACGTGGACAGTCCTTTTGAAATATATCAGATATCAAAGGGGAAAATAAGAATCAAAAATTCCCGCATTGACTTTATTCGCAATTCAAAGCATTTCTCCTCCTTTTAAAATACAGTAAACTGTCTATTCACTTGAAAATAAGTTTACAGTCGGTTTCTTTGTTTTAACTAAGTTTACAAGGAATAATGAGTGTGACAGTAGCGATGTATATTGGAAATAGTCAGGGAAAGTAGATGCACTTTTCATAATTCCAGAAAAATTAAGATATAATACAATAGTTTCGAAAATTGAAGGCCACAGAGCCGTTTGTTTTCAAACCATTGTCGATGTATTTTCCGTCCTATCTTGATGTAGTTATGTTGTCGTGAAATGCGAAAAACAACGTGTTAATCCGACGTCTGATTTACGAGTTAAGGGCCTGTCCCACTTACGTGTCCTTGGCACGCAAATTACGCGACCTCGTAGTCAGTTTGAGCTGCGACGGTCCCGCGAAGGTCGCGCGCGACTTCATTCGAACGCACTGCCGTCTGGAGCGCGTGGCATCATTTGAAGATGGATGCAAAATGCTGGAGTAACTCAGCAGGACCGGCAGCATCTCTGGAGAGAAGCAATGGGTCACGTTTCGTGTCGAGACTTTCTTCATTCTGAAAGAAGGGTCTTGACCCGAAACGTCATCCATTGCTTTTCTCCAGAGATGCTGCCGGCCCCGCTGAGTTACTCCGGCATTTTGCGTCCATCTTCAATTTTCTTGGCCCCGCTCTGGGAGTAGTAGTGTGGGCGGATCCGGGCCGCAACGGCCGTGAGCCCCAGGCCGAGTTCGACGATCGTTTGCCTGCTTATGCTGCTGTTCGAGGTGAGACGTTGCGTAGCACCAAGGTCTTGGGACTGTCACACTTTGGCTGTCAGTTCCGCGACAGGCCGTTGGCGCATGAAGATTTCGTTCGCTACAAAAATGTCGGAGCCCCGCGCGATGTCGTGCACAACTCCATACCGCTCAGTGGGACCGGCTTCGCGCGGCCATACGATGCCCGTGCGCTTGAACGCGACCACGAGGTCGCGTAATTTGCGTGCCAAGGACACGTAAGTGGGACAGGCCCTTAAGTTTTAACCTTCTTTGAGCAAGGGTGCAGATTTATCCGCCAACAGATGTAGAATATCCAACATATGTAGAATATATGGAAAAAACAAATTATTAAAACATCACACCCTATCAATTGAAAATGCCGCATGCACCTAAACAACTGAAGGCAGGTTACAAGGACATATGATAGCAGTCATAAAGTTAATAAAATACAAATTATTCAAAGCTGCCGACTGCTTGGTTTCTATCAATGGAATAAACCTAACAGCACAGTAATACGGTGCAAATAGTCAAGGGTCAAGAAAAGTCAAGAGTGCTTTGTTCGCATATGGCCTGAAACGGAATAATTCCACCAGCAGAATAACATGTGTCTAAACCACAGTATGCATTACATGATATATCAAGCAAACAAAAATAAGTTCATCGAGGAATAATAATCCCAATATAGTGCAAAAAATAAAATAAAGTACGAAAGTGGGAGAAATGAGTTTGCATGACAACTTGTTTGTATTAGAAGTACCACATGCGGTACATTTGTATGACGCACTACATAATGGAATTTTACACGGAAAAGATGCTTGGGCTCATCAGCTCTAGAAAATTGCATTCTATAAAATGTATCTTGACTCGATATTTTGCAATTATTTTCAGTTAAACGAACTGGTTCAGGTAAGGTTTTTCGAATATATTTTAAAAAATGTTTCTCGCACTACTTCCTTATATTTGTCTGTGCATTTGCAAATCGCGATTTTACAGCAATTGCAGACTCTCGCGTCGGTCTATTTAAGATTAAATGGTTGAAATAGCTGCCTAGCAAGTTAATGGTATGAACATGCCGTGCGTAAAATGAAAGGTTATTCGTTTTGTTTTGCGAATTGACTCCTTTACTATCCTTTAGGAGTTGAAACACTTCGTTTGCAACTTGGTATAGTATCAAATTAATTGATCTGTTAACTACTATTTAGCTTTCACACGCATGCGCTCGAGCGACATAATATTGGACATTAATGCTCTTTGAACTGCCCATATATCTATATACTTTTAAAACTCTCTGGCTGTCTGTACGTCTGTACGTCTGTACGTCTGTACGTCTGTACGTCTGTACGTCTGTACGTCCGTACGCCGCCTTTGATACCGCCCCTGGCCCACACAGCGCGCGGAAAGGCCAATATTTTTTACCATTTCCAAAGAGATGACATTTATCTTTACGAATAGCCACTCCTGATTAAATTCGGTCCTGTTTATGTACACGTTTTTTAAAAATAAAATCCATCCCCCCACCCACCCCCATGTGATTGTCTCCGATTTTCTCCGAAAACGACGCCATCTTTTTTTCGCCGATTTTCTCCGAAAAAGACGCCATCATTTTTTCGCCGATTTTCTCCGATTTTTTCCGAAAACGACGCCATCTTTTTTTCCACGATTTTCACCCCGGGGTATGAAGGACGTTCGGGAAAAAACACCCCGGGGTGTCAAGCACTTTCGGGTACCAGACCCAACGGGTCTGCACTTGGTCTAGTATAGTTTAAAATAATCAGTACTATTCAATTGAATTACATATCATTGCATCGGCGCTCCTTTTAGTGAATGCATCAGTTAGAGATGGCGATCTCGCAATTAGCACCGGTAAAATTTACTGAATTTTTGCTTGCAAACCTGAAGGAACTAAGCAAATGTTCCAATCGCTAAAAAAGAAATCATGAAGTGGACATGTGCAGAGATTGAAAGGGGTGGGTACATTAAGTAAATGGAAGGCAACGTTTCATAGCAAAAGGATTTGAGTATAGGAGCAGGGAGGTTCTACTGCAGTTGTACAGGGTCTTGGTGAGACCACACATGGAGTATTGCGTACAGTTGTGGTCTCCTAATCTGAGGAAAGACATTCTTGCCAGAGAGGGAGTACAAAGAAGGTTCACCAGACTGATTCCCTGGATGTCAGGACTTTCATATGAAGAAAGACTGGATAGACTTGGTTTGTACTCGCTAGAATTTAGAAGATTGAGGGGGGATCTTATAGAAACGTACAAAATTCTTAAGGGGTTGGACAGGCTAGATGCAGGAAGATTGTTCCCGATGTTGGGGAAGTCCAGAACAAGTGGTCACAGTTTAAGGATAAGGGGGAAATCTTTTAGGACCGAGATGAGGAAAACATTTTTCACACAGAGAGTGGTGAATCTCTGGAATTCTCTGCCACAGAAGGTAGTTGAGGCCAGTTCATTGGCTATATTTAAGAGGGAGTTAGATGTGGTCCTTGTGGCTAAATGGATCAGGGGGTATGGAGAGAAAGCAGGTACAGGATACTGAGTTGGATGATCAGCCATGATCATATTGAATGGCGGTGCAAGCTCGAAGGGCCGAATGGCCTACTCCTGCACTATTTTCTATGTTTTTATGTTTCTATGTTTATGTACATATTGTCACACTTTAACATATAGCCTTGCTCACTGACGATATGCACGAAACAAAATGCATTTTTAATACTTTCATAATTATTTACGAGTATATAACTAAAAGTCTGATCTTGACGGCTTTTGGCTCACTGTGCTGTGATTTCCGTGAGAACGCCGCCACCTACGGCCGTCATTTCTGGCCACCTCGCTCAGAGCCCCCCTCCGCCTTCCTGGACCAGAGGATTTTTCCCATCGATGAAAAATCAGAGACATATTAATGGTTTTTATTTAATTGCCATTCTCTCTGCTGCCCCTGCTGGAGGGAGGGGGGGGACTATAAAACCAGGAAGTGGTGTGCCTCACTCAGTATCTGCAAGATGGAGGAAGCTAGAGGGTCACGTCTCTCTGAGCTCTGAATAACACTGAACAAATATCTACTCAACTGTGAGTGCCCTTAATGTGTTTTGAAAATGAAAATATGGTTGGTTTGAAGTAAAAAGGCACTGCCTGCAAATGGTTGTTTTTCGGGGGTTTGGGTTGAAGTAAAAAGGCACTGACTGCAAATGGTTGTTCGGGGGGGGGGGTTTGGGATGTAGTGATAAGGCACTGCCTGCAAATGGTTGTTTGAGGGGTTTGCGTTGAAGTGAAAAGGCACTGCCTGCAAATGGTTGTTTGGGGGCGTTGGGTTGAGTGAAAGGGCAATGCCTGCAAATGGTTGTTTGGGGGTTTGGGTTGAAGTGAAAAGGCACTGCCTGCAAATGGTTGTTTGGAGGGTTTAGGTTGAAGTGAAAAGGCACTGCCTGCAAATGGTTGTTTGGGGGGTTTGAGTTGAAGTGAAAAGGCACTGCCTGCAAATGGTTGTTTGGCGGGTTTGGGTTGAAGTGAAAAGGCACGGCCTTCAAATTGTTGTTTGGGTTGAAGAGAAAAGGCACTGCCTGCAATTGGTTGTTTGGGGGGTTGGGTTGAATTGAAAAGGCACTGCCAGCAAATCGTTGTTTGGGGGGGTTGGTTGAAGTGAAAAGGCACTGCCTGCAAATGGTTGTTTGGGGGGGTTGGTTTGAAGAGAAAAGGCACTGCCTGCAAATGGTTGTTTGGGGGGGGGTGGGTTGAAGTGAAAGTCACTGCCTGCAAATGGTTGTTTCAGGGGGTTGGGTTGAAGTAAAAAGGCACTGCCTGCAAATGGTTGTTTGGGGGGTTTGGGTTGAAGTGAAAAGGCACTGCCTGCAAATGGTTGTTTCGGGTGGTTGGGTTGAAGTGAAAAGGCACTGCCTGCAAATGGTTGTTTGGGGGTTTGGGTTGAAGTGAAAAGGCACTGCCTGCAAATGGTTGTTTGGGGGGTTTGGGATGAAGTGAAAAGACACTGCCTGCAAATGGCTGTTTGTCTAAACTTGACAACTTCCTTTTCGCACTATATTGAATTTAGATAAAACGCTACCACTTACGGCTGTGATTTTTGGCCATCTTACTTAGTTCCCCTCCGCTCAAGAGGTGCAGAGGATTCTTCCCATCAATGAAAAACAAAACTGTTATTGGTGTTTAAATTTTGTTGAGAATCTCTCTCCTGTCAATCACGCCATGAAGTCCACACCTCTTCCGGTGGGAGGGGGAGGGATTATAAAACCAGGAAGTGTTGGTGTGTCTCAGACTCTGCATGATGGGGAGGGAGAGGTCAGGACTCTGTCTGAGCAGTGAATCAACTGAACACACTGAATGTCTACTGAACTGTGAGCGTGGTGTTTTGTGTGGTTTTATTGTGGTTGTTATGGTGGTTTCACCCTGCTTGAAATAGTAGGAATGCATTTGAGTGTGGTGGCCTTGCACCCTGCATGAAATGGTATGAAACTGCATTTGAATGTGGTGTCGTTGCACCCTGCATGAAATGGTATGAAACTGCATGTAAATTTGGTGGCCTTGCACCCTCCTTTAAAATGATATGAAACTGCACTTGAATTTGCTGTCCTTGCACCATGCTTGAAGTGGTTGGAAACTGCACTTGAATTCGGTGGCCTTGCACCCTGCTTGAATTGGTAGGAAACCGAACCTGAATTTTGTGTCCTTGCACCCTGCTTGAAGTGGTATGAAACTGCACTTGAATTTTGTGGCCTTGCACCCTGCTCGAAGAGGTAAGAAATTGCACTTGAATTTGGTGGCCTTGCACACTGCTTGAAATGGTATGAAAATGGATTTGAATTTGGTGGCTTTGCACTCTGCTTGAAATGGAATTTCAAGGAATAGCCGTTAGTCAACTGCCAGCCCACTAGCCGTGAGTGAGCTGCCAGCACATCAGGCATGAGGGACTGAGCTGTCACCCCAATAATCTATTTGGCGCACAATGTCCATACTAGCCCTCTGGAGACCAGTAGTCCCTGCAGCCAGCAACACCCATACCAGCGCTCCTGAAAGCCCCCCCCCCATTAGACACCAATATTGGAATTGGTGAAGAGGTGGACTATTGCGTCGGGGGACCAGCCCTCCCGTATGAACATGGGACCCAACGGGTCCCACTTAGTCCAGTATTTTACTAAAAGTCAAATCTTGACCACGTCCTGTTTTTCTGTTTCATGATTTTTGAAAAACGGCTGCCACTTATCGCAGTGATTTATGGCCATCTTACTCAGAGTCCCCCTCTGCTGCCCAGGACATGAGGATTTTTCCCATCGATGAAAAATAAAAGATGTATTAATGTTATAAAAATGTTGCCATTCTCTCTGCTGCCCCTGCTGGTGGAGGGGTGAGGGACTTTAAAACCCGGAAGTCTTGCGCCTCACTCAGTCTCTGCAAGATGGAGGTTGGTGGTGGTTGCTTTGAAATGATGCACTGCAAATGGCTTTTGGTGGGCGGTTGCTTTGAAATGCTGCACTGCAAATGGCTGTTGGTGGACGTTTGCTTTGAAATGCTGCACTGCAAATGGCGGTTGTTGGGCGGTTGCATTGAAATGCTGCACTGCAGATGGCGGTTGGTGGGTGGTTGCTTTGAAATGCTGCACTGCAAATGGCGGTCAGTGTGTCGTTGCTTTGAAATGCTGCACTGCAGATTGCGGTCGTTGTGTGGTTGCTTTGAAATGCTGCACTGCAGATGGCGGTTATTGAGTGGTTGTTTTGAAATGATACACTGCAGATGGCGGTTGGTGGGTGGTTGCTTTGAAATGCTGCACTGCAATTGGCGGTTGGTGAGTGGTTGCTTTGAAATGCTGTACTGCAAACGGCGGTTGGTGGGTGTTTGCTTTGAAATTCTGCACTGCAAATCGCGGTCGGTGGGTGTTTGCTTCGAAATGCTGCAATGCAAATGGCAGTTGGTGGGTGGTTGCTTTGAAATGCTGCACTGCAAAAGGCGGTTGGTGGGTGGTTGCTTTGAAATGCTGCACTGCAAATGGCGGTTGGTGGAAACTTGAAAACTTCCTGTTTGCACTGTATATTGATTTTAGTTAAAACGCTATCACTTACGGCTGTGATTTTTGGCCATGTTACTCAGTGCCCCTCCGCTCATCGGGTTATTAGTGTTTAAAAATATGTTGAGAATCTCTCTCCTGTCAATCACGCCATGAAGTCCACGCCCTTCCGGTGGGGGGGGCGGGAATATAAAACCCGGAAATCTGGGTGTGGAACAGTCTCTGCAAGATGGGGGAGGGAGAGGTCACGACTCTGCCTGAGCAGTGAATCAACTGAACACACTGAATGTCTACTGAACTGTGAGTGTGGTGTTTATGTGGTGATTATATGGTGTTTATGTGGTGCTGTGTGGTTTTATGTTGGTTTAATGGTGGTTTCACCCTGCGTGAAATGGTATGAAGCTGCATTTCATAGTGGTGGCCTTGCACCCTGCTTGAAATGGTATGAAATTGCATTTGAATGTGGTGGCCTTGCACACTGCGTGAAATGGTATGAAACTGCACTTGAATCTGGTGGCCTTGCACCCTGCTTGAAATGGTATGAAACTGCACTTCAATTTGGCTGCCCTGCGCCCTGCTTGAAATGGTATGAAACTGCACTTGAATTTGGTGGCCTTGCGCCCTGCTTGAATTGGCATGAAACTGCACTTGAGTTTGGTGGCCCTGCACCCTGCTTGAAGTGGTAAGAAACTGAACTTGAATTTGGTGGCCTTGCACCCTGCTTGAAATGGTAGGAAACTGCATTTGAATTTGGTGGCCTTGCACCCTACTTGAAATGGAATTTCAAGGAATAGCCGTGAGTCAACTGTAAGCCCACCAACCGTGAGTGAGCTGGCAGCACATCAGGCTTGGGTGACTGTCACCCCAACAATGTCCACAATGTCCCTACTAGCCCTCTGGAAACCAGTCCCTTCAGCCCACAATGCCCATACTAGCGCTCCAGAAAGCCCCCCCCCCCACTGTCCACCAACATTTGAATCGTTGGGGAGGTGGAATATTGCGTTGGGGGACTCGCCCTCCCGTGTGAACATGGGACCCAACGGGTTCCACTTAGTCTAGTATTAATATAAGAGACAAAGTTGATCATTGATCACTTTTTATCAAGAGTAGGTAGGCAATATTAATACATCTCGATCAGTTTCGTAATAACGGCCAATTACTTTAATGCTCAGGAATGGAGTATACTGGTGCGGAAATTGCATTTTGACTGAAAGGAAAACAAGCCTTTTCAATTGGAAATCCTGTGATCCAACGAATGGTAATTTTCGAACATTCCAGGATTTCGTTGCTTCAGGGGTGATAGAATTGGAGGGGCAAGAGGTGGGGGTGTGGCATTGCTTGTCAAGGAAGATATTACAGCAGTGCTTTGGCAGGATAGATTAGAGGGCTCGTCTAGGGAGGCTATTTGGGTGGAGCTGAGAAATGGGAAAGGTGTAGCAACACTTATAGGGGTGTATTATAGACCGCCAAATGGGGAGAGAGAATTGGAAGAGCAAATATGTAAGGAGATAGCAGATATTAGTAGTAAGCACAAGGTAGTGATTGTGGGAGATTTCAATTTTCCACACATAGACTGGGAAACACATTCTGTAAAAGGGCTGGATGGTTTGGAGTTTGTAAAATGTGTGCAGGATAGTTTTTTGCAGCAATACATCGAGGTACCTACTAGAGAAGGGGCAGTGCTGGATCTCCTGTTAGGAAATGAGACAGGGCAGGTGGCGGAGGTAAGCGTTGGGGAGCACTTCGGGTCCAGTGATCACAATACCATTAGTTTCAATATAATTATGGAGAGGGACAGAACTGGACCTAGGGTTGAGATTTTTGATTGGAGAAAGGCTAACTTTGAGGAGATGCGAAAGGATTTAAAAGGAGTGAATTGGGACATGTTGTTTTATGGGAAGGATGTAGAAGAGAAGTGGAGGACATTTAAAGGTGACATTTTAAGAGTACAGAATCTTTATGTCCCTGTTCGGTTGAAGAAATAGTAAAAATTGGAAAGAGCCATGGTTTTCAAGGGAAATTGAACACTTGGTTCGGAAAAAGAGAGAGATCTACAATAATTATAGGCAGCATGGAGTAAATGAGGTGCTTGAGGAGTATAAAGAATGTAAAAAGAATATTAAGAAAGAAATTAGAAAAGCTAAAAGAAGATATGAGGTTGCTTTGGCAAGTAAGGTGAAAGTAAGTCCAAAGGGTTTCTACAGCTTTAATAATAGAAAAAGGATAACAAGGAATAAAATTGGTCCATTAGAGAGTCAGAGTGGGCAGCTATCTGCAGAGCCAAAAGAGATGGGGGAGATATTGAACAATTTATTTTCTTCGGTATTCACCAAGGAGAAGGATATGGAATTAGGTGAGGTAAGGGAAACAAGCAGAGTAGCAATGGAAACTATCAGATTCAAATATGAGGAGGTGCGGACCCTTTTGAAAAATATGAAAACTGATAAGTCTCCAGATCCTGACAGGATATTCCCGAGGACATTGAGGGAAGTTAGTGTAGAAAGAGCAAGGGCTATGTCAGAAATATTTCAAATGTCATTAGAAACGGGAATAGTGCCGGAGGATTGGCGTACTGCGCATGTTGTTCCGTTGTTTTAAAAGGGTTCTATGAGTCAACCTACCAATTATAGACCTGTTAGTTTGACGTCAGTGGTGGGAAAATTAATGGAAATAATACCTAAAGATAATATATAAAAGCATCTGGATAAGCAGGGTCTGATTAGGAACAGTCAACATGGATTTGTGCCTGGAAGGCCATGTTTGACTAATCTTCTAGAATTTTTCGAAGAGGTTACTAGGGAAATTGATGAGGGTAAAGCAGTGGATGTTGTCTATATGGACTTCAGTAAGGCCTTTGGCAAGGTTCCTCATGGAAGGTTGATTAAGAAGATTAAATTGTTGGGTATTAATGGTTGGTGCCAGGTTGGAGGCCGGTGACTAGTGGGGTGCCTCAGGGGTCTGTGTTGGGTCCACTGTTGTTTGTCATGTACATCACTTATCTGGATGATGGTGTGGAAAATTGGATTAGTAAGTTTGCAGATGATACTAAGGTAGGTGGTGTGGTGGATAATGAAGTAGATTTTCAAAGTCTACAGAGAGATTTAGGCCATTTGGAAGATTGGGCTGAAAGATGGCAGATGGAGTTTAATGCTGATAAATGTAAGGTACTACATCTCGGCAGGACAAATCAATAGAGGACGTACATGGTAAATGGTAGAGAATTGAGGAATGCAGTTGAACAGAGGGATCTAGGAATAACTGTGCATAGTTCCCTGAAGGTGGAATCTCATGTAAATAGGGTGGTGAAGAAAGCTTTTGGTGTGCTGGCCTTTATAAATCAGAGCATTGAATATAGAATTTGGGATGTAATGTTAAAATTGTACAAGGCATTGGTGAGGCCATTCTGGAGTATGGAGTACAATTTTGGTCGCCTAATTATAGGAAGGATGTCAACAAAATAGAGAGAGTACAGAGGAGATTTACTAGAATGTTGCCTGGGTTTTAGCAACTAAGTTACAGAGAAAGGTTGAACAAGTTAGATCTTTATTCTTTGGAGCGCAGAAGGTTAAGAGGGGACTTGATAGAGGTCTTTAAAATTATGAGCGGGTTAGACACAGTTGACGTGGATAAGCTTTTTTCCATTGAGAGTAGGGAAGATTCAAACAAGGGGACATGACTTGAGAATTAAGGGACAGAAGTTTAGGGGTAACATTAGGGGGAACTTCTTTACTCGGAGAGTGGTAGCTGTGTGGAATGAGCTTCCAGTGGAAGTGGTGGCTGGTTCGATTGTATCCTTTAAAAATAGATTGGATGGGTATATGGACGGGAAAGGAATGGAGGGTTATGGTCTGAGTGCAGGTAGATGGGACTAGGGGGAAGTATTTATTTAAAACAAATAAAAATAAAAAATAAAAAATAAAAGTTCGGCACGGGCTTGAACGGCCGAGATGGCCTGTTTCCGTGCTGTAATGGTTATATGGTTATATGGAATAACAAAATTTGTAATTTTTTATAAAGGAAACACATATAAATCAAAAACACCCTCCACTCAAGTGAACCAATTGCAGAATCCATTATAAATAAATAATTCTTGCAGAAAATGTTCAAAAGGCACACGTGATAAGTGTATGGTGTGTTGAAGTTATTTTCGCAGAACATGTTTTATCAGTATTACGACAGATTTGTGGTGCTGCAAACTTTGCGATGGTTACGAAAGTTGCCGGGTAGATATCATGCCGGTGAATTTGGTGGACCTTTTCCGCTCATTGGAGTATTACCATTTTTTTCAGTAGTGAAACATTTTCGGTGAATTCATTTTCCCAAAAAGTGTTTTACCATGAAATAGTTGAGATCCGAATTTAATGTATCAAGGTAAAGGAAAATATAGATAAACTGTAGTGTTGCGACGATTCAGATATGTACCAGTTTTATTATCAAACGCTAATGTTGCATTAAACATGGAAAATAATATGAATGCATGCAAGTATGCTCCCATCTAATTAGTCATCCATGATTTCAAATACAAATATGGGCATTACAAGTTAAATATTACCTCTGCCTGTTTTCAGTCACAAAGATCAAGGAAGCCAAAGGTAATTGCGATAAATTATGAAAAAATTGGTGTTCCGAATCCCGACGGAAATGTAAAGAAATTTCGCAGTAATAAGTCTACCTTATATACTGTTGATAATATATGAAGTAAACTAGACTAAGTGAGACCCGTTGGGTCCCAGCATCACACAGGAGGGCTGGTCCCCCAACGCAATATTCCACCTCTCCACCAATTCCCATATTGGTGGTCAATGGGGGGGGGGACTTTCTGGAGAGCTAGTATGGGTGTCGTGGGCTGAAGGGACTGGTGTCCAGAGGGCTAGTATGGACATTGTGGGCAGAATGGATTCTTGGGCAGGCGGCTCAGTCACTCAAGCCTGTTATGCTGGCAGCTCACTCACTCACGGCTGGTGGGCTGGCAGTTGCCTCACGGCTATTCCTTGAATTTCCATTTCAAGCACGGTGCAAGGCCACCAAATTCAAGTGCAGTTTCTCACCACTTCAAGCAGGGTTCAAGGCCACCAAATTCATGTGCAGTTTCATACCATTTCAAGCAGGGTGCAAGGCCACTAAAGACAGCGAGTCGTGACCTCTCCCTCCTCCATCTTGTAGAGACTGAGCCACGCCCACACGTATGGGTTTTATAGTTCCTCCCCCTCCCACCAGAAGGGGCGTGGCCTTCATGGCGTGATTGACAGGAGAGAGAATCTCAATATTTTTTAAACACTAATATCTCTTATTTTTCATCGATTGGAAAAATCCTCGGCACCTGAGCAGCAGAGGGGGACTCTGAGTAAGATGGCCAAAAATCACAGCCGTACGTGGTAGCGTTTATTCTAAAATCAATATAAAGCGCAAACAGGAGGTGGTCAAAATTAGACTTTTAATTATATAGAAGGCAAGGCAACTTTAATTAGGCACGGCAATTTTAATTACACAAGGCAACTTTAATTAGGCAAGGCAACTTTAATTAGGCAATGCAACTTTATTTAGGCAACACAGCGTTTGCATTACCAAACCAAAAGCAACACAGCTTTAGCATTTCCAAACTATAGTTTCAAACCACATTAAGGGCACTGAAAGGTCAGTAAAACCACTCACAGTTTAGTAGACATGTGTTCAGTTTTATTCACAGCTCAGACTGAGAGACGTGACCCTCTCGATTCCCCATCTTGCAGAGACTGACAGGCACTGAACACTTCCGGGTTTTATAGTCCCTCCGGAAGGGGCGTGATCTTCAGGAGAGAGTATGTCAACATGTTTTAAACACTAATACCTTTTTTACTTTTCATCGATGGGAAAAATCCTCTTGTCCTTGTCCTATCTTACTCAAAGATAACCAAAAATCACAGCCGTAAGTGGCAGCGTTTTTTCTAAAATCAATATACAGAACAACATGAAGTGGTCAAGATGAGACTTTTAGTAATATAGATTTCTAATGCAAATTAGGAAGATAGTTAACATGATTCAATATCTTTAAAATGAATGTAAAGGCTATGTTGTATTATTTAGTTCGTTATAGTGTGCCTCGGGCAAACTTATGCAATGGCTCCAAGCAAAAATGGTCAAACATTAGCAATTCGCACTGTATTGTTTCAGATAGTGATACACACAATTAGTACAAAATATGTGCATATAGTTTTACTTGGAGAAGCTAACACAAATATACCTGTGCAATTTATCCAATTGTATCTTATATCCACATTAATTGTGTACTAAATGTGCATAAATGGTCGAAACTGATAATTTGAAAGATGTAAACCTTGACATTATTTTCCACACGTTAACAATAGATGCACGTTTTTTTTCAAATCTACTCCCTCGACAGAGTCTGACCTTATATTAAGAAATCTCCTGCATCGCGCTGAGTCTCGCAAGCTTGGCGAAAACCTGGTTTTATGGGAATTGTAGATGAGAACCCAATTTACAGATTCGGCGCGCAGATTCTGTTGAATGCTAATTAGAAATTATCGCCTATTTTCTTTAAGTTATTAGCGTATGTTGGTAGACAAATTTCGGTTCATAAACATGCATCTTGCCAGTTTAAACAAGTTTCCATTCTAATGTTTTTGCACGATTTTAAGATCTCTTTTGAATCATTAGATTAGCAAAACACTTACTTTGTTCGCGAAAAAAATGTCCTTTACTATGTATTATGATATTCTTATTTCCAGACAGTAGGACAGCCCTTGAAATGTTAGGTGAGTATGATCTAACTTTGTCCTAGGAAAAAGAGAAATATTGAACTAGAGAAATAGAGAAATAATTTACTAAATTAACTGTGTCGAATGGAATTATGGGTATTAACCTTCTTTTGATATCAATAACTTCTGAAATATAATTGCCAATTGATACTTCAGTGTCTCCAATGCAGTAGCGTTATCTCATTCGTTGCTGGTAGAAAGATACGTTCTGATGAGTAGCAATATTGGATTATAATGGTGAGAAAGAGAGAAAATGATTATGAACCATGGCGTTTCTATACAACTCGGAATTTCTGTGAACTATTGTGCACTTTACAGTTTAATGTATTCACGGAAACTAGAATTATGCCAATGCATATAGATGTTACCAAAAAGCAAGTGTGTAGTCAGGAAATGCAATTATACAGACATAACACCAATGCGTCTTTCCATTAAACGAGCAAAGCACAATATGCAAACGGAACTTAACTGGTCAGGTGCCGTCTCTGGAGGTGATTGATACGAGACATCTCTATCCATGACACTTCTTCAGATTGAAAAATTAATAAAGAATTGTCCGACTCGAAACGTCGCCAAATCTGTCGTGATCACGGCCGAATCCTTGAAGCCTGGATAATTTTATCACGTTCCTTCACTGCTCAGACAAAACCTATATTTTTAGCAGACATAACACAAATCACCCGTGAACAGTGCAACTGCGGTAGATGTACCACTCCTATTCTCCCATGCAAATTAAAATAAAATTATCGCCTAAGTTGATGAGTTGCAAAAATATACAAGAAAATTGATGCAGACTATTGCTGGCCTGTGAAATGTTTCACCTTTTTCTGACATGAATTGTTTATGTGAGCAAACCGAAACGGGTAATTTATTAAGGATACATCTCCCTTGCCACGTGGTATAATACTACCATCACGATTGAAACAATTACGTGGAAAGGATACAAACTGATGGAGTCTTAATGTGCCGCCGTATCCCTCCAGTGTGAATGAAAATGTATACGTTCAATTTACAAAATAACACGTCTGAATTCATTTCATTCTATCCGACAGAAGCACAGCTCAGAACAAATGGACAGGGTGAGGAAATTAATATGATATGTTTGGATCTTACGAAAGATTGTCACTAAAATTACCATTTGAACCACACGACAAGTGCTAATCCGAAAAAAATCTGGAGATTTTTGCGCATTTTGCCGGAATGATTTACGAATGAAAAATGATGTGTTTTGTGGATTCTTGGTGGGGTTCACAATATCTGCGAATTTGAAAGTATAATAAATAACGCGGGAAATCTCAAAATATATTGCATTTGGCATCAATTCGCGCAGAAGCAACGACGATTTCCTTTCTCCTAATTGAATTCAGGCTGATTCAGTGCTCGAACAATTTATCGTGGTATTCATTTCCCGTCGTCGATATGGAATTCAAACGAAGTTGCATCCATCCGCAAAGTACATCGACAAGCTAGTAGAATTTGTAATTGACGGGTTAAAAATATGCTATGGAATTTTTTGGATAAATGAAGACATTGTTCCTTCTCCTAGAAAACCCATTTGTTATGTGCAATGTAATGGATTGTTGCTCCAGTATATATATACAAATGAATCTCAATCAATGCAAATGAAAAAATCAAATAACGCATCTATTTCCCTCATCAGAATTGGAAAGAACTGAGCGAAGTTTTGCAGCTACGGTTGAGATAATTTACAGAGGCGTGCCCACACAGACGTTCTCTCCCATGACACATATTTGGGAGTTGCGGGATTACAGAATTCGCGATGCAATGCAATACATCTGATAATGTCCTATTTCAATTTGCCAGACAAAATGCTGAAAGATAAAGAAAGTGGTACGTTTTTGTAAATATACTCTCAGTAACTCGTTTTCCTGTAAAGAAATCACCTGTTTACAGTCAGTGTAAGAATATATTTCGTTGTGGTGGGAAGCTGATTTTACTCAGCAGATAAGCAGATAAGAATTCATGCTCCCCAGAGGAGTTGCCTGACTCGCTTAGTTACTGCAGCATTTTTTTAAATGAAAACTAGAATCTGCTGTTTCTTGTTTCCGTAAACGTTCCAGTAACATTTTAATTCCAGTAGAATGCGCGTTGGTTACTCGGCGTAAGTGTATATTTTTGTTAGGCCCACGTTACCCTGGATTAATGGTTCTTTAAATCTGTCGGGGAAGCATTAAATTTATTCTGAAGACGGGTCTTTTGCTGCCCTCTAGTTCCATTACGCGATCTATCCAATAAGCTTTCAAAGATAATGGTCACATTCTCTTTCATTTCCATATTATTCGTAAGAACATCCAGTCTAAAGGGCCTGTCCCACTTCGGAGTCATTTGCGCGTCACGCAGATGGCGCGCAAAGATTTTGTACATACAACATTTTGAGGCGCCGCGCGCGACCGCGCGTCACTGCCTATGCCAGCACGAACCATGCGCGCGTAATGAGCACCACGCGCGCATCACGTGCGCAGCACAATGCGCGGTTTGTGCGTCGTGACGCGTAAGCTACGCGCAAATGACGCCCGTGGAACAGGCCCTTAAAGATCAAACAAATTTTATGGCACTTTCGTGTTCTCAGTTTTAAACAATCCGGCTCCTTATGGATGATCATCGATGAATGCAAGAAGGCGCGGCCGGGTCCTATCGCCGTCGTGGTAGCTCCGCTGAAACTGTGTGTTTTTTTAACTTGCATTTTCGTTTTAAATGTATTTCTAAGTACTAACTCACTAGCACTAACAACGTACGATCCGGAAATCTCTTAAAAATAAACTTTAGCGTAACCGAAGACGTTTTAAACACTGTAATCATCGATCCAGCGTGGCCGGCAGATCCAAAGAGCGCGCCGCAGCAACAACAATGGGAGCGCGGCTCCGAGAAAAAGCAGGAGAAAACATCGGGGTAGCACTATCGGCCCCACACGATGTGCTATGTCAACAGCGAAACAAGAATCCCGATGCAGCTATGGTGGTGGCTGAAACGTTTATTAAATCAAATCTACAAAATGTCATGCCTAACTTCTGCCAATACATCACGTGTGCCACCGGGGGGCAACTTTGGACCACTGCTACAGGCCGTTCAGGAAAGGCTACAAGGCCGTTTCACTCCCTCCATTTGGAAAATCTGACCACGCTTCCATTTTCCTGCTGCCGGAGTATAAACAACGGATAGTACGGGAAGCGGCAGTGACAAGGTACGGAAAGCGGTGGTTCAACCAGTCAGAGGCCATGCTACAGGATGCACTGACTGATGTCGACTGTAATATGTTCCAAGCAAGCTCCATTGACGACAGTGAGTTCGCGGAAGCGGTCACGAATTTCATTGCAACAATAGCCGACAACATCGTCCCCACAGTAAAGGTTAGCATCATTCTTAATCAAAAACCCTGAGTGGACAGGTGCATTCGGGTTGCCTTGAAAGCTCGCACCGCTGCTTACAACTCTGGCCTGGCATCCGGAAATATGGACGACTTCAAGGTAGAGTGCTACCGACTGCGACGGGCGTGTAAGGACGCAAAAAGGAGGTACAGGGACAGGATGGAGGTCGCAGGTGGAGCAGAAGGACACCAGACGCATTTGGCAGGGGCTACGGATTATAACTAACTTGGCGAGCACCCCACCCCCACCCTTCAACCGGAAGTGCCGGCACCTACATAGCTGACGACATGAACTCTTTCTACGCGGGATTCGAGACGGGCAATATCACCCCTAGCTCGCTGGCTAACAACAACACAACCAGCGTGCTGGCTAGCGAGGCTGGAGGGAGGCCCTCCGCTGGGGATGTGCACACATTCTCGTTTTATGAGCACGACGTGAGGAGGGCTCTGACACGAGTGAACACGGGGAAAGCTGTAGGCACAGATGGTATATCTGGACGAGTACTTAAGTCTTGCGTTACTTAGCTAACTCCAGTCCTCACCACAATATTCAACCTATGCCTGGCCAAGTCCGTGGTCCCTGCCTGCTTCAAAAGCTCCATCATTGTACCTGTACCAAAGAATGCCTCTGCAGCTTGTTTGAATGACTACCGACCGGTGGCCCTCCCCTCGGTAGTCATGAAATGCTTCGAGAGGCTGGTAAAGACCCACAACTGCACCTTCCTACCTCGCAACTTGGACCCGCTACAGTTCGCATACCGTTCGAACAGATCCACGGACGATTCAGTCTCCCAGGTTCTGTACACGGCTCTCTCTCACCTTGACAGCCAGAAGGGGGGCTATGTGAGGATGCTGTGCATTGACTTCAGTTCAGCTTTCAATACGATAGTCCCCACCAGACATGCTGAGAAGCTGCTGGAACTGGGGCTTAACACTCCCCTCTGTGCCTGGGTCCTGGACTTTCTCACTGCCATGCCCCAGGTATTCAAGATGGGAAGACATACATTGAGCACCCTCATTCTCAACACATGATCCCCCCAGGGTTGCGTCCTCAGCCCCCTACTGTACCCGTGTACACACACGACTATGTAGACAGGTTCAGCTACAACTCCATAATCAAGTTTGCTGATGACACTGTGGTGGTGGGCCTGATCTCCGATAACAAAGAGAAGGCCTACCGGGAGGAGTTGTATGATCTGGCACTCTGGCGTCAGGACAACAGCCTCCTCTTGAATGTCATATAAACTAAGGAGCTGGTTCTGGACGTTAGAAAGGCACAACATTCGAGGACGTATACGCCACTGGAGATAAATGGGGCTACTGTGTTTAGGGTGAGCTGCTTTAAATACCTGGGAGTCCACATCACAGAGGATCTGACATGGACATCACGCGCTGCCGCTCTGGTGAGTAAGGCAAGGCAGCGCCGTTACAACCTCAGGCAGCAGAGGAAATTCAGAGTCTCTCTGAGGATCCTTCTGTGCTTCTACTCAGGGGCTGCAGAAAGCATCTTGTCCGGGAACATCACAATCTGGTTTGGGAACTGCTCTGCCCAGGACAAGAAGGCTCTGCAGAGAGTAGTGTGTTCGGCCGAACGCACTATGGGAACTACACATTGCCCCCCTGCAGGAAATATACATCAGAAGATGCAGATCCAGAGCCATCAACATAATGAAGAACACCTACCACGCCAGCAACGGACTGTTCCAGCTGCTACGGTCAGGCAAACGCCTCCGCAGTCATGCTGTGAAAAATTAGAGGATGAGACGGAGTTTCTTCCCACAGGCCATCAGGACTGTAAACTGTTATCTCACCTGGGACTAATTTACTATACTAGTCTACTGTTGTGTTGTGTGTTTTAAAAGTGCTGTTTTTTCCATTATGTATATATTGATTCCGTTCTATTCTGTTATGTAGCTTTTTGCACAATCCGCAGGCATTGCCACTTTCATTTCACTTCACATCTTGTATGTCTATGTGACAAATAAAGTTGACTTGTCTTGACTACTAAAATGTGATGTGGTGAAACGTCAATGTTAATGTCGCCAATGCTCTCATAAATGCTTACCTGTTTACTGCAATGCTACATTTTGGAAGGGTCTGGCATACCGTTGTAGAGGACAAATGTGGCAAACTCATTATCTATCCACTCTGAATACCACATCGTCATGATTCTTTTTGAATCGTCTGTGAGATGTCCTTCTAATGAAGGAATGAGTGAATGAATGTATGAATGAATTAATAAGTTTATTAACCAAGTATTCACATACAAGGAATTTGCATTGGTGCTCCTCCCGTAAGTGACAACATGACATACAGTGAAAGAGGAATGACGCATAAAACATTAAACATTAATCATAAAACATTATCTATTAAACATGTGAGTAAAATAAAATGCCAGAGCAAAAGGAGGCTACAGATTTTTGGTTATTGAGTAGAGCTACTACTCGAGGAAAAAAGCTGTTTTTCTGTCTGGCTATGACAGCTTTGACAGTCCGGAGTCGCCTTCCAGAGGGAAGTGACTCAAAGAGTTTGTGGCCAGGGTGAGAGAGATTAGAGATTATCTTACCCGCTCGCTTCGTGGCCCTTGCAGCGTGCATTTCGTCAATGGAGGGAAGGATGCAGCCAATAATTCTCAGCTGATCGGACGATTCGCTGCAGCCTCCGGATGTCGTGTTTGGTGACTGCAATGCTACATTTTGGAAGAGCCAAACCAGACCATGATAGAGAAGGTGAGGACAGACTCTACGATGGCTGTATAGAATTGGACTATCATTTCATGTGGCAGATTGTGCTTCCTCAGCTGCCGCAGGAAATACATCCTCTGTTGTACCTTTTTGACTGTGGGGTCGATGGCGGCCCCCCATTTATGGTCCTTAGAGATGATGGTTCCCAGGAACTTGAAACACTCCACAGATGTGATTGTGGTTTTGTTCCTGGTGAGTGTGGTGAGGGGAGGGGGGGCTCTGCAAAAGTCTATAGTTAATTCCACTGTCTTAAGAG